>JBBDGP010000955.1:1800000-2297500 GCA_037952835.1 Lithobates septentrionalis
AAAATGTATAAAAGTTTATTGGAAAAATCTAAAAATTACAAGTGCTATACCATAGACAATAGAACACATGTATGGAGCTGATCCACCTGACACAATTTAATGGGCCCGTCCAGTGCAATCAGCACGGGGCGCGCCCATCAACCTACAACACACAAACATGCAACATATACACATATATAGACATATGAAATAAAACATAAAGTGCAGGCGCCTTTATACCCACAGATGCATGAGGTCCCTGTGGCCAATCGCCAGATCAAAAAGGAAAATAATGTTTGTTTGGAATATGATAATAGAGGGACCTATTGCATGTGTGGTCCCCCGGGGAGATGGGGAAAGTGGAATGGATGTAAACGATTGGTTGCCTAACTCAAAACCTCGCTAGATATCATCCACGTTGGATGTGTGGATACTGCAGCTAAATTGATGGGTCAGGGGGACTCATACATTAAGTTGCATGCGCATGCTTAAATCATGAATTTTGCTGAGAGTCCATTCCTGTAGTTTGTGGGGATGAATATATAGCAGAGAGTCTCTGTAGAGTTTAGGGGATATAGAAGCCGCACAGTGTAATGAATACTGTTTGTACCAGGAACAGGTCACATGACCTCTCAGGATGGCCCGATATCTCTCGGGACTGCCAGTGTATGAAGGTATGCTGGAAGTCTATACAGAGCTGAATGTCACTGTGCACTTCTGTCCACATTTGTCAGGGCCATATCACTTCAATTATTAAGGGTTCAGAGTCACCACTGCATATAGGAGCTAAAGGGGTTACATTACCACCTCTCTGTCGTACGAGCATTAGCTGTGTCTAATGTCCTGCAGCTGCTCCACCGCTCCGTGGCCTCTGCGCTGCCAGTGCCGACCGTGATATGCTGTATTCACCAGGCGTTCAGGTACGTAGTAATCCTCTCACTCGCTGGAGCACACTACAACTGTGCTTGTGTGGTGGGTTCTTTCCCCGTATGTGTGGCGGTTAAACTTTTCAAGTTTCCACTGAAAGGGAATCCCGTCTCCTGATCACTGCGGGAGATAGCTTCGGCGTCTGCACATCTTGGTTACGTCGACGCGTTTCGCAACGTCATTGTTACGTAGCTTCAACAGGACGTACTGGAGCTTGACAAGCATCCCTCCCTCTTATTGCTCCGAGATGCTGTCACGCCTCCTTCTTTCAATTAACCCCTATCGTCAACAGGGACGGGCAAGATTTATGTCAGTGTCCAGCCCGGGTAGTTGTTCCATTTTTTTGGGAATGTGTGTATATGGTTTTGGTCTCACGTTCTCACAGCATATGTAGAAAGGAAAGTAGTCATGCTTGGCCTATTAGATTTGAATTCAGGGGAGGAAAGTCCAGAATAGAGTAAATTTCTTTACTGTGTCCATACTACGGTCCCCCTGCCCTTTCCTGTCATTTATAGAAATTCTACAGGATGGGGATCTCATCATTAGTGGCTAATTCATATATAGTTACAGTGTCTGTGATATATGTTAATAACAACCATCAACCAAAATGGTCCCATACTAGGGATTTAAAACCCGGGACTGAGCTAGGGACTCATGTAGTAGTAAACTATTCTAGAACTTCCGCAAAGAAAAGGGAAGGAGAGGAAGAAATCAGAATAGATATAAAGATGGAATTGAGCTTAAGAATAAGATCAAAGAAAGAATAATTCTCCAGGACATTGCAAAGGGAGATAAGGACGTTATTGTCCAAGGAATAAAACGGTGTACTGGTAGAGGTTACCTGGGTGAAATCACCCTGGTGTGGGGATCACGTGTGAAAGGGGAGAGGAAGGGGGGGGGGGGAATCAGGGGAAGAGAGGGAGAGATAGAAAGGGACAGACGGAGGAGAAATCATGTTATTCTAGGAAGGGTTGCATACTCAACTCTGTGTTCATTCCTATAGGTGAAAGGGACTTCAAGGTGTATATCCACCATTTCTCTTTTTGAAGTAAGATGCGGTCGAAGTCACCTCTTCTTGCTGGTAATTTTAGGGTGTAGATACCTTTCACCTTCAACCCATCTGATTTGCCCTGGTGATATCGGGCAAAGTGTTTGGCCACTGGTCTCTCCCCCTTCCTTTTCTCCCCCCCCCTCTCCCCAACCCCCTCCCTCTCCCTCTTGATATCTCTCAGGTGCTCCCCTATTCTGATCCTGAGGGTTCTCTTTGTTTTGCCTATATACATTTTTGGGCACGGACAGGTGATCATATATATCACCTTCATTGTGGAACAATTAATCAAATCTTTGATCACATATTGTCCCTGCCCCAAAGCGTCCTTGAAAGTGTTAGTCTTGTCCACAAAAGGGCATATCTGACATCTTGTGCAGGGGACCATGCCCGTATGCCGTGGATATTCAGATAGCCATGTGGGATCTTGGTATCTCGTGTATTCAGAGTGGATAAGGACGTCCCCCAGATTTTTGGCTCTGCGTGCCACCATCTTGGGTCCATCCCCCACTATGTTGGCTAGCCTCTTGTTGTTGGTGAGGATATTCCAATGTTTTTGCAAGATTTTTCTTACTGACTCCCATTGGGCCCCATATGTGGTAATGAGTCTTATTGGGCCTTTGTCCTCAATTTTTTGTTGTTCTTTTTCCCCCCTTTGGTTCATAGACAATAGACTTTCTCTACTTCTAGCCGCAGCTTTACGTTTGGCATTTCGAATCTGTCTATGAGAATACCCGCGGTTCCGGAATCTCATATACAGGTCCTTGGTCTCCCTATGCAGATCATTGCTATTTGAACAGTTACGTTTGATTCTCATAAATTGTCCTGTAGGGATACCATCCTTTAGCCAAGGAGGGTGATGGCTGTCTGCTTGTAACAAAGTGTTTGCCGCTGTTTCCTTGCGGAAGGTGGAGGTACTTATGACTCCTCCCTTCAGGCCAATTAGAAGGTCTAGGAAAGACAATTTAGACCGGTCATAGGTGTAAGTAAGATGAATGTTGCGTTCATTCGTATTGAGCTGATCGATGAACTCATGGAGGGCATCCAAGTCACCCGTCCAGATGACCAGTACATCATCAATGTACCTCAGCCATGTATGTACATGGCCGAGGTACATTGGACAGTTAAATACCTCCTCCTCCTCCCATCTACCCAGATGGAGGCATGCATAGGCCGGAGCCCATGACGCCCCCATCGAGGTGCCCTTAATCTGCTGATAGAACTTTGAGGCAAACTGAAAGAAGTTGTTATTTAAAGCGAATTCAAGAAGTTCCACCAGGAATTCATTCTGTGATCCTAGGAGGGGAAAATTCTTTTCCAGAGAGTTCCTAACAGCTGTGATGCCGTGTTCATGTGGGATGGACGTATACAGTGATTCAACGTCAATGCTGACCAGCCATGCCTCCTCCCGAACTTCGAGGTTGGCCAGTCTGGCCAGCACATGACGTGTGTCCTGCACATAAGATTTGAGCTCCACTACCATCTCTTTAAGGAGGGAGTCCAAGTACTTCCCCATTCTGTCAAGGGGTCCCCGTATGGCTGACACAATTGGTCTCCCTGGTGGTTTCTCCAGGGATTTGTGTACCTTTGGTATACAGTAAAAGGTAGGTATGTTATAGTCCTCAACGGATAGGTATTCACACTCACGTTTAGTAAGTAGTCCCCCCTCCACTGCATCATCCAGTTTGCTGTTAAGATTTTGCACCAATTTAGGAAAGGGATTTTCATCCAATCTCCTATATGTATTGGTGTCTCCCAGGAGGCGTTTAGCCTCTTTTTCATAGTCAGAGTCGTCCATTAGGACGACATTACCTCCCTTATCACTTCTTTTTATTATTACGTTTTTGGCTTCCCTCAATTCCTTCAATGCTTGACGTTCTGTTTGGGTGAGGTTGTCATGGCCAGTATATTTCCAATTGATTCCTTCCAATTCCATCTGGATCATGTCAAGAAACATGCCAAGCCATTTGTTTTTATTTAGGGGGGGCATTTTTTTGGATTTGATATTCAGATTCACTGATCTCCTTGTCAGTGATTCCTCAATACCTACTCCACCCTCTTCGTTTTCTGCCAGTAATGAGTTAAGAATGTCGATCGCATTTTGGTCATCTGCGTCTAAATGTATGTCTATCGTTTCTGATGATGGATCCTGTGCATATAGAGATCTATAAAAGATCTTTCTAAGGTATAGCACAACGTCCTTATAGACATTAAATTCATCCATGTTGCTCGTGGGTGAGAAGGACATCCCACGTTGTAGCAATTGGATGTGTCTGGGGGCTAGGGGAAATGATGACAAGTTGATGACTGTCATATCAGATTTATGTACAGGGTTTTCTTTGTACATAGTTGGTCCTAGCGATTCTGGCTTCTTGTTCGTGATCCTTCTGTCCTTTGTCTTTGAGATTTCCCTTTCTGAGGCCTGTTCTCTTTTTTCTTTTGTAGTGTAGGGGGATTCACAGAGGAGGGGGTGTAGGGTAAGTTTCCCTCCACCCCCTCTTTCTCCAAAAAAGTTACTCCTCTATGTGTGTTACCCTCATCTGCAGAGGGGGGAGAACCATCCCCTCTATTCCTGGATTGGGATCTAAACCCCCGTCTGGAGGAATTACTTCTTCCTCTTCTAATTGTCAGGTCAAAGGCTTGACCTTTTTCAAAGTCCTGTATGTCTCTTCTATATTTTGTTTAGTTAGTTTTAATGTTTGTTGTGCCTTCTCTATTTCCTTTTTTAGAAATTCGTTTTGTCTATTAAATTCTTCTTCCTCCTTCATCAGATCTAATCCCTTGGCACTTTCCTCTATCTTTTCTCTAAGTTCCGTCAGTTGGATTTTCTCTTCTTCGACTATTAATTTCATAACCGCAATGCCGTGATTGACGCACAGTTCCTTCCATTTGGGGAGGAATCTGTCGTTATGAAGGTGTTGGACCGAGGGAGATCACTCCCTTGTGCTTCCCCCTGGTCCTTTCCTTTGATAGTATGCTTGTTTTGGGTTACGGATACGGCCTCCAACTCTGAGGAGAGGCATTGGGTGGAAAATTGTGACTTTGTGACTTATTTAAAGGCAGGTACTTATAGGGTGGTCCCCTCTCCTTCCTTCTAGCCAGTATTGTTTTTTGGGATTCTAGTTGATCCTTCTGGACCATGCTATTTTGTTATTTTTCTTACTGCCTATGCGATTCACCTGACTAACTTTTTGGTCTACTCATCGTCTGACTAGCAAAGTGGACTATTAACAATCCGTTATAATGGCCTTCACACTAGGGGAAGACATAGATAAAGAGATAAGAGAGACATTTGAGAAAGATGCATCCCAAACCCAAAACAGAGTTGAGGAGATCAAAGAAGGGTTTAGGGAACATAAAAAATTACTGTTAAAACATCTTAACAGGAAATGGGACGTTTCCTTCTTAGAGACTTATATTGAACATAAGATAGTCCCTCGCGGACTACGCGACAAAACCATACCGGCAGAACACCTTCATAACGACAGATTCCTCCCCAAATGGAAGGAACTGTGCGTCAATCACGGCATTGCGGTTATGAAATTAATAGTCGAAGAAGAGAAAATCCAACTGACGGAACTTAGAGAAAAGATAGAGGAAAGTGCCAAGGGATTAGATCTGATGAAGGAGGAAGAAGAATTTAATAGACAAAACGAATTTCTAAAAAAGGAAATAGAGAAGGCACAACAAACATTAAAACTAACTAAACAATCAAAATATAGAAGAGACATACAGGACTTTGAAAAAGGTCAAGCCTTTGACCTGACAATTAGAAGAGGAAGAAGTAATTCCTCCAGACGGGGGTTTAGATCCCAATCCAGGAATAGAGGGGATGGTTCTCCCCCCTCTGCAGATGAGGGTAACACACATAGAGGAGTAACTTTTTTGGAGAAAGAGGGGGTGGAGGGAAACTTACCCTACACCCCCTCCTCTGTGAATCCCCCTACACTACAAAAGAAAAAAGAGAACAGGCCTCAGAAAGGGAAATCTCAAAGACAAAGGACAGAAGGATCACGAACAAGAAGCCAGAATCGCTAGGACCAACTATGTACAAAGAAAACCCTGTACATAAATCTGATATGACAGTCATCAACTTGTCATCATTTCCCCTAGCCCCCAGACACATCCAATTGCTACAACGTGGGATGTCCTTCTCACCCACGAGCAACATGGATGAATTTAATGTCTATAAGGACGTTGTGCTATACCTTAGAAAGATCTTTTATAGATCTCTATATGCACAGGATCCATCATCAGAAACGATAGACATACATTTAGACGCAGATGACCAAAATGCGATCGACATTCTTAACTCATTACTGGCAGAAAACGAAGAGGGTGGAGTAGGTATTGAGGAATCACTGACAAGGAGATCAGTGAATCTGAATATCAAATCCAAAAAAATGCCCCCCCTAAATAAAAACAAATGGCTTGGCATGTTTCTTGACATGATCCAGATGGAATTGGAAGGAATCAATTGGAAATATACTGGCCATGACAACCTCACCCAAACAGAACGTCAAGCATTGAAGGAATTGAGGGAAGCCAAAAACGTAATAATAAAAAGAAGTGATAAGGGAGGTAATGTCGTCCTAATGGACGACTCTGACTATGAAAAAGAGGCTAAACGCCTCCTGGGAGACACCAATACATATAGGAGATTGGATGAAAATCCCTTTCCTAAATTGGTGCAAAATCTTAACAGCAAACTGGATGATGCAGTGGAGGGGGGACTACTTACTAAACGTGAGTGTGAATACCTATCCGTTGAGGACTATAACATACCTACCTTTTACTGTATACCAAAGGTACACAAATCCCTGGAGAAACCACCAGGGAGACCAATTGTGTCAGCCATACGGGGACCCCTTGACAGAATGGGGAAGTACTTGGACTCCCTCCTTAAAGAGATGGTAGTGGAGCTCAAATCTTATGTGCAGGACACACGTCATGTGCTGGCCAGACTGGCCAACCTCGAAGTTCGGGAGGAGGCATGGCTGGTCAGCATTGACGTTGAATCACTGTATACGTCCATCCCACATGAACACGGCATCACAGCTGTTAGGAACTCTCTGGAAAAGAATTTTCCCCTCCTAGGATCACAGAATGAATTCCTGGTGGAACTTCTTGAATTCGCTTTAAATAACAACTTCTTTCAGTTTGCCTCAAAGTTCTATCAGCAGATTAAGGGCACCTCGATGGGGGCGTCATGGGCTCCGGCCTATGCATGCCTCCATCTGGGTAGATGGGAGGAGGAGGAGGTATTTAACTGTCCAATGTACCTCGGCCATGTACATACATGGCTGAGGTACATTGATGATGTACTGGTCATCTGGACGGGTGACTTGGATGCCCTCCACGAGTTCATCGATCAGCTCAATACGAATGAACGCAACATTCATCTTACTTACACCTATGACCGGTCTAAATTGTCTTCCCTAGACCTTCTAATTGGCCTGAAGGGAGGAGTCATAAGTACCTCCACCTTCCGCAAGGAAACAGCGGCAAACACTTTGTTACAAGCAGACAGCCATCACCCTCCTTGGCTAAAGGATGGTATCCCTACAGGACAATTTATGAGAATCAAACGTAACTGTTCAAATAGCAATGATCTGCATAGGGAGACCAAGGACCTGTATATGAGATTCCGGAACCGCGGGTATTCTCATAGACAGATTCGAAATGCCAAACGTAAAGCTGCGGCTAGAAGTAGAGAAAGTCTATTGTCTATGAACCAAAGGGGGGAAAAAGAACAACAAAAAATTGAGGACAAAGGCCCAATAAGACTCATTACCACATATGGGGCCCAATGGGAGTCAGTAAGAAAAATCTTGCAAAAACATTGGAATATCCTCACCAACAACAAGAGGCTAGCCAACATAGTGGGGGATGGACCCAAGATGGTGGCACGCAGAGCCAAAAATCTGGGGGACGTCCTTATCCACTCTGAATACACGAGATACCAAGATCCCACATGGCTATCTGAATATCCACGGCATACGGGCATGGTCCCCTGCACAAGATGTCAGATATGCCCTTTTGTGGACAAGACTAACACTTTCAAGGACGCTTTGGGGCAGGGACAATATGTGATCAAAGATTTGATTAATTGTTCCACAATGAAGGTGATATATATGATCACCTGTCCGTGCCCAAAAATGTATATAGGCAAAACAAAGAGAACCCTCAGGATCAGAATAGGGGAGCACCTGAGAGATATCAAGAGGGAGAGGGAGGGGGTTGGGGAGAGGGGGGGGGAGAAAAGGAAGGGGGAGAGACCAGTGGCCAAACACTTTGCCCGATATCACCAGGGCAAATCAGATGGGTTGAAGGTGAAAGGTATCTACACCCTAAAATTACCAGCAAGAAGAGGTGACTTCGACCGCATCTTACTTCAAAAAGAGAAATGGTGGATATACACCTTGAAGTCCCTTTCACCTATAGGAATGAACACAGAGTTGAGTATGCAACCCTTCCTAGAATAACATGATTTCTCCTCCGTCTGTCCCTTTCTATCTCTCCCTCTCTTCCCCTGATTCCCCCTCCCCCCCTTCCTCTCCCCTTTCACACGTGATCCCCACACCAGGGTGATTTCACCCAGGTAACCTCTACCAGTACACCGTTTTATTCCTTGGACAATAACGTCCTTATCTCCCTTTGCAATGTCCTGGAGAATTATTCTTTCTTTGATCTTATTCTTAAGCTCAATTCCATCTTTATATCTATTCTGATTTCTTCCTCTCCTTCCCTTTTCTTTGCGGAAGTTCTAGAATAGTTTACTACTACATGAGTCCCTAGCTCAGTCCCGGGTTTTAAATCCCTAGTATGGGACCATTTTGGTTGATGGTTGTTATTAACATATGTCACAGACACTGTAACTATATATGAATTAGCCACTAATGATGAGATCCCCATCCTGTAGAATTTCTATAAATGACAGGAAAGGGCAGGGGGACCGTAGTATGGACACAGTAAAGAAATTTACTCTATTCTGGACTTTCCTCCCCTGAATTCAAATCTAATAGGCCAAGCATGACTACTTTCCTTTCTACATATGCTGTGAGAACGAGAGACCAAAACCATATACACACATTCCCAAAAAAATGGAACAACTACCCGGGCTGGACACTGACATAAATCTTGCCCGTCCCTGTTGACGATAGGGGTTAATTGAAAGAAGGAGGCGTGACAGCATCTCGGAGCAATAAGAGGGAGGGATGCTTGTCAAGCTCCAGTACGTCCTGTTGAAGCTACGTAACAATGACGTTGCGAAACGCGTCGACGTAACCAAGATGTGCAGACGCCGAAGCTATCTCCCGCAGTGATCAGGAGACGGGATTCCCTTTCAGTGGAAACTTGAAAAGTTTAACCGCCACACATACGGGGAAAGAACCCACCACACAAGCACAGTTGTAGTGTGCTCCAGCGAGTGAGAGGATTACTACGTACCCGAACGCCTGGTGAATACAGCATATCACGGTCGGCACTGGCAGCGCAGAGGCCACGGAGCGGTGGAGCAGCTGCAGGACATTAGACACAGCTAATGCTCGTACGACAGAGAGGTGGTAATGTAACCCCTTTAGCTCCTATATGCAGTGGTGACTCTGAACCCTTAATAATTGAAGTGATATGGCCCTGACAAATGTGGACAGAAGTGCACAGTGACATTCAGCTCTGTATAGACTTCCAGCATACCTTCATACACTGGCAGTCCCGAGAGATATCGAGCCATCCTGAGAGGTCATGTGACCTGTTCCTGGTGCAAACAGTATTCATTACACTGTGCGGCTTCTATATCCCCTAAACTCTACAGAGACTCTCTGCTATATATTCATCCCCACAAACTACAGGAATGGACTCTCAGCAAAATTCATGATTTAAGCATGCGCATGCAACTTAATGTATGAGTCCCCCTGACCCATCAATTTAGCTGCAGTATCCACACATCCAACGTGGATGATATCTAGCGAGGTTTTGAGTTAGGCAACCAATCGTTTACATCCATTCCACTTTCCCCATCTCCCCGGGGGACCACACATGCAATAGGTCCCTCTATTATCATATTCCAAACAAACATTATTTTCCTTTTTGATCTGGCGATTGGCCACAGGGACCTCATGCATCTGTGGGTATAAAGGCGCCTGCACTTTATGTTTTATTTCATATGTCTATATATGTGTATATGTTGCATGTTTGTGTGTTGTAGGTTGATGGGCGCGCCCCGTGCTGATTGCACTGGACGGGCCCATTAAATTGTGTCAGGTGGATCAGCTCCATACATGTGTTCTATTGTCTATGGTATAGCACTTGTAATTTTTAGATTTTTCCAATAAACTTTTATACATTTTTACATACATCCTTTTCCCTCCCTTTATTGCCCACCATATCCATGGTAACCACTTTTTGGACCGAGGGAGATCACTCCCTTGTGCTTCCCCCTGGTCCTTTCCTTTGATAGTAAGTCAATAATAGGCAAAAGTGGGCTAGGGTGTGGGGAAAGAGAAGTTTCATTGTAGATCCAATTGAGAGAAGGGAAGAAATGATTTGTTTACTGGCGGTTGGAAGTGGTGACCAGGCCAAACCTTCAAGGGATGGGGAAAGTAAAGCCTGTTCTAGGTCTAGCCAAGGTTTATGATCTTTTTGGGTACACCAGTCTTATGCCGCGTGCACACGAGCGGACTTTTCGACCGGACTGGTCCGACGGACTTTCGGCGGATTTCCAACGGACTTGCCTGCACACGATCACACCAAAGTCCAACGGATTCGTACGTGATGACGTACGACCTGACTAAAATAAGGAGGTTCATAGCCAGTAGCCAATAGCTGCCCTAGCATCGGTTTTAGTCCGTCGGACTAGCATACAGACGAGCGGATTTTTCAAGAGATGGAGTCCATCTAAAAGATTTGAAACATGTTTTATTTCTAGGTTCGTCTGACTTTTGGGAAAAAAAAGTTTGCTGGAGCCCACACACGATTTTTTCCATTTTTCAGATGGAATCCGGTCCGCCGGACCAAGTCTGCAGGAAAGTCCGCTCGTGCGTACGCGGCATTAGAGTCTCATTAGATAAACAGCAGCATGAAATATGACTGGATCAGGAAACCCAATACCACCTCTCAGTTTGGGAAGAGTTAAGTTAGATCTATTTATTCTACCTTTTTTTCCTCCCCATAAGTAAGTTAAAAAATAGGTACGTAGATCTTGTAGATAGTTTTGCAGAAGGTTGACTGGTAAAGTTTGTAGAAAATATAATACATGAGGACATTCATTTGTAGAAAGCTATTTCGTCTTGTAGATAGGTCTTGTAGATAGTTTTGCAGAAGGTTGACTGGTAAAGTTTGTAGAAAATATAATACATGAGGACATTCATTTGTAGAACGCTATTTCGTCCGAACCAGGTGAATATCTCCTTATTCCAGTTTTGTAGGTTGTTTCTGATTTTTTGGGATAGAGGGTGAAAATTCAGCTCGAAAATGCGTGTTAAATTGCCTAAGTATTTAACATGAGAGGAGGACCAACGGAAAGGGAAATTTTGTTGTAGACGTTTGTTGTAGATGAATTGTGGTGGGGAAAGGGTAATGTTAGGGCCTCCGATTTTGATATATTTATCTTATAATTAGAAAGGGATCCATATGTTTCTAACTCTCATTAAAAGTGTGGGAAAGGTGGTTTGAGGAGACAAAACAAAGAAAATAAGGTCATCTGTATATGCAGCGACCTTATGGATGATATTGCTCGTGTCAAGGCCGGTGTCAGGTCACCTGAGTTCAGGTGACAGATGCACCCCCTTGGGGTCTGGAGTGCACCGTAAGGTAATGCACCCTACGGCTGACTGCTGCGGATGGAGCTCTAGGTGATACAGGAGAGCAGGTACTCTGTAGTACCAACACGGATGACACTGGGAGCTAGAGCATGAGATTTCTCAGGGTGCAGAATGTGTGATCCAACGGGTGTTCACCAGAGGCCCCTAGTGGTGAGGATGGATTTAGCTGCAGTCTGACTCCAGGTCGCGACCCCTAGGGCCTCCCAGCTCACGCTTACGGTAGACTACAGGGGGGTAGAGAGGAAGCAGCAGACTGCGACAACAAAGGATAGTCAGGAGATAGCCAAAGGTCGGGGCAACAAGCAGGTAACGCTAGTCAAGAATAAGCCAAGATCGGTAACTGTAATCAGATGTAGAACACACAGCAAGTAGCACACAAAAGCCAAACACACAATATTGATCAGCAGGGCTGGCTTGCAGTGCACGGGTTAATATAGTGTTCCCTGATAGGGCCTGGGGTGGAGCCATGCTTTGAGGAGAGATTACTTAAGCAGCTAGGTGAGAGTGGCTGGACTCTTAAGCTGAACACATGGAGAGGTAAGCTGACAGACAAACATTACTGTATATCCATTACAGCCCTAATGGAGCATAGAAAAGGTTCTAATGATAATAAAAAAATAAAAGCGGATAAAGAGCATCCCTGACGTGCTCCATTGCTGATTGAGAAAGGTTTAGAAAATGAACCATTCATGCAAACAGTGGCCGTATGGTGTGAATATAAGGTCCTGATCCAAGACATCATATTAGACCCGAAACCTATGTGCAGTAGTGTATTTAGGTTTTGTGCTGCCCTAGGCCTGACTAAACTCGTGCACCCTCTAATTTTAATATGACCCAGCCCTTCCTGTCAAGGCCACACCCCTTGCTGTTTAAGACCCGCCCTGAAATTTTCGAGTGGGGACATTAGTTCTGAGGGCCCGGGGGGGGGGCAATGGATTCCCTTAATTTGCATAGATTTCCTCTCACTTCCTGTTTGGCTATGGGGCAAAAAGTGAAGGGAAATCTGTGCAATGGGACAGGGATGGTAAAAAATAAGCTGACAGGGGTTATAACCCTCCCTTGCTCTATCCAAAATGAAAAAAAAAAGTGTTCTACTTTAAGCACAAATTTCTGATACTTTATGGAGAGGACTAAGAAGATATAACCATGCCAATGGTGCAGCAGAAAACATATAGCACAGTGAGGAAGGTTTGTGGTCCAGGATGAGAGGAAAGTCAAAATTAGAAGCGGCACCCCCCCCCCCCCACAGTTGCAAAATGCCAGCTGCTCACATACCCACATACCGGAAGCAGTGAGACTGCTTAATAGGGGAGCTAGACTAATTTGCCCCTCAGCCCAGTCCGCCCATAGGACTGGTGCTACACTTATGCCCCGTACACACGGTCGGACTTTGTTCGGACATTCCGACAACAAAATCCTAGGATTTTTTCTGACGGATGTTGGCTCAAACTTGTCTTGCATACACACGGTCACACAAAGTTTTCGGAAAATCCGATCGTTCTGAACACGGTGACGTAAAACACGTACGTCGGGACTATAAATGGGGCAGTGGCCAATAGCTTTCATCTCTTTATTTATTCTGAGCATGCGTGGCACTTTGTCCGTCAGATTTGTGTACACACGATCGGAATTTCCGACAACGGATTTTGTTGTCGGAAAATTTTATATCCTGCTCTCAAACTTTGTGTGTCAGAAAATCCGATGGAAAATGTGTGATGGAGCCTACACATGGTCGGAATTTCCGACAACAAGGTCCTATCACACATTTTCCGTCGGAAAATCCGACCGTCTGTACGGGGCATAACAGTGTAGCACAAGCCTGCGGGGACTCTTTCTGTGCTGCCCCCCTTAAAAGTGCTGCCCTGGGCCTTGGCCTTGTTGGCCTAGGCCAGGATACAGCGTTGGTGCCACCTCATCAATGCCCACCAGTTCAGCCTATCAGTGCCCATCAGTGAAGGAGAAAAATTACTTAGTTACAAAATTTACTTACAGAAACTAAGTAAAAATAATTTTTTTTTCAAAATTTGTGGTCTTTTTTTTCTTTTTTAGTAAAAAATAAAAAACCCAGCAGTGATTAATTACCACCAAAAGAAAGCTCTATTTGTTTGAAGAAAATGATAAAAAATGTGTTTGGGTACAGTGTAGCATGACCGCGCAATTGTCATTCAAAGTGTGACATCGCTGAAAGCTGAAAAATGGCCTGGGCAGGAAGGGGGTGTAAGTGCCCTGTAGGCAAGTGGTTAATGTCCTGTGCAGTTTTCTTGTGAATACTTTTAAGCATTCTGATGCATGTAATTAACCACTTACGGACCACCCACCGTCGTTTTACGTCGGCTCTTTGAAGATGATTATCATTGTAATGGCAGCAACTAGCTGCCATAACCCCGGTATCATCTTCTTCAGCGAGCGGTCCACTTTCAGATAAAAGTGGTTTTCACGGCAGATTCGACATGAGATCACTTTTATCGGGGGGGGAGGGGGCCCTCCCGCCACGCTCCGGGGGTCTCCGCCGCTTACCGAACCCGCCGGTAGCGATGGAGATGATCGCATCCTTTACCCTGGTGGCCTGGCTGCCGAGTGAAGGGAAAATGGCCCACACTCATTTTTAAGACGTCCTGTCATGCTTTTTTCTATTACAAGGGATGTTTACATTTCTTGTAATAGGAATAGAAGTGCCCCGTCCTGCCGAGCTTGCGCACAGAAGCAAACGCATACGTAAAACGGTGTTCAAACCACACATGTGAGGTATCCCCGTGATCGTTAGAGTGAGAGAAATCATTCTAGCCCTAGACCTCCTCTGTAACTCAAAACTGGCAACCTATAGAAATTTTTAAACGTCGCCTATGGAGATTTTTAAGGGTAAAAGTTTGTCGCCGTTCCATGAGCGGACGCAAATTTGAAGCATGATATGTTGGGTATTAATTTACATAAAGTATTACAATGACCGCCATTTCTCTAGGGTGTTAGAAAAAATTATATAATGTTTGGGGGTTCTTAGTAATTTTCTAGCAAAAAAAAAATTATTTTAACTTGTAAACACCGAGTCTGAAAAATAGGCCCGGTCCATAAGTGGTAAAAAGAATCAATTTGTCCAGATATTATTTTTTTCCTCTGAGTACCTTGTTTTATTAGAGTGACCCTTATGAAGCATTTATGTGTTTCCCAGCTCGTGAGAGGGGAAGAGGCAGTGCTAGAGTTGATAGTCTGGTCCAAGCTGGTCCTAGGACTAATATTAAGGCACTTTTAAAGGTCTTCTTGAGCACCCTGACAGCTCCTAATCTTTGGGTGCTCAGATGTGTAAATTTCATTGCTTCGTGGGGAATGCTGGCCTGTCCCTACCTACTTCACTCACTTTCCTATTATGCCTTTTCTATACTGAGTGGCCTTACAGGCTGATGAAAGGTTTGGGAGGCAGAAGGGGTGGCACTTGACACTTTTAGAAGGCTTTGAAAAGTGTTTGTATGAGGTGGAGCTCCTGTCATGGTTGAGAAGACTTTTATGCATACCTCCCAACATTTTGAGATGGGAATGAGGGACACCTACTAACAAATGTATGTAGGCATAGGGCACGCCCCCTGCCATACCCCCTTTAAGGGAGAATTAACCACAAAAAAGTTTAATTAAATCCACAAGTGTTTTTTTTTTTACCACTTCTATTCCTTTATATTGGCTTTTAAAATTTACAAATGAAGCAATTTAGAAATTGGATGAAAGGTTTAGCACTGGGAAACATTTTTTGAAAGATAAAAGGTGCATTTTATATACAACTATATGGATCAGACCAAAATGAGGGACAAATGAGGAGGAAAGAGGGACGTTGCTCGAAATCAGGGAAAGTCCCTTAAAATCAGGGACAGTTGGGAGCTATGTTTTATGGGTATGTATAAGCACTGCTGGGTTCCTACATATTTCTAGTGCAGCTAGTTTGTAAAACTATATACTGAGAGTTGTACTTGAAAGGGAACCTGCAGGCAAGTCTTTAAAAGTAAAATTACATTATAGATGATAGTTATCCCTGAAAAGATGTATATCTTATGCAAATCTATGATCTATGATATGATCATGGCTGAGGAATACCATCTGTTACTTTATGCAATGTCATTAGCCGAGCAAGCCCCCCCACTGTCAAGACACTCCCCCTCCCAAGTGGCTCATTGCAAGCTGCTTTCTCTGATGCAGGGGGGCAATGTAAATATTGTGTTATAGGAGCACGCACGTATTCATTTACCCAACATGTTCAATATTTTTTAGGTGTTTAAATCTAATAAAGAGGCATAAATGCAGTGTCTTGGATGGGTAGGCACTGATTTACAGTAGCTCCTTTCCTCTGCTATCCAGGTTCAAACAACTATAGAGGCAGCCATAGTACAATTATTAGTTCTGGTGTATACTGTGAGAAAGGGACCTTCTGATGCCTTACATTTGTAGGTGTTTTTACGGTTTTATGTCTGGTCACAGGTTTGCCATGATTGCTGTCCTTTGCAAAGTCTTCATTTAAAAAGGAACAGTGGCTTTGTCTTCATGTGAACAGTTTTGAACGTTACATAAATGAGGCCTATTGCTGCTGTTTGATGAGGCTGTCCATGACCCGTACTGTATGCTCAGGGGATTTACCGGGAATGTGTAGCAGTTCTGTACATAGTTCCTTTAATATGGTCAAGACAAAAAAAGTAAACATTTTTAAAATATGTTTTCTTTTTTAAGTGAGCTAAATATAGAGTATTAGTTTTCAAAGCCAAACTCTGGATAGATGTAAAAGGCAAGACAAAAGAGACAAAATAAGACAAAAAAATATTTGTAGTTAGATATGTATTAATCAGTCAATACATTTATTTTTTTCAAATGCAACTAGTGTATATAAGTATATGAATTTGACTTGGTATCAGCCTCTTGCAATATCCTATAGTGCAACACTAGGATAGGCATACCTCCCAACTGTCCCTGATTTGGAGGGACTGTCCCTGATTTGGAGCAATGTCCCTCTGTCCCTCATTTCTCCTCATTTGTCCCTCATTTGGTCTGATCTATATAGTTGTATATAAAATGCACTTTTTATCTTTCAAAAAGTATTTCCCAGTGCTAAACCTTTCATCCAATTTCTTAATTTGCAGCATTTGTACATATTAAAAGACAATATAAAGGAATAGTAGTGGTAAAAAAAAAAACACTTGTGGATTTAGTTAACATTTTTTGGGGTTAATTCTCCTTTAAGGGGGTGTGGCAGGGGGGCGTGTCCTATGCCTACATACATTTGCTAGTAGGTGTCCCTCATTCCCATCTCAAAATGCTGGGAGGTATGGGATAGGGAAGGACAAGACAGAACTGGCCAGTTGGATGCTCTGCTAAAAAATATGCTGACTGGCAGAGTGAGCAGACAAATCACCTCATCTGTCTGCCGCTGCTCCTTCACTGTCTCTTTCACTAGGTGGGGAGGTGACATTGATGTATCCCTTTTACAGCTTAAAACTCTAATAGAGAAAGTGGTGTCATCTGCCTGGTTGTGATGTCTGGAAAAGACTGTGTAAATATTAGAACTAGGTGGTCAGAAATACAAATATTTAGAGCCCTTGCACACTGGGGCGGTTTGCAGGCGCTATTGCGCTAATAATAGCGCCTGCAAACCGACCCGAAAGTGCCGCTCCTTGCATTCCAGTGTGAAAGCCCCGAGGGCTTGCACACTGGAGCGATGCGCTGGCAGAACGGTAAAAAAAGTCCTGCCAGCAGCATCTTCGGAGCGGTGAAGGAGCGGTGTGTATACCGCTCCTTTACCGCTCCTGCCCATTGAAATCAATGGGACGGCGCGGCTATACCGCCGGCAAACCGCCTCTGCAGAGGCGCTTTGCGGTGGTATTTAACCCTTTCTCGGCCGCTAGCAGGGGGTAAAACCGCCCCGCTAGCGGCTGCAGACCGACGGTAAAACGCCGCTAATAATAGCGGCGTTTTACCGCCGACGCCGCCCCCCGCCCCAGTGTGCAAGGGCTCTAAGGCAGATACTGTAATACAAACAGACCCCTTACATGTATTTAATCTCTGCATTTGTTTGTCTGTGGTTCAGCATTAATATTGTGTAGTCTCCTATCCATTCAGCAATAGTCTCCTAGATAGGTGTTCGGTTTGTTGGATAGCTCAGTACGATATTTTAATCAGACAAAGGGAGCTGCAAATAAAGATGTGCTGCAGTTTCTTTAGCTAATCCGTACTACTCTGAGAATCTTTTATCAATAGGGTCGCTGGTTCCAATCCCGATCACGACACCATCTGCCTGAAGTTTGCATGTTCTCCCTGTGCCTGCGTGGGTTTCCTCCGGGTACTCTGGTTTCCTCCCACACTCCAAAGACATGCTGGTAGGTTAATTAGATCCTGTCGATAAATTGGCCAAATATGTGTATGTTGTATGTGTATGTGTTTGTAAGCGTGTCAGGACCCCATGGGGCAAGGACTGCGCTATACTGCAGATGGACACCGGCAGCAAAAAGCACCCTGAGGCGATTCAGTTCGCATAGGTAGCGCTATACAAGTCACTCATTCATTCATTCATATAATAAGAAATCGATATAAAACAACAGTTAAACTTAAAAACATACAAAACAAGACCAATACAGTTTTCCTGTAAAGGCAAATTGTGCAAATCAAGTATATGTGGAGATTCTAAGTGTGAATACATAATAAGACCTATTATACAGTGCATCTGGAAAGTATTCACAGCGCTTCACTTTTTCCACATTTTGTTATGTTACAGCCTTATTCTAAAATGGATTAAATTCATCATTTTCTGGTCTGATGAAACAAAGATTGAACTCTTTGGCCTGAATGGTAAGTGTCATGTCTGAAGGAAACCAGGCACCGCTCATCACCTGGCCAATACCATCCCTACAGTGAAGCATGGTGGTGGCAGCATCATGCTGTGGGGATGTTTTTCAGCAGCAGGAACTGGGAGACTAGTCAGGATTGAGGGAAAGATGAATGCAGCAATGTACAGAGACATCCTTGATGAAAATCTGCTCCAGAGCGCTCTGGACCTCAGGCTGGGGCGAAGGTTCATCTTCCAACAGGACAATGACCCTAAGCTCACAGCCAAGATAACAAAGGAGTGGCTACGAGACAACTCTGTGAATGTTATTGAGTGGCCCAGCCAGAGACCAGACTTGAACCCGATTGATGTTGCCAGTACAGATTATGGAATATAATATCTGGTAAGCATGGTTAGAGCAGGGCCAAGCGGGTCTGTAAAATTTTAAAGATTGTTTCACACTTGGAGTTCACTTGTTAATCACTTGCCAACCGCCGCACGCCGATGTACGTAGGCAGAAAGGCACGGGTGGGTCCCTCATTCAGAGCAGGCTAACGGGCGCGCGCCCCGCTGTGGAAGCGTGCCCGCGGACTCAATGTCCACCGGTGGCCCGCGATTGCGCCGAGGAGAGGCAGAACAGGGTAATGTAAGCAAGGCATTTCCCTGTTCTTCTGCCTAATGACATGACAGAGATCTTCTGTTCCCTGTCATCGGGAACAGTGATCTCTGTCATGTCCTAGTGAGCCCATCCCCCTTACAGTTAGAACACACATTTAACCCCTTGATTGCCCCCTAGTGTTAACCCCTTGCCTGCCAGTGACATTAATGCAGTAATCAGTGGCTATTTTTAGCTCTGATCGCTGTATAAATTTCAATGGTCCCAAAATAGTGTCAAAAGTGTCCGACCTGTCTGCTGCAATGTCGAAGTCCTGATAAAAATCGCAGATCACCGCTATTACTAGTAAAAAAAATAATAATAATAAAAATGCCATAAATCTATCCCCTATTTTGTATACGCTATAACTTTTGCGCAAACCAATCAATATACGCTTATTGTGATTTTTTTCTAAACTGAGGAAGAATTTATTTTTTTAGATTTTTTGGGGGGATATTTATTATAGCAAAAAGTAAGAATTATTGCTTTTTTTTCAAAATTGGCAGTCTTTTTTTGTTTATAGTGCAAAAAATTTAAACTGCAGAGGTGATCAAATACCACCAAAAGAAAGCTCTATTTGTAGGAGAAAAAGTACCTCAATTGTGTTTGGGTACAGCGTCGCATGACCGCGCAATTGTCAGTTAAATCGACGCAGTGACGAATCTCAAAAAATGCTATGGTCATTAAGGGGACAAATTCTTCTGGGGCTGAAGTGGTTAAGATCAGTCTGCATTCTGTGAAGGAGCGGGAGTTTCTGGCATAAAGCTCTGAGAGGTGAAGGATGGCAGGGAGGTGGTAAAATCCAAATGCCCAGGAGTTTTCTGGGCATTCAGATTTTTAAAGGGAGGCTCTCCAGCGATCCGCAGATTCTGACTCCAGATTTCCTGTGCCTGATGCTGCCTGCACCCACACAGGATTGGCTGGGATCCACTGAATGATGTGATCAGACTCAGATCAACTTGTGTGGTATCCTTCCCCTCCTTGGGTATCATGGTTATGTGAGTTTCTAGAAGTTGTGGAGAAGCAGTAGGGTGATTAGAGAGAGAGAGAGTTAAAGGCCTGAAGAAAGCATGGAGCCAAAATGTCTCCAAAGCATTTGAAATATTGAACTGTAAGTCCATCAGGCCCAAGGCTTTTCCCAGGCTTCATTTGTTTCAAAGTCCAGAGGAATTTTTCTGAAGTGATAGGTCCTTCCAAGGCCATTGCTTCTGATTCAGATAAAGCAGGAATGCTATATGCCAGTATTCTCGGAGATGAGAAAGACGTGCCTCGGAAGACATCTGGTGAGATGTGGTATAGGTCATAAAGCTGAGCATAGTAAGTATGATATAGATTAGCAATTTTTTGAGATATTGACATCCTCATATCGCATGGATCATATCTGCTCTTTTGGCTTGTAAGAACCTTGCTAGGCGCCTCCCATTTTTTATGTCCATAAAATATTTTTTGCAAAAGAAGGAAATGTATTTTAGTGGTTTTACCCATGTCCTCAAGAAACAAGGAATGGGTCTTCATGAGGAGTCAAAAAGGGTGAATATCACCCATGTTCAATGTTCATTTATGAGCATCTCCCAGCTTTCTAACCCACTTGGATTCTATAGGCACTAAGCCAGCTCCTGCCACCAATTCAAAGTCACCCTCCTCCAGTAAAGTGCTTACCTTTTACTTTACAAAACTACCGGCATTAGACTGGTGGCGGGCTCCCTCAAGAACTAGTTATGGCTAGCTCAGTAGATTGTTTTACAAAAGGGATTGATGCATTCCTAAATGCATACAATATAACTGGATATTTACATTTATTGGAAATAACAGGTAATAACACTAGGGATTGTTGATCCAGGGAATATCAGATTGCCTTCTGCGGGGAAGTAATTTATTTGTCCCCACTGGAGCAATTTGGACCATGCTTTATAGGGTTTTTGCCTTTATCTGTATCAACTATGGATATAGGATTCTGTACTGTATATGGAGGTTCCTATTTATTTACAAAGTTACATAGTAGACGAGGTCGAAAAAGATACAAGTCTATTAAGTCCAACCTATGTGTGTGATTATATGTCAGTATTACATTACATATCCCTGTATGTTGCAGTTGTTCAGGTGCTTATCTAATAGTTTTTTGAAACTATCGATGCTCCCCCCTGAGACCACCACCTGTGGAAGGGAATGCCACATCCTTGCCGCACTTACAGTAAAGAACCCTCTACGTAGTTTAAGGTTAAACCTCTTTTCTTCAAATTTTAATGAGTGGCCACGAGTCTTGTTAAACTCCCTTCCGCGAAAAAGTTTTATCCCTATTGTGGGGTCACCAGCAGTTTTTATAGATTGAAATCATATCCCCTCTCAAGCGTCTCTTCTCCAGAGAGAATAAGTTCAGTGCTCGCAACCTTTCCTCCCTAATATCCTCCAGACCCTTTATTAGATTAGTTGCCCTTCTTTGTACTCGCTCCATTTCCAGTACATCCTTCCTGAGGACTGGTGACCAGAACTGAACAGCATACTCTAGGTGCGGCTGGACCAGAGTCTCGTAGAGTGGGAGAATTATCGTTTTATCTCTGGAGTTGGTCCCCTTTTTAATGCATGCCATTATTGTGTTTGCTTTGTTAGCAGCAGCTTGGCATTGCATGCCGATGCTGAGCCTATCATCTACTAGGACCCCCAGGTCCTTTTCCATCCTAGATTCCCCCAGAGGGTCCCCCCCCCCCCGTGTATATGTATTGCATCCATATTTTTGCCACCCAAATGCACTATTTTACATTTTTCTGCATTAAACCTCATTTGCCATGTAGTTGCCCACCCTATTAATTTGTTAAGATCTTTTTGCAAGGTTTCCACATCCTGCAGGGTAGTTATTGCCCTGCTTAGCTTAGTATTGTACACAAATACAGAGATTGAACTATTTACCCCATCCTCCAGGTCGTTTATGAACAAAATAAATAGGATTGGTCCCAGCACAGAACCCTGAGGGACCCCACTACCCACCTCTGACCATTCAGAGTACTCCCCATTTATCACCACCCTCTGAACTCACCTTTGTAGTTTTCAATCCATGTACTCACCCTATGGTCCATGTCAATGGACCTTATTTTGTACAGTAAACATTTATGGGGAACTGTGTCAAATGCTTTTGCAAAATCCAGATACACCACGTCTACAGGCCCTTCCTTTATCTAGATAGCAACTCACCTCCTCATAGAAGGTTAATAGATTTGTTTGGCAAGAACGATTCTTCATGAATCCCTAAGTACCCTCGGATGCAAGCCATCTGGTCCCGGTGACTTATTAATGTTAAGTTTCCCAAGTCTAATTTTAATTCTGTCCTTTGTTAACCATGGAGGTGCTTCCTGTGATGTGGAATAAGGATAAACACTGTAGTTTTGGTTACTGAAGCCCCCCGGTTCCCTCGTGAAGACTCCCTATCCTTTGTAACCAGATGTCCTTCCTCATTCTTTATGGGGCCAATATGGTCTGTCCTCCCTTTTTTACTGTTTACATACTTAAAGAATTTCTTAGGATTTTTTTTGCTGTCCTCCGCTATGTGTCTTTTGTGTTCTATCTTACCTGCCCTAATTGCACACTTACATTTCTTGTTGCATTCTTTATAAAGTCTGAACATTGATGATGGTCTTCCAACCTTGTATTTTTTGAAGGCCTTCTCCTTTGCTTTTATATGCATTTTTACATTGGAGTTAAGCCATCCAGGACTTTTGTTTGCACTTTTAAATGTATTACCCAATGGGATGCATTGGCTAATGCCCTTATTTAATATGCTCTTAAAGCAAACCCGTCTCTCCTCCGTGTTCTTTGTTCCTAAGATTTTATACCAATTCATGCCTTCTAACAAGGTTCGTAGTTTAGGGAAGTTAGCTCTTTTGAAATTTAGTGTCTTTGTATTCCCCTTATGTTTCCTATTTGTGTGATTTATACTGAAGCCAATTGACCTGTGATCGCTGTTTCCTAAATTGCCCCGAATTTCCACATTCGTGATCAGGTCTGTATTGTTGGTAATCAGTAGATCCAGTATCGCTTTATTTCTAGTTGGTGCGTCTACTATCTGAACCATGAAATTGTCCTGCAAGACATTTAGGAACTGGCGAGCCTTAGACGAATGCGTGGTTCCCTTGGCCCAGTCTATGTCTGGATAATTAAAATCCCCCATCATGATAACACTCCCATCCTTGCTGCTAATCCAACTTGTGATAGGAGATCCATTTCCCCCTCCTCCCTTAGGTTAGGGGGGATATAGCATACTCCCAGGAATATTTTACCCTTAGTTTCAAGCCTTTTGAGCTCTACCCTCAACAACAATACTCAACAAGACAATACACAGGTACCCAACAAGACAATACACAGGTATTCGCTGACCAATGTGCACTCACAAACCAGCGTGCACTCGTAGACCAACGTGCGGTCGCTGACCAACATGCACTTGCTGACCAACGTGTACTTGCCGACCAACCTGCACACACACACAATACACAAATACTAACGATTCACACACACTACTCAACACAGGTACTACCTGACACTAATACTCAATACAGCCCACATGCACTCGCAGCACTCAGGTACTTGACCCCTGTTACAACCTCTTGTTTTAAACTCTGTTTTTTTAACTCACCACTTAGTCCAGTTCCACTTGGTCTAAGTTCCAGCAAGCTCAAAGATTAGCAGGCTCACAATGAGTTCTACAGAAGGTTATATAGGCCTCAAGCACCTGTGACCAATTAACCACTCCCCTTAATTAGTAGGCTGAAGGAAGCAAAGAAAAAAAAAGGTGTTTAAAAAGTGACAGAAAAAGGTGTTAAATAGCTACAAGGAAAAGCCCCAAAAAGAACCTAAAAATGCAACCCAGCAATCACCAGCAGTCAAAAAGCAAAACTTGTTCACACTCTCCACTCAAGGTCCCCACTGTTTAGCTTCCAACCAGCAGTCTGGTCATTGGTCATGGTTATTCTGTTATTTTTTTTTTTTTTTCTATTGCTTAAACTAAGTGAACTTTTTTTGACCTGAGTAACTATGTAACTATATATCTATGGAATGCCACATCCTGCTTCGTTAGCTCTATAAAACAGAGGTTTTTTAACTTGTGTTATGGAAATCAAATGATGGGGGTATGGGGCTAGATCCCTAATTAGGTTCTAAAAAATGGAAACATTATTTTGTACATTAATGAATCTGAAATAAAAGTAGAAAAGTTGACTTGATTGCATAAAACCAACAGCACAAATCTTACTAGGGATACCTTGTGTATTTGTGATTTGACATTTATATAAATAAATATGATAAACTCCATTATGATCTTGATGACTTTCAGCTCGTCTGTTCTTAGCTATTCATATATACATTAAGACCACTTTTGACATCTTTAAAATCACACTGGTACCTAATAGAACTGATGAGGATGATGATAATGACAACGATCTGGTGAAGGGGCATGGGGCCATATTGGGCAATCTAGGGTCTGTAATCATAACAGGTTAAGAACCATTCTTTAGAAAGGATAACTTTGGAAAGCCTGTTGGCTTTTTCAGTATCTGCTTCATCGCTCATATTACAAAGACCCCATAAAAAGGTTGTTTTTTTCCGCATATAGGGTAAATACTGTATCCGTTTAGGGAAGATCCCTATAAATCTGTATCAAAATAAAAAATTCATTCTATTTCCTTGGTCTAAATTAGCTATAAAAACATACATGAGGAAACCCCACAAAAAGCCAAACACTTTTGCTTCTGTAGCAAACATAGGGACTGGAGCTTCATCCAAAGATGCTGGCACCCTTAACAATCTTGTATCGTAACGCAAATGCAATGTTTGTTTTTCCATTGGCTTTACCAGTATCCAAGTGACATAGATCACACCTAGTTAGCACCGACCCAATCCTGCCTACTTAACTAGATGTAAATTATCAAGCAAAAGGTCAACAAGATCATCAAGTGCTGCTGACATTAAGTAGACTCTAATCATTTCTTTCTACAGTGTATGTTCCCAGGAGATATTTATGTGTATTTTTCACTGTTATCTTTAGACGCCACATACGTTTTATAGGTTGCCTAGCAACGTGATTGCAGGCAGGACCGATTAGAAGATTTTCTATATAATTAACTCTTCTGCTTTTTTTTTTTTAAAGTACACAGCAGAGCTTTTGCAGAGGATGATGTCAAAGTTTTAGTTTGGAGGAGGCTGAAGCCATTTTCCTGGTAAAGTAAAATGACAGACAGGAAGTGGGAGGATGACAGGTTCAGATGAACGCTACAGACCTATGATTTTAGTTAAAGGTTATGGGGGCGTCCAATCATTTTCCCGGCAGATGCTAGAGAAGCTGACTTGGAAAATGAACCAGAAAAACAGAGCAACTCATATAATCAAAACGAATCTAATAAAAACAAATTAACTTGAGGTAATTTCATAAGAACCATAGCATTGGCACAAAAATTCCCAATCTCTTTTATTTTGAACATTATCATGACAATGTGCTGTCATATATTTTCTTGTAGAAGCTTCCTCATATTATGTAATATTGTTATGGAACCAGGCTGTCTCTTGTCATCAAATGCTCCCTCTGTACAGAAATCTGTCACCATGTCATTGGTTGAAAGAGCTTGCAAATGATTACTGTGAGTTGGGT
This sequence comes from Lithobates septentrionalis, assembly GCA_037952835.1. Lineage (NCBI taxonomy): Eukaryota > Metazoa > Chordata > Amphibia > Anura > Ranidae > Lithobates > Lithobates septentrionalis. The sequence continues at coordinate 1,825,849 of JBBDGP010000955.1, forward strand.
TTCCTCTATTTGCCGGGAACAAAAATCAGACATTTCATTGAGTTTGCAGTTTGTGCCCTGTAAAGCTGAACAAAAGTATATAGCACTTATTGTATTTAATTACTTTTCTTATTACCATTTCAAACACAAATACAAAAAGAACAGAAAAATATAGTCAGGCATTTTAGCACTTACAGAAAAAAAAGGGGGGGGGGGGGACAATTCAACCAAACAACAAATATGTTATTTAAATATTAGTATCACTGTTTATAGGGCAATATTTTATTTTTACAAAAACAACAAAAGCAAAAACAAAAAGGAAGAAGGAAAAGGAATAGGGAAGGAGGAAGGTAGGGGAAAAAAAGGGGGGGGGGGGGGGTATAGCACTTATTGTACTGCCATGGTTGACCCAGCCTATTCAGTGGTGGTACTCATGGCTGAATAGCCCCATATTGCAAGACTAAATTATACTAGGGGGTTTATTTACTAAAAGCAAATAGGCTGTTCGCTTTGCAAGGGTATTTGGGAAGATAATTTACCCTTAGCCTATTGAATACATTGGCTTATTGGTTGAACTAGATGGACTAACCAGACTAACTTTTTAACTATGTAACTATGAATTGGATGGTGGAAGTCAGCAGAGCTTCACATCATTGACTAAGATAAGGGAGATTTTCCTTGCAAGGTGCAAATTTCCTTGCAAAGTGAAAGTTTATTTACCTTTATAAATCCATACCTATGCCAGAAAGCAAATTTTGTACTTTTAAATTAAGTGTTTATGTTTCTATTTGGTTGCTGACAAAGTCCCAAAAGAAAGTTGTACAATTGTTATGTTGATTTTTGAGTTAATACCTGTCCAGAGTGCTATGACAGAAAGTGGTCTCTGTCATCTTAGGTCATTAGAGATACATCATTTAAGAGAGGAAATGAGTCACTAAATATTGGCTGTACTATGCTGTACCTGCATAGAGAGTCTTTGTGATCTGGCAATTAACTATAAGTGCATATTCATGAAAAAATATTTTTTTCTACAATGAAGACATCTGTTTCATATATGCACCACCTGAGCAGCAGCCATCTAATAAAATTCTTACTTTTAGACTGGCCCTCAAATATTTTACTATGCACACTGGCCCCCTGCTGCACAGCTTTTGCAAGTAAAAATCCTGGCTGCTAGCAGGCCCTACTGAACACACACCCTACCCATTCATTTCTATGTTTGGAACCGTACTTTGGATGGCATGGAGCCAGTATGAGCAGGGACCAAAAATTTTCTGTTAATTATTTTGGCACGAGGCAGGGCAGAAAAACTCAAGAGTGGGTTTAAAGGTAAGTTTTGAGACAGGGAGTTGCCACTTAGAGGGGTGGTGGAAAACATTTAAAGGACAACTTCACGTTTAATGAAGATGGCCTTTAAATACACCATGGTAGAAGAACTGCATTACTCTGTAATCGGGTTAAAAACAAAATGATTTGTATGCTGAGAGTTAGGCATGGAAATAAAATTTGTATATCTGGCTATAACTAGAAGATGCAGGAATTGAAGCTTAGAAAGAATCCATGGAAGCTGTAAACAAACACTGGGGACAAAGTGAATGTCTGCACATATTTCCCAAATCGGGAACATTCTCATTAAAGCAGTTTTGCAGTCTGGGTTTGTAAAATGTGTCATGTTTATGACTGTGTTTCGCCTGCATAATTCAGGTATCTGCTATCTAGAGATAAGAAAAATCAAATGGAAACACCAGCTATGAATTCTTTAAGCTATACTGTCTGTAAGATGAAACACTTCAATTATACAATCCCTGCTAGTGAATGGAAATCACCCAGAGTCGGGAAAATAATGGACTGTTTTAAAAGGTTTCTGCGAGTCTTAAGACAATAATTGGACTTCAGTCTAATATGTAGGTAAAAAGCAACATTGTATATCAAGGAATAAGCCTATGGTCCTATCCATTCATCTGAGGAGAAAAAAAGAGAAGTGGACAGTATAGTCTTTTTATGTATGTTTTGGTTTAGCTGAAGTTCCACTATACTTAAAAATTCACAGTGTAGTGGCCAGTCTGGACACCAAAAGTTGAAATGCTTGTTTAGTCTAGGTCAGCCTTTCTTAAACTTTTTACCCCAGAGGAACCGCTAAAATAATTTTCGGCTCTTAGCGAACCCTTAAAGAAATCACTTCATTAGAAAAATGCCTTATACATTACTCAGTAGGATGAATAAAACCCTTATGCCGCGTACACACGGTTGGACTTTTCGTCTACAAAAGTCCGACGGACGCCGACGGACAAAATACGGCTGACAATCCGATCGTGTGTGGGCTTCCCCGGACTTTCCCGCAAAGTCCCGCAATCCTGAGGGACTTTAGATTTGAAACATGCTTCAAATATTTACGTCGTAACTACGCCGGACCCAGAAATCCGCTCGTCTGTATGCTAGTCCGACGGACAAAAACCCACGCTAGGGCAGCTATTGGCTACTGGCTATCAACTTCCTTATTTTAGTCCGGTGTACATCATCACGTACGAATCCGTCAAACTTTTGTGTGATCGTATGTAGGCAAGTCCATTCGTTAGAAAGTCTGCCGCAAGTCCGCCGAAAGTCTGCCAAAAGTCCGTCGAAAGTCTGTCGGACAGGCTGTCGGACTTTTGTAGCCGAAAAGTCCGACCGTGTGTACGCGGCATTAGACCCCTTTCACATTGGGAGCATTTTTCAGGCGCTAATGGGCTAAAAATAGCGCTTGTAAAGCGCCTGAAAAATGCCTCCCCTGCAGCCCCAGTGTGAAAGCCCCAGTGCTTTCACACTGGAGCGGTGCGCTTGTAGGACGTTAGAATAATTCCTGCAAGCATCTGTGGAGCGGTTTAGGAGTGGTGTATACACCGCTCCTCCACCGCCCCTGCCTATTGAAATTAATGGGCACCACTGCCGAAGCGCCTGCAAAGTGGTTCAGCAGCGATGATTTTTGGGTGCATTTTACCCTTTCTTTGGCAACTAGCAGGGGTTAAAAGCGCCCCGCTAGCAGCCGAAAAGCGACACTAAAACGGCAGTAAAGTGCTGCTAAAACTAGCGGTTGCTCTACCGCTAACACGGGAATGCTCACAGATAGCTACAAAGGTCATTGGTGTCAGGCTGCTGGCTTTGCCCAGTGGCGTTGGCCCTTGAAATATGCAGGCACCATCAAATGGCAGAACAAACAGCCAAAGCTCAAAGAATCCTTAGCAAGCTCCAGAGGAACTCTAGGGTTCCACGAAACCCTGGTTGAGAATGGCTGGTCTAGGTGGTTAGGAGAAAGGTTAAATGATTACATTATAAATACTTACTCCCTGTATTACTTGGGGACAACCAGTCCTCCAAAGCCACTCCTTTTGGCTGCTTGACCGGTTTCAGCTCTCCCACATAATCAAGGACAATTCAGGTCTTGCATTGTATGTGAGGATGGCTAGAACCCTCTGAATTATTGAGGACAGCCATTGGAAAAGAGGCAAAAAGGAAAAGGACCCTGATCTTCAACTGATCAGCCTGAGAATATCTGAAATGGGTAAGTATAAAAAAATAAATAAGAAAGTATAAAATACAAGTTGGGGGAGCTTCAAAGGAGGAGCATTGTGGAAAGGGGAGTCTGGTACCTGGAGTTATGCTTCATATGACTAAAACAATAATTTTATTCACCAGAAATAGCTTCTAAATATACAATTACCTCCAGTCTCACAGAGGAGATGAGTTTTAGCAGACAGTATTCTTGGCAGTAGCATTGGGCTCATCAGTCACTCAGCGTTCCGTAGATGTGGTTTCTTGGCGTTTTACACAACATTCCACTCTTAAACATTTATTAAGGTGGCACAATATGTTACAAGTCATCATGGATAATAAGAGTGATTGAGAAAATTCTGACAATGATGTGGATGAATGATAGGTAAGACATTTAAAGGGGAGGGGGTAAGGGGGGGTAGGAAGACATTACAAATTAATTATGATGAAGCCTTTAAAACAGTAAATTGTTTTTTTAATTGCCTTTTTATTTTCAAAAGTCTGGAGATTGAAATGGTGCAAGGGAATTATCTTGACTGTTTCAAAGCACTGATGATTATTTATATCAGATTTTATAGTAGAATCAATATACAGTATATTAGAATAATTTTAAACCCAAGTTGCTTAAACATTTAGGTTTATGTAAAGTTTATAGAACGACTGCAGACAAATCCTATACTTACTGTAAAAAAATAATAAAGGGAATAAATCAGAGTTTCAGTTCCCCCTTAGTGTCAGACTAATAGAAATATTGCGCGTTCAAATTGATAATCTTAAAGCTCAATAATTTTGTTACAATCCTTATTTAATGCGGCATATAGGCATTTTTGGGAACTCTCCAGCTTTTATCTGGAAACTAACTAATCAGCTTGATAAATGAGTCTAGTTTGCTGGGAGTAACCTCTAGCTCTGCCGATTATAAGTCACTAGTCCTGTTATGCTGCACCCAACGAGGAGAGTCGGTGCTGAAGATGCTGATCTCAAATTGGTCTCAGCATGGAGCTGGCTGGAAGCTCTTACTGGAAGTAAAGAAAAATGCATGAGGGTAGACAGACTGGGCACCAGTTAATGTTAATCTTATTGTCACTGTTATTGTCATTGTCTACATATTGATACTATTGCTCATTTGTTGCCAGCTTTATGTAATGATTGCCCATTTGTTGCTTTTGTATTGTAACAATTGTTTAATTGTTGCCCACATATAAGGAGAGGCAGGGGGTAGGGGACGGCCGCAGTTGGCTGCTCCTGTCGGACAGTATCCCAACCCCCCACAGGGGAAAAGAGGGGACTATTGCGGTACTCGATGTAACTAAATGTTCAGTAAGAAAAGCTCCTTATACTTGACATTTGGGATGATGGTACTTTTACTCTATAATATAATTCCTTTAATATAGGCGTTCTTTCTTATATGTTGCCCACATATAAAGTATCTCACATAAGTGAGTACACCCCTCATATTTTTGTAAATATTTTATTCTATATTATATTATATTTTATAATTTACTTTCAGCGTAATTTCAAGTGCACTTTGCACTTGTAGTTTGCACTTGTAGTGCAAAGTGGATTTGCCTTTCGTAAATAACCCCCTTGCTACTATGTAAAGTAGTGAGTGTACAGCTTGTATAACAGTGTAAATTTTCTGTCCCCTCAATCTAACTCAATAAGCAACCATTAATGTCTAAACCGCTGGCAACAAAAGTGAGTATACCCCTAAGTGAAAATGTCCAAATTGGGCCCAATTAGCCATTTTCCCTCCCCAGTGTCATGTGACTCGTTAGTGTTACAAGATGTGACGGGAGTCATTTTGGGCGGGGGGGCTTGTCCAGCTCCCCCGGAGAGCAACTGAAGCTCCTTGTCCAGCTCCCCCGACTCCTCCTATGTGTAAGTCACCCTGTGTCTATTAGGGGCACAGGGTGACCCAGAACCCCAGTTGGGTCTGCTTAACCCAACTCACCGTACAACCACACCAGACTCAGCATTTCCTTTTGACACTATGGTCCTGGATTCTGTGTGTGGTTTGTGCTGAAGAAGTGAAGGGGCTCTTTTCACTTGGGACATTAATGTTTGTGAGGAATATCCTTCACCTTTAAAACTGCTAGAATCTTGTAGGAGTATTTCACAGACCATTGCTAGATAGTTTGAGGTGGGGTGGGGGTTGTTACTTGTTAAGTGCTTGTATCTTATTGTTCTATTGTTTGTGTCTGCCTTCGGAGCAAAGTATTATGGGAAGTATGTCTATGTGGATTAGCTGTGAGAGGAGAGAAGGGGGGGATTTCTCCAGCAGCCTCTTCCAAAGACAGTCTACTGATAAGAAGTGGAATCCACCTGTGTCATGCTACTTGTGGAGGTAAAGTATACCCTCCCTGTTTCATTATGCCTTGGGAGGGGGGAACTCCTCCATCAGCTCTCCTTGCTGATTGGACAGTTTACCCCACCCTGAATGCAAAGGGAGGGGTGATTGTCCCCTGAGTTTTTATCTGTTGTTACATGTGTTTGAATAAACAGGCTGATGTTTTTCCCCCCTACAATGCTGTCTCGACAAGTGACTTGGTGGGCTAAGGGACCTTGGATCATGCTGGTTCCGGACAAAGGAAGCATTTATGGTGGACAGACTCATCTTGAGTACGGGGTCCATCACACAAGGTCTCAGGTGTGAATGGGGAGCAGGTGTGTTTAAATTACTGTTATCGCTCTCTCTCTCTCTCATACTTTTTCACTGGAAGTTCAACATGGCACCTCATGGCAAAGAACTCTCTGAGGATCTGAAAAAAATAATTGTTGCTCTACATAAAGATGGCCTAGGTTATAAGAAGATTGCCAAGACCCTGAAACTGAGCTTCAGCACGATGGCCAAGACCATACAGCGTTTTAACAGGACAGGTTCCACACAGAACAGGCCTCATTATGGTTGACCAAAAAAGTTGAGTGCACATGCTTAGCGTCATATCCAGAGGTTGTCTTTGGAAAATAGACGTATGAGTGCTGCCAGCATTGCTGCAGAGGTTGAAGGGGTGGGGGGTGAGCCTGTCAGTGCCCAGACCATACACCGCACACTGCATCAAATTGGTCTGCATGGCTGTTGTCCCAGAAGGAAGCCTCTTCTAAAGATGATACACAAGAAAGCCTGCAAACAGTTTGCTGAAAACAAGCAGACTAAGGACATGGATTACAGGAACCATTTCCTGTGGTCTGATGAAATCAAGATAAACTTATTTGATACAGATGGTGTCAAGCATGTGTGGTGGCAACCAGGTGAGGAGTACAAAGACAAGTGTTTCTTGCCTACAGTCAAGCATGGTGGTGGTAGTGTCATAGTCTGGGGCTGCATGAGTGCTGCCGGCACTGGGGAGCTACAGTTTATTGAGGGAACCATAAATGCCAACATGTACCGTGACATACTGAAGCAGAGCATGATCCCCTCCCTTCAGAGACTGGGCCGCAGGGCAGTATTCCAACATGATAACGACCCCAAACACACCTCCAATATGATCACTGCCTTGCTAAAGAAGCTGAGGGTAAAGGTGATGGACCGGCAAGCATGTCTCCAGACCTAAACCCTATAGAGCATCTGTGGGGCATCCTCAAACGGAAGGTGGAGGAGCGCAAGGTCTCTAACATCCACCAGCTCTGTAATGTCATCAAGGAGGAGTGGAAGAGGAATTCACTGTCAACCTGTGAAGCTTTGGTGAACTCCATGACCAAGAGGGTTAAGGCAGTGCTGGAAAATAATGGTGGCAACTCAAAATATGGACACTTTGAGCCCAATTTGGACATTTTCACTGAGGGGTGTACTTGTTGCCAGCGGTTTAGACATTAATGGCTGTGTGTTGAGTTATTTTGAGAGGACAGCAAATTTACACTGTTAAACAAGCTGTACACTCACTACTTTACATTGTAGCAAAGTGTTATTTCTTCAGTGTTGTTACATGAAAAGATATAATAAAATATTTACAAAAATGTGAGGGGTGTACTCACTTTTGTGAGATACTGTATATTGCAACATTTGCCAGTTTATTGCCCAGGTATTGTAACACCTGCCCAGTTGTTGCTGATGCATTGTAATAATTATTATTTTTAAGTTTATGTAATGCTAGGATCGTCTTTATTTTGCTAACTTATTTTCAAGATATTTCCGTTTGTTTAGAGGACCATATGTATATATTAAAATAATTAAATTCCCTGCTGGCCTGCTACTAATAAACCCCATGTTTCACAACAGTGCATTAGTGTTCCTAAACCCTTCCATTCGCCACTGCATGCTGTTATCACCACAATTTACCTGTGCATGTGCTGCCGTCATTCCTGAATACTACAAAAGAGCAGGTTGTGTGGTTTTGCTTAGGTGCTTAGCTACAGGAAATAGATGGATAGGGAACAAGTAGAAACGCCAGGACTTGGTGAAAACCTGAAGTGAAGTGCTTGCTCCAAGGAAAAAATGTACATATAAGTTTATCAATAATAAAGTGATCTTGCGCAATTCCTCTATTGCTTCTATGTGTAATCAATCATGCACCTAAAAAATAATGATAGGTAAAAATAATGAATATACTAAATCATTAGTGAATCAAGCCAAATGATTCACTGAACTAACAAAGTGTCCCAGTGATCAATAAAATGTGTAAAGTCCTTCTTAGTTGAACTTCCAACGATCACAGTGCTTTCACCAATCACCTCAGTGCTCCCAGAACTCTCACCTCATAACTGTGAATTGAAAGCCTTAGGGACAGATAAATGGGCTGGTAATCCTTCCTTGGTGTATTCCTTTCTTTATCTTCTCTGTATGGAATCCAGGATCCAGGCTCTTGAAGTACCACTAATGACTCCAAACCACATAAGGTAATGAAATAGATAGAATGCCTCCCATAGTGTGAACTTAGGCAATTTATTAAAAGACAATTGGATGCTTACATCAATACAAGTTAAAAAGTGCATAAAAGCTGAAACAACGGCGTTTGATCGCCTCTCACGTCACTTCCGGTCGGCTGTTCACTCCAGCCATGCCCTACGCATTACGTCACGTGACTTCATCAGGGGAACCGGATTGGTTGTTTAGTGATTGTATTTATCTGCTGAGGACAGGAAGTCTATCAGCCGCCATTTTGTTGAAGCTAATGTTGGCAAAACATTTTTGGCCATTTTCTAGATGATCCAATAACTGATTTTGAAATGGTAGAGGACCATGAGAGAATTTACAGTGGCCATTTTATTGTAGTACATACTACATCCCGTCTGTCGTTTTCTTAAGGATCTAAACTCAAAAACTTAAATTAATATATAGAAATAAAATTCCATTGATGTGTATAAATTGCACAAGAAGTAGAAGCAAACAGGGTCACTTATCCAGCGCTCAATATAATAGGTAAATAAAACTAAGCAGCTGCTATAATCAGATATAACATTAAGGAGAAAGCAAAAAAGTTCCAAAGAAACAGGTTCTTTCCAGCTTAAGCAGCGCTAAAAAAACCCACATGAATAAATAAAAAATTAAATGTCAGTAAAATTGCATATGAGCAACCAGCACTTTAAAAATTAAAAATTGTGACAGTCCAGGCGTTGAGTAATTTCTCATATTAAGTTCATATCACTGAAGCGATGTTCCACCGTCACCACACCTTGTGATTCCACTCCCTATAGGAATTGCATTTACCGGACTCATAATTATCAATCGCCTTAGTGACTAAATCCAGCTTTATCTCAGCAACTAGAGGACATCAGCGTGTGATTTCAGCATAGGCCTATTGACAAAGACAGAATGTGGAAATGAGTCTAGGGGAGATCTCATGGATTGCTGTATTGGGGGATTTGTTCCGAGTCTCTCCCAGGACCCACCACAAATGATCTGCTCCTTTCTGAGGTGGTGAGATTATCGGAACTGTGTTCACCAGCAGTATATGATTTACCTGAATGCTGTTTTAAATATAATTTTGTGTAAGTGCAATAGCTTAAGGGTCGGGTGTTTTTGGGACAATAAAAGTTTGCAGTTTCACACTATGAGGATTCCTTTTCCTTCTATATGTTTGAGTGGAATAAGAGGATTGCAGGTGTGTTCAGTCTGGAATGTTCAGGATTAGGACACCATATCTCTGTCGGTTTGATCGTTACTGAAATCGCATGCTGATGTTCTCTAGTTGCTGAGATAAAGCTGAATTTATTCACTAAGGCGATTGATAAATAGGAGTCCGGTGAGTGCAATTCCTATAGGGAGGGGAATCACAAGGTGTGGTGACGGTGGAACATTGCTTCAGTGATATGAATTGTTTTATTAATATGAGAAATTACTGAACACCTGGACTGTCACAATTTTTATATTTTTAAAGTGCTGGTTGCTCATATGCAATTTTATTGACATTTCATTTTTAATTAATTTATGTGTTTTTTTTAGTGCTGCTTAAGCTGGAAAGAACCTGTTTCTTTGGAACTTTTTTGATTTCTCCTTAATGATGCGTATATATTGATGGGAACGTATACATATCTCCTAACTTGTATCCAAATAAAATAAAATAATGAAATCATGAACTAACTTCTGCTTGTGGGAAGATATATTGAGGTATATACTAATTATCTCGTATGGGAATGGCTATACCAAGGGAGCTGATAATAAATAGGATGATAAATTTGTTCGCCAAGTAGATCTAATATAAGTGATATTACTAGTAATAGTTGAAAATTAGCCCACACACCGGAAATGAAATGTAAGGTGTACATAATGACAATACATAATTTCCATAGCAGATTTTTTCCTAAGTGAATCCTAATTAATATAAATGCAAACAATTAGGGTGAATAGTATGACACAATCATTACATAGCAATGGTGGCTAACCAATGAGTGGAAAAGGAAAAAATCTTAGTAGTTGCTTAACCGCTTCAGCCCTGGAAGATTACACCCCCTTCCTGACCAGAGCACTTTTTGCGATTTGGCACTGCGTCGCTTTAACTGACAATTGCGTGGTCGTGCGACTTTGCACCCAAACAAAATTGACGACCTTTTTTTTCCCAGAAATTTCTTTTGGTGGTATTTGATCATGTATGCGGTTTTTATTTTTTGCGCTATAAACAAAAGAGCCACAATTTTGAAAAAAAATGCATAATTTTTTACTTTTTGCTATAATAAATATCCCCCAAAAATATATAAAAAAACTATTTTTTTCCTCGGTTTAGGCCGCTATGTATTCTTCTACATATTTTTGGTAAAAAAATCGCAATAAGCCTATATTGATTGGTTTGCGCGAAAGTTATAGTGTCTACAAAATAGGTGGTTATTTTCATGGCATTTTTATTTTTAATTTTTTTATTAGTAATGGCGGTGGTCTGCAATTTTTATCAGGACTGCGACATTATGGCGGACACATCGGACAATTTTGGGACCATTGTCATTTATACAGCGATCAGTTCTATAAAAATGCATTGATTACTGTGTAAATGACACTGGCAGTGAAGGGGTTAACCACTAGGGGGCGATGAAGGGGTTAAGTGTGTCCTAGGGAGTGATTCTAACTGTAAGGGGGATGGGCTTCAAGTCACATGACAGCGATCACCGCTCCCGATGACAGGGAGCGGTGATCTCTGTCATGACACAAGGCAGAACGGAGAAGTGCCATGTTTACATAGGCACTTCCCCGTTCTGAGGCTCTGTGACACAATTGCCGGGAGACCGGCAGACATCGAGTCCGGTGGTCCCGCTGGCATGGTCACGGTGTACGCGGGGGGGGGGCATGCGCTTGCTATCCCCAGCTCTTGAAGGGGACGAACAGGTATGCCCATTTACCCACTGCTGCCATTGTGCCGACGTATATCGGCGTGCAGCGGTTGGCAAGTGGTTAAAAAACAATTAAGGTCAAACTCAACATTCAAACCTTCTGGCGTAAGGGTCCCAAAGTGTGTATGCATTTAGATTCCTTCTGACTGAGGGTTCTTACTTTGTAGCTCCCTCTCCATGTTTTGTTATATCTTTCTATACCCCACATTTGTAAATGTGCTGGATCTTTAATAATAAAGTACATAAGTAGTGCAAAGTGCGTAGATACACTATGTTTGGGGAAGCCTTTCACAATATTTTGTATGTGTTCCTTTATTCTGATTTTTAGTGTTCTTTTTGCTCTTCCAACGTATTGTAACTTGCAACTACATTCAAGGACATTTACTGCCCCTTCAGTATTGCAGCTTATAAAGTCCTTGATAGGATAAGTGTATCCAGTTCTAGTAGCCTCACATTCCATTCTTTTCTTTTGTGGTTTCTTATGCCCCGTACACACGGTTGGATGTGTGATAGGACCTTGTTGTCGGAAATTACGACCGTGTGTGGGCTCCATCACACATTTTCCATCGGAATTTCTGACACACAAAGTTTGAGAGCTTGCTCTAAAATTTTCCGACAATAAAATCCGTTGTCGGAAATTCCAATCATGTGTATACAAATCCGACGCACAAAGTGCCACGCATGCTCAGAATAAATTAAGAGACGAAAGCTATTGGCTACTGCCCCGTTCATAGTCCCGACGTACGTGTATTACGTCACCGCGTTCAGAACGATCGGATTTTCCGACAACTTTGTGTGAGCGTGTGTATGCAAGACAAGTTTGAGCCAACATCCGTCGGAAAAAATCCATGGATTTTGTTGTCGGAATGTCTGATCAATGTCCAACCGTGTGTATGGGGCATTAGAGTGCTGGCAGGCATAGCAGTATTTACAAACCTTTCCCTGTAAAAAAATTAAAATCTATTTTAGGAGGTGGTTCGACAACATTTTTCACGATTATATCTCTTAATGTTGGGGCTGTTTTGTAGACAATGTTGGTTTTTTTCAGTAGAATGCTATATAAAGGTTTATCACTTTTCAATATGTGCCAGTGTCGTTTAATTCGTTTTTCTACTTCTTTATGTTGAACATTGACATCCAATTATTGACATATATATATACCACATGTAACAAGCACAAAGTTTTGAAGTACGTAGAGTGATATAGATCCAATGGTTGTTTGGCTACGTGAAGAGGTTAAGTCACGTTCAGAGGTCGCTCAGAGAATCGCTCTACATGTTACGCGCAAGGGTGCTTGCATATCTAATAAGCATGTAAGAAGGTATTATGAGACTACATCATAACATCCAGAAAAAACATGATTATATCAAGATAAAAAAAGATATGACAGTCACTTAATGTTCCATATTATTCATATGTTCTTAGCGTTAATATTTAAATTAAGTAAAAAAATCTTCTAATGAATTTCTACTTCCATTCCATACGATAATCAAATCGTCTATATACCTTTTAAAGAAGGTCAACTCCACAGGAGGGTTTTTGTAAACTCTTTCTTCTTCCCACTGTGCCATAAAGGCATTAGTCACGCTGGGTAAGCTTGATCGTGCCAAAAATAATTATTCTTTAGGCCGAATTCAATACATTTGCTAAGATATTTTCCCCCTTTGCATTTAAGTTGACTGTATTCTCTAAAAACCATTTTGTTACCTCACAGGCTTGATGATGTTGTACAATAGTGTAGAGTAGGGATGAGCTTCGTGTTCGAGTCGAACCCATGTTCGACTCGAACATCGGCTGTTCGACCGTCCGTCGAATTGCGAACGATATGGGCCGTTCGCGCCAAATTCGTGTGGCGCGTCACGGCCCATAATTCACTGCGGCATCGCAGTGCATTGCTGGCTGATGATTGGCCAAGCATGCACTATGACCCGCATGCTTGGCCAATCACAGCGCCGTCAGTAGAGAGAGCTGTAATTGGCCAAAGCCAGGGTGGCTTTGGCCAATTATGGCTCAGGGGATTTAGTACACACCCCACACTATATAAGGCCGCCTGCACGGCGGCCCTGTGTAGTGTGTGTTCCGGTGTGCTGAGAGATAGAGAGAGAGAGAGACAGTGTCATTTGATTTGAGTTAGATAGATTAGGCAGAACAGTCAGTCAGTTAGCTGCACTTACAGTGTATTGTGTATATATATGCATCCCAGGTGTTGCATATATATATATACACTGTATTCAGTTTAGCTAGATCCGTTCCTGTTATCTTCTATCTAGACTATTTAGTGCAGTGTGTCCTGCTCACAGTGTTCAGCTAGATCCGTTCCTGCTATTTACATTCAGTGCAGTGCGTCCTGCTCACAGTGTTCAGCTAGATCCGTTCCTGCTATTTACATTCAGTGCAGTGCGTCCTGCTCACAGTGTTCAGCTAGATCCGTTCCTGCTATTTACATTCAGTGCAGTGCGTCCTGCTCACAGTGTTCAGCTAGATCCGTTCCTGGTATTTACATTTAGTGCAGTGCGTCCTGCTCACAGTGTTCAGCTAGATCCGTTCCTGCTATTTACATTCAGTGCAGTGCGTCCTGCTCACAGTGTTCAGCTAGATCCGTTCCTGCTATTTACATTCAGTGCAGTGCGTCCTGCTCACAGTGTTCAGCTAGATCCGTTCCTGCTATTTACATTCAGTGCAGTGCGTCCTGCTCACAGTGTTCAGCTAGATCCGTTCCTGCTATTTACATTCAGTGCAGTGCGTCCTGCTCACAGTGTTCAGCTAGATCCGTTCCTGCTATTTACATTCAGTGCAGTGCGTCCTGCTCACAGTGTTCAGCTAGATCCGTTCCTGCTATTTACATTCAGTGCAGTGCGTCCTGCTCACAGTGTTCAGCTAGATCCGTTCCTGCTATTTACATTCAGTGCAGTGCGTCCTGCTCACAGTGTTCAGCTAGATCCGTTCCTGCTATTTACATTCAGTGCAGTGCGTCCTGCTCACAGTGTTCAGCTAGATCCGTTCCTGCTATTTACATTCAGTGCAGTGCGTCCTGCTCACAGTGTTCAGCTAGATCCGTTCCTGGTATTTACATTTAGTGCAGTGCGTCCTGCTCACAGTGTTCAGCTAGATCCGTTCCTGCTATTTACATTCAGTGCAGTGCGTCCTGCTCACAGTGTTCAGCTAGATCCGTTCCTGCTATATACATTTAGTGCAGTGCGTCCTGCTCACAGTGTTCAGCTAGATCCGTTCCTGCTATTTACATTCAGTGCAGTGCGTCCTGCTCACAGTGTTCAGCTAGATCCGTTCCTGCTATTTACATTCAGTGCAGTGCGTCCTGCTCACAGTGTTCAGCTAGATCCGTTCCTGCTATTTACATTCAGTGCAGTGCGTCCTGCTCACAGTGTTCAGCTAGATCCGTTCCTGGTATTTACATTCAGTGCAGTGCGTCCTGCTCACAGTGTTCAGCTAGATCCGTTCCTGCTATTTACATTCAGTGCAGTGCGTCCTGCTCACAGTGTTCAGCTAGATCCGTTCCTGCTATATACATTCAGTGCAGTACGTCCTGCTCACAGTGTTCAGCTAGATCCGTTCCTGCTATTTACATTCAGTGCAGTGCGTCCTGCTCACAGTGTTCAGCTAGATCCGTTCCTGCTATTTACATTCAGTGCAGTGCGTCCTGCTCACAGTGTTCAGCTAGATCCGTTCCTGCTATTTACATTCAGTGCAGTGCGTCCTGCTCACAGTGTTCAGCTAGATCCGTTCCTGCTATTTACATTCAGTGCAGTGCGTCCTGCTCACAGTGTTCAGCTAGATCCGTTCCTGCTATTTACATTCAGTGCAGTGCGTCCTGCTCACAGTGTTCAGCTAGATCCGTTCCTGGTATTTACATTTAGTGCAGTGCGTCCTGCTCACAGTGTTCAGCTAGATCCGTTCCTGCTATTTACATTCAGTGCAGTGCGTCCTGCTCACAGTGTTCAGCTAGATCCGTTCCTGCTATATACATTTAGTGCAGTACGTCCTGCTCACAGTGTTCAGCTAGATCCGTTCCTGCTATTTACATTCAGTGCAGTGCGTCCTGCTCACAGTGTTCAGCTAGATCCGTTCTTGCTATTTACATTCAGTGCAGTGCGTCCTGCTCACAGTGTTCAGCTAGATCCGTTCCTGCTATTTACATTCAGTGCAGTGCGTCCTGCTCACAGTGTTCAGCTAGATCCGTTCCTGGTATTTACATTCAGTGCAGTGCGTCCTGCTCACAGTGTTCAGCTAGATCCGTTCCTGGTATTTACATTCAGTGCAGTGCGTCCTGCTCACAGTGTTCAGCTAGATCCGTTCCTGTTATCTTCCTACTGACAGGCAGGCTTGTCTGGTTACAGTATATAAAGCTACCTGAAGAAAATTACAGGTGTTCTATCCCAGCTTAGTGCAGCTACTGGCCATTAGTATGTCTGGAAGGCCAAGAAGGAGAGGCAGACAGTCACAAGCCAATAAGAGAGGGCAAGCAGGCTCTGTGTCTAGTGCTGGTCGTGGAGACGGTGCATCCTCATCAGCACGTGGCCATGGGACACGCTTGGCCTTTTTTTCGGCAGCTGGCCGTGTTGAGCCGCAACATGCGGAAGACTTGGTCGAGTGGATGACCAAGTTGTCCTCATCCTCCTCATCCTCTCTCACCCATGCCCAGGGTGCTTTGTCTGGCAAAGCAGCGGCCTCTTCCCTCAGCTCAATGTCATCAGTGACTCCTTCCCTAGCTCCACCATGTCCTCATGAGGATTCCCTCGAACTGTTTGACCACAGTGTTGGGTACATGCTCCAGGAGGATGCCCAGCGTTTGGAAGGCTCTGATGATGATACTGAGCTCAATGAAGGCAGTAACATGAGCACGGACAGAGGGGGTGCCCAAGAAGGACAGCAATCTGGCAGTCATGCTCCCCCTGCTGCAGCATACTGCCAGGTTTGCTCCAGTGATGAGGAGGGAGGGGATGATGAGGTCACTGACTCAACGTGGGTGCCTGATAGGAGAGAGGAGGAGGAGGAGGAGGAGGAGGTGGCACATCACCAACTAGGCAGGATGCCCTCCAGGGGCCAGCCTAAGGGCAGCACATTGACTGCATCACACCCCAAAGCTCCACATGTGCAGGGCGCTGCAGTCTCTGCGCGTTATTCAAAAAGTTCTTTGGTGTGGGCCTTTTTTGAGACGAGTGCATCAGATCGCACCGCTGCTATTTGCAACATATGTCTCAAGCGTATCTCGCGTGGCCAAAACATCTCCCGCTTGGGTACCACATGCTTGACCAGACATATGTTGACCTGCCATGCAGTTCGTTGGCAAGCGTATCTGAAAGACCCACACCAAAGAACAAAGAGGATCTCTCCTTGCTCCTCATCAGCTGAGATTTCCAACCCCACTAGACCTTCAGTCCTCTCTGAGACCTGCAGTGAGAGGAATGAAGGTGTAGAATTAGGTGTGTCACAGCCAAGTACTTGTGGGCAATCTGCTTTGGGTACACCGACGTCAGATTGTACCAGGCAAATTTCCCTGCCCCAGCTGCTGCACCGCCGAAAGAAGTTTGCTCCCAGCCATCCACATGCCCAGCGGTTGAATGCTAGCTTGGCAAAATTGCTAGCACTTCAACTGCTGCCTTTTCAGTTGGTAGACTCTGCCCCCTTCCGTGAGTTTGTGGAATGTGCGGTTCCTCAGTGGCAGGTACCCAAACGCCACTTTTTCTCACGGAAGGCGATTCCGGCTCTCTACCGGCATGTGGAAGGCAATGTCCATGCCTCGCTGGACAGGGCGGTCAGCGGTAAGGTGCATATTACCGCTGACTCATGGTCCAGCAGGCATGGACAGGGACGTTACTTAAGTTTCACGGCGCATTGGGTGACTCTGCTGGCAGCTGGGAAGGATGCAGGACAAGGTGCAGTAGTGTTGGAGGTTGTTCCGCCACCACGCCTCCAAAATGCTGATTGTGACACACCTCTCTCCTCCACCCCCTCCTCTTCTTCTTCCTCCATGGCCTCTTCCTCGGAACCAGCGGTGCTCCGTAGGCGTTCAAGGGGCTACGCAAGTACGCAGGCCAAAAGATGCCATGCGGTGCTTGAGCTGGTGTGCTTGGGGGACAGGAGCCACACTGGGGCAGAGGTTTTGTCAGCTCTGCAGGGGCAGGTTCAGAGGTGGTTGACGCCACGCCAACTTAAGGCAGGAATGGTGGTTTGCGACAATGGCACCAACCTCCTCTCTGCCCTCCGACAGGGACAACTGACCCATGTGCCCTGTTTGGCTCACGTCCTTAACTTGGTGGTGCAGCGGTTCTTGGGCAGGTACCCGGGCTTACAGGATGTCCTGAGGCAGGCCAGGAAAGTCTCTGTGCATTTCCGCCGGTCATATAATGCCAGTGCTCGGCTGACGGACCTCCAAAAGGAGTTTAACCTGCCCAAGAACCGCCTAATCTGTGACATGCCCACCAGGTGGAACTCGACGTTGGCCATGCTGCAGCGGCTGCACACGCAGCAGAGGGCCATCAATGAGTACCTGTGCGACTATGGCACCAGGACAGGGTCAGGGGAGCTTGGTTTTTTTTCCCCACGCCAGTGGGCCATGATCAGGGATGCATGCACTGTCCTGTCACCATTCGAGGAGGCCACGAGGATGGTGAGCACTGACAGTGCATGCATCAGTGACACTGTCCCCCTTGTCCACCTGTTGGAGCACACGCTGCGTGGAATAATGGACAGGGCACTTGAGGCAGAACAGAGGCAGGAAGAGGAGGACTTCCTTAGCTCTCAAGGCCCCCTTTATCCAGACAGTGTTCCTGCGTGCCCGCCGATCACACAGGAAGAGGACGAGGAGGAGGAGGAGGAGGAGGAGGAAGATTGTGTCAGTATGGAGGTGGAGCCTGGCACTCAGCATCAGCAGTCTTTAAGGGATCAGTCCCAAGGAACACATGGACTTGTACGTGGCTGGGAGGAGGTGGCTGCGGACGTTGTTGTCCTTAGTGACCCAGAGGACTCCGGACCGAATGCCTCAGCAAACCTACGCTGCATGGCCTCCCTGATCCTGCAAAGCCTGCGTAAGGATCCTCGTATTCGTGGTATCAAGGAGAAGGACCAATACTGGCTGGCAACCCTCCTTGATCCACGTTACAAGGGTAAGGTTGCGGACCTTATCTTGCCATCGCAGAGGGAGCAGAGGATGAAACATCTTCGGGAGGCCTTGCAGAAAGGTCTGTGCAACGCGTTCCCAGAGACTGGGAGGTTACAAACTCCTGTTTCTGGACAACGTGTTGCTGAGGCTTCGGTCAGTCAAAGAAGGAGCGGTGGAGAAGGTGGCCGTCTGACCGATGCGTTCAGACAATTTTTTGGTCCGCAGCCCCAAGGTATGATCGGTTCCAGCAACCATCGCCAGCGTCTGTTTTACATGGTGCAGGAATACCTAGGGGCAAGATCAGACTTGGACACCTTTCCCACCGAAAATCCTCTGGGTTACTGGGTCTTGAGGATGGATCACTGGCCAGAGCTTGCACAGTATGCAATTGAGCTACTGGCCTGTCCTGCATCCAGCGTTCTTTCGGAACGTACATTCAGTGCTGCTGGAGGCGTGGTAACCGATCACAGGGTGCGTCTGTCCACTGACTCGGTCGATCGGCTGACCTTCATAAAAATGAATCAGTCTTGGATCACCACCAGCTACCAAGCACCTGATGCTGATGTAACTGAATAATTTTTTTCAGATCCCTTCAAAGACTGCCTATGCTGATGCTGAGTGATTATCCCTGAGTAATTATCCTCTTCCTCCTCAATCATCACGCTGATAGCTTGTAAGAACATTTTTGGTTCTGGGCGCCACCACCAGTGCCTAAGGCACAATTTTTCAGCCCCTGTCTAACAGGGGCGTGAAATTACAATTTTTGATGCAATACTTTGCAGCAGGGCTCGTTCCTGCATTCCAACTAGAGTGTCTGTGAGGGGTTGCAGTGTTGTGGCACCAGCACCAGTGCCTAAGGCCCAATTTTTCTGCCCCTGTCTAACAGGGGCGTGTAATTACAATTTTTGATGCAATACTTTGCAGCAGTGCTCGTTCCTGCGTTCCAACTAGAGTGTCTGTGAGGGGTTGCAGTGTTGTGGCACCAGCACCAGTGCCTAAGGCCCAATTTTTCTGCCCCTGTCTAACAGGGGCGTGTAATTACAATTTTTGATGCAATACTTTGCAGCAGGGCTCGTTCCTGCGTTCCAACTAGAGTGTCTGTGAGGGGTTGCAGTGTTGTGGCACCAGCACCAGTGCCTAAGGCCTAATTTTTCAGCTCCTGTTCAACAGGGGCATGTAATTACAATTCTTGATCTAATATTTCACAGCAGGGCCCTGTGAGGGCTTACAGTGTTTTGGCCACAGCAACACCTAAGGCCCAAATTTCTGCTGAGTATATAGGGCAGGACCCTACTTTCAAACATCTAACTTACAAACGACTCCTACTTGCAAACGGAAGGAGACAACAGGAAGTGAGATGAAATCTACCCATAGGAAGGGAAATTCTCTCATGTAAGAGTTAATATGGGAAAACAATTTCTCCTTTCCACTGATGCTTTCCAATCCTTGTTCCACAAAAAAACCCAAATTTTCAAAAAACAATTTTCATTGGGACAAAAAAGTGAGGTGAAATCTTCTGAAGAGGAGGAAAGACGCAAAACAAATGTCACAGGGGTGATAACCCTTCCCTATGTTTTCCAAAAAGCTTAGAAAAGATTTTTTGGCTGGAGCTAAACACATTAAAAATGTTCAAAATTACAAACAGATTCTACTTAACAACAAACCTACAGTCCCTGTCTTGTTTGCACCGCCTGTATACTGCTGTTCAGAGTATATAGGGACCTTTCCTTATTTTAATTTGGGTGCGGGGTTCCCCTTAATATCCATACAAGACCCAAAGGGCCTGGTAATGGACTGGGGGGTACCCATGCCGTTTGTCTCACTGATTTTCATCCATATTGCCAGGACCCGACATGACATTAAACCCGCAAGCAGTTTTAAATGAGATTTTTTCCTTTAAAAATGACATTTGGTGCAGGGACTGTTCTAAACATGGGAAACACGCGTCACTTTACAGGCATACTATAGACACCCCCCAGGTACGATATTTAAAGGAATATTTCACTTTTTTTTTTTTACTTTAAGCATCATTAAAATCACTGCTCCCGAAAAAACGGCCGTTTTTAAAAGTTTTTTTTGCATTGATACATGTCCCCTGGGGTAGGACCCGGGTCCCCAAACCCTTTTTAGGACAATACCATGCAAATTAGCCTTTAAAATGAGCACTTTTGATTTCGAACGTTCGAGTCCCATAGACGTCAATGGGGTTCTAACGTTCGTGCGAACTTGCGGTCCGTTCGCGGGTTCTGGTGCGAACCGAACCGGGGGGTGTTCGGCTCATCCCTAGTGTAGAGGGATGATACGTCCGCCGTTGCCAATATAGTTCTACCCTCTATCACCAATATTATTTCTAACAGTTGAAGTACATGTCTCGTATCCTTAAGATAGGCTTTTGTTTGTTGTACAACTGGTTGTACTAAGTTGTCTAAATACTGCCCCATTCTTGCTGTTAGGGAGTCTATTCCGTTACCGATAGGCCTTCCCAGTGGATTTTCTTTATCTTTGTGTATTTTTGGAATAGTATAAATGACTGGTATTCTACACAACTCAGGTATAAGGTATTTGGCTTCTCTCTTATTGAGTATGTCCTTGGTTTTTAAAATGAATTGTTGGATTTCCCAAAAGCTTCACATATGTGGTCACATCTTGTAATTGACGGTTAATTTCTCCTTTGATTGAATCACTACACCCCCTCCTTTGTCCACTGGTGCGTGCAACAATGTCTTTCCTCTCTGTCAAGGTGCGCATGCCTTTTTGTAAAATGAATGGGATCCGAGACTTTCTTTATGTTAATTTGATCTAAATCCTGTAGTACTAATTTTTTGAAAACCTCAATATGTTGATTATCATACACTTAGGGTTATATAGAGAATTATTGCGACGTGTACTATACTGAATTTCTGCTGGAGTTGTGCATGGTCAAATTATACATTCTTGTGGATTACGCAAAATATATTTTTCTATATTGATTTTTCTCACATATTTCTGAATTCCGATGTATGTGTCGAATTTATTTAAGTTCTTAATAGGAGCATATTTTAATATTTTAATCCTTTATCTAACACTGCTAGTTTCTCTTTTGTAATTTATTTTCCACTCAAGTTAGACACCTTCTCCTACTGTTCTCTATAAACATGTTTATGTATAAGTTAAAGCTTATGTAACAGTCCACTAAAGCCCTCCCCCATGTCTCTAACTTATATATTTTAAGGAAGATTTAAAGCCCAACGCCATTAGGGTCCCTCCATAGCCCCTCTTTGTAAAACATTTTACAAATATTTCAGAGACACAAATACCAGGTGTCCTTTGACTGGCCACATGGCCAATAGGGTCGTTCTTCTGCTCCAGTGTTGGCAGTGAGCGTTCCTCACTGTTCCATGGCAGCCTGGACTCTCAGAAAGCTGGTTAATTGACATTGGCCATGTCCTCCACAAAGTTTAACCACTTCAGCCCCGGAAGATTTTACCCCCTTCCTGACCAAAGCACTTTTTACAATTTGACACTGCTTCATTTTAACTGACAATTAGTACCCAAACAAAATTTGCATCCTTTTTTCCCCACAAATAGAGCTTTCTTTGGAGGTATTTGATCACCTCTGTGTGTTTTATTTTTTTACGCTATAAACAAAAAAAGAGTGCCAATTTTGAAAAAAACTATATTTTTTTTACTTTATGCTATAATAAATATCCCCTCAATTTAAAAAAAAAAAAAACAGATTTCTTCATCAGTTTAGGCCAAAATGTATTCTTCTACATATTTTTGGTAACAGAAAATCGCAATAAGCGTATATTGATTGGTTTGCGCAAAAGTTATAGCGTCTACAAACTTTTTATGGCGTTTTTATTTATTTTTATTCTTTACTATTAATGGCGGTGATCTGTGATTTTTAGCGGTATTGCGACTAACAGATCTGAGACTTTTGACACATTTTTGGGACCATTGACATTTATAGAGCGATCAGTGCTTACTGTATAAATGTCACTGACATGGAAGGGGTTAACACTAGGGGCAATCAAGGGGTTAACTGTGTGTTCCCTCACTGTGTTCTAACCTTGTGGGGATGGGACTAACTAGGAGAGATGACAGGTCACTGTCCCTACTTTGTAGGAACACACGATCTGTCTTCTCTCCTTTGATAGCACAGGGATTTGTGTGTTTACACACACAAATCCCCGTGCTGGTTCTCATGCATGCGATCGCGCCTGGTCGGTGGCGATCGTGCCCGCCAGTCACACGTATCGGGTCCCCCACTGTGCAGCGCACGCGCGTGTGCTCGCGTACCCTCTGGTGGCTCTCCTGGGCAAAACCGTATATATACAGGATTTTGCCCAGGAGAGCCATTCAGTAACCGATCAATTGTTCAAGCTGAAATTACACACACAATTGCAAAAGTCAGAGGCGTGCATCCTCCCCCTTTCTTCTCCCCCTTGCTTGCTCGGTTCAGATAGTTTCATTCAAAGTTTTAGCCTGAACCTGAGAGTCTGAAAGAAAACAACTCCCGTTCTGCTGCCTCGGTGCACATAAATAATAATACTCAATTCCTCTCTGATGCTATCCTCCATACACTGACCACTCCAGACATCCAGCAGAGCTTATCCTCACAGTTGACTGATGGTCAGTGTTACCCAACCCACTTCCTGTGGGCTCAGGCTGTCATGGCATGGGCACACCATAAAGAAACAACTTAGCTGTGCTGAAGTGTAACAAAACATGACACAGGATCCTAATAATTATAAGGAGGCTTGCTCCAATGGATAATCCACTCACGGCCTTGCTCCCCTATTTAAATTGGGAAACTCTATAGTTCCAAAGAAAAGCAAGAAAAGAGGGTGCACCAACTTAGTGCATTATCATAAGCACCTTTTTTTTTTTTTTTAATAAGAAGAACATAAAAGGATACTCACAAAGGTAGTAGATACACAAGCTTGTGATAATTCCAATAGCAACAGTATCTTGGACCTCTATCACTTGGGAGACCTTAGCAACATCACACAAACCATTGCAAGAATTCCAACGTTTTTCAATTGATATACCTATTGATATACCTTCTATTTTTTTTAAATTAAATCAGAATATGCAAAGTATATCAAACAGAGCTTCAAGGATAAGGGTATATCCCTTGAAACACCTTAACATTCTTGCAAAGGTTGGTGGGTTGGTGTGATGATGTTATTCAGGTCTCGCAGGTCATAGAGGATCAAGATACTGTTGTTATTGGTTTTATCGCCAGCTTCTGTAGCTACTACTTTTGTGAGTATCAATTTACTTTTTCTTATCAATAATGTTGTGTGTGATAATCACTAGGCAGGTTTTTTTTTTTTTTTTTTCTTTCTTATGAACCCAGCCCCCTGGGGCTGTGTCATCAAGCAGTCTGGACCAACAGTACTTCTGAGTTGAGCAGCAAGTTATCAATGGACTGCCCTGAGGACTGCAAGAAAAAAGGTAAATATAATATGATTTTTAAAACACAGACCAAGGGAAAGGAAAAAATTCAGGAAAGCTGGGGTTTGATTTAAAACATAATTAACATACAATTGAGTCCAACTATTATAGCTTTCCCTAAAAGCAACCAACGCCCCCTTTGGCATGTTCTGCGAGCCTGCAAAATAACGTGTCTACAACACATGTAGGTGCATAAGATCCATGAAGACTCCCTAACTACAAACACTTCGTAATCTGGATTTTTCACCTGGCACTCCAATTACAGGCTTGTTTGGCTCTGATGCTATCAGAGTAATGTAATGCAGTTCAAGCTAATAACAGTGATGTGCAGTCTATCACCAAGACCCGTCTATGTACAAACAGAAAATAAGGTTTCATCTATTCCCTCCTGGAGTATTCAGTACTCACAGCTTGACTTGATGCAAAATGATTTTTGTTTTATTAAGGGGTCAGGCAAAACCCAGGAGGATCCCAGGCAGATGGGTTTGTTTGTAATTGACGGTGGCACTTCATAAAATGTAACAGAATAGACAAAGATCAGGAGATAATGAATTGCTCAAAGAATATGAAATCAGAATATGTAAAGTGTATCAAACAAACAGAGAGCGTTTCACAGATTAATGGATTACAGCGCTCTGCGTTCCTCCTCTTAGCAGTTGTTGCTTTCTGTTCTTGCCTTAAATTGAATAATTATGATTGTCATGCAATTAGCAAACTGCCTAAAGCCGAAGAAAGAGATGTCTCTTATGATATAATGCAGGCATAACATTTCTGCTTGTATACCTTCTTGTAGTTCTAATCAAATAAGTGGGTATTGGCGTCACTTCAGAATTCATTAAAAGGATCATGTCAGAGGTTCTACCTGACAATGAGTGTTGTTATAAGGGTGCCCATAGATATAACATGACAGTTGTTTCCAGCCGGAGACGACATTATCCTCATTTCAAGTGGGAGCTCCTGATAATAGAAGCCAGGCGCTGTCGGGGAGAGCAATCCATCAAATAGAAAACCTGGGCCAATTGCTATTGGTCATCCCAATAAGACAATACTAACATTTCTGCTTGTATACCTTCTTGTAGCTCTAATCATATAATTGGGTGATGGCATTTCTTAGGAGCTCATTAATATAATCATGTCAGACGTTTTGATGGACAATGAGTGTCATTAAAAGAGGCCCCATGGATTGGACATGACAGTTGTTTTCAGCTGCATTAGACATTGTCCTCATTTCAAGTGGAAGCCCTTGACACTAGAAACCAGGCACTGTTGAGGTGAACAACCCATGAGATGGAAAACCTGGGCCAATTGCTATTGGTCATCCCAAAAAGCCAATAATAACATTTCTGAATAATTGAGTGATGGCATTACTTAGGAACTCATCGTTATAATCATGTCCGAGATTTTACCTGACAATTTGTGTTGTTAATTGGTTTGTTATCAGGGTACCTACAACTCCTACCCTAGGGAGCCCCCTAGGGAATATAGGGATTTTCACAGGGGGGGCCCACCTGGGAGATGGAAGACACGACCCCCATACAGGAGGCATGGCTGGAAAGACCAATCAGAGAACAACAGAGATCCCCAGAGGCATGGGGGCCCACCTACATACAGAGGACAGAGGGATACAGGGACTTATGCACGCCCACAACAAGGGAACTCTGGCAATTATGGACATCCACAGGAGACAAGGAATGGACTGAACAGGAACCCTGGCAGACAACTAGATCAAGATCTAAGAGACACAGAAAGAGGCTACAGGCAAGAGGGAAGCGAGGAGGAAAGAAGAATAAAAAGGAGAAGAGAATATTAGGTGAAGGAATTTTTAATTTGAGTGATGTTGTTTTTACTGAAGAGGAAATGAAAGTTTTAGATTTAGGATTAAAATTTGCACCAGACAAGAATATTGATAAGTTTGAAGTTTTTATCGACCTGCAAAAATTTATGCGCAAATTGAGAATAAAAAAACACTATGCTCTTAATAAAGATAAGAAACCAGCAGAAGAAACATCTGGTTTCGTACACACCAATCTTAGAAATAACTCGATTTTCAATCCTAAAGTACCGGGCGACCAATGTATGAACGCCTTTAAGAAGATGGTGGAAAGTGATCTGACTAAACTTGAGATCAAGAATCCCAAAAGGAGAAACGTATGGAGAGCCATCAAAGAAATAGGCAAAAGAAAAGAAGTAGTGATACGCCCCGCAGACAAAGGGGGCGGGCTGGTTATACTGAGGAAAAAGGACTATGAGGAAGAAATGAAGAACCTCCTTAGAGTGGAAAACACCTACAAGAAACTCAAAGGAAACCCCAAACAAATTTACAGTAAAAAACTGAAAGCTCTCATTAAAAAAGGGAAAGACAGAGGAATTTTAAATAAGAAAGAAGCCAAATATCTTATTAGTGAGTCCACAAAGACACCAGTTATATACCACCTACCCAAAGTGCATAAACGGTTAGAGAAACCCCCAGGAAGACCGATTATTAGTGGGATAAACTCCCTGTTCTCCAGGCTGGGGGAATACATTGATTGTTTCTTGAAACCATTGGTAACCAAAGGGAGATCGTATCTAAAGGACAGCACGCAACTGATAAATGAGTTAAAAAATATAACTGGGGTTGAAGACTGCCTCTTAGCGACTATAGACGTGAATTCCTTATATACCAGTATTATTCAAAAACATGGTCTAAAAGGAGTGGAGAGGGCACTCCATAAAGATGGCAGCCTTAAACAGGAACAGATTAATTTTATTTTGGAAGCCTTAAAATTAGCAATGGAAAGCAATTATTTTTGGTACCAGAAGGATTACTATGTTCAAACGAAGGGCGTCGCCATGGGAGCCAGATATGCCCCGAGCGTGGCGAATTTGTTCATGGACATGTGGGAAGAGGAGCACATATATAAGAATTTACGTCCGGAGATTGAATTTTACCGTCGCTACATTGACGACGTGATCATAGTGTGGAGGGGCACGGTAGACTCATTTCAGGATTTCCTAAGAATAATGAACCAGAACAAATACGACATCTCCTTCAGTGGGAATTGCGATCTCCAAGAGATAGACTATTTGGATGTACAGATTTTTAAGGAAGGTAATGAATTGCATACGAGAACTTTTTTTAAAACTACAGATCGCAATGGGTACATACCAACATCAAGTTGCCATCATCCGAAATGGAAACAGAATATCCCGAAAGGCCAACTAATGAGGCTGCGAAGAAATTGCCACAGGATAGATGACTACTATGTACAAGCTGACACCCTGATTAAGAAATTTACCGATAAAGGGTATCAGAAAGAATCTTTAATGAAGCAAAAATTGAAAATAGGGGACCTTGACCGTGACCTCCTACTAAGAAAGAAGGAGAAAACTGACCATCATGGCAAGATGGATATGGCTTTTATTACTGGTTTTAACAAGCAATATCGTTCGGTCGAACACATTTTTAGAAAATATTGGCCCATTTTAAAATCTGATAGAACCTTGGTAAAGATACTCCCAAAAAAACCAAGATTCATTTACAGAAAGGCACCGAATCTAAGGAATCAGTTAGTACACAATGTGACTGACCCACCTAAAATGGTGAAACTGTTCCCCGAAATGAAAGGTTTTTATAGGTGCCAAAGATGTCTACCTTGTCGTGTGAGCAAAAAACAACCGAAGAGAAAGCTATCTTTTAAATCAAGAGGAGGAAAAGAGTATAAAATCAGGGAATTGATCACTTGCGAAAGTACTCATGTCACGTACGTGATTGAATGTCCCTGTCGGCTACAGTATGTGGGAAGAACCACTAGGCCCCTCCGCGTTAGGATTAGAGAACATATCAATAATATCAAGAAAGGCTTTCCAAAGCACAATCTGTCCAGGCATTTTGATGAGGTCCATAATAGGAACCCCACGGGATTAATTTTCTACGGTATAGATTTGATTAAGGACCACTGGAGAGGAGGCAATAAAAGAATAAAAGTCTCTCAGAACGAAACTAAATGGATATACCGTTTAGGGAGTCTGGTTCCTAGGGGACTGAATGTGGATATCGATCTGAACTGTTTTTTATCTAATTTTTAGATGGGTGTTCCCCTTCTTTCTACTATCCTTTTTCTACTATCCGTTATTATTATTGGTCTATTCCACTTTTAAAACTACTAATTTAACATATGCATAATTCTTAATATGTTTTTATCTTATTTTTAAGAATTATTGCAAATAGGCTTCCAATTCGTATAGATATATAGGCGCTCTCCATTTATTTCTGAGTTCCCTATATCACCTATTTTTTCTATAATGGATGGACTTACTATATGTAAGGGGTTTTTGTTTCTTGTGTATTAGTTGGGATACCCCCTGTAGTTCACACATATTTTTGAATATACTACAATCATGTCTGGGATGCTTAACGGGTATGGCTAAAAAACATCACACAATTAGATCCTACTCCTTCCTTATCCTACATATTGCATATTTTAACTGATTTTATTTTACATATTTATTAAAGAATTTTTTATGGAATAGGGTTTGTTATAACCCTAGTGGTACATTATTAAACCGATTTCTGTATTTTTATTTGTAATTTTATATTTATTTTAATTTTAAAATATTTTTCCTCTCAATTTTAAAATTATTTCCTTCTCAAAATTTCCTTCTCTATTTTAATATATCTCTCTCAAGCCTTCATGTAGTAATATTTTTATTTCATTTATGTGACGTAAAATGTTATAAATTATTTTTACCGGCTAATATCTGGTTTGCAAATACAATTCTCCCATGGCCGCCATTACATTATGTATATACAAATTCTCCACTAGATGGCGTCGAGCGAGATGCCACCTGTTCGTATACTGTTTTCCCTCATTTAGTGAGGTTTAAAATGTATGGGTTTGGCTCTCCTCTTTGTATTTTAGGCGGTTTCTGATTTGGCCTTGCACTCTGTCCGTCAAACGACATCTGGTGCGCGATTGGCCATGATATGTAGTGCACCCAGATATAAGGCGTTGGGAGGACCAAGATGGCAGCGCCTCCGATGACGTCCGTATGACGAAACGCGTAAGGCGGGACTATCTTGGTACGCACAACGTCACTTCCTGCCGCTGTGGTTTCTGCTGCATGACCGGTGGAACGCAAGCGGTGGTTACGAACATACGCTGCGTCCCGGGACAGCAAGGGGAGTTAGTGAGCTTGTCAGCTCCTCATTACTTTCTCCCCCGTTTGAGATCCATTTCTTGAAGCAATTTATGTTTGGACTGTATATCGTTTTTTCAATAAACATTTAAAAAGGAGTTACGCTATGTGGATATAATTCCTTTTCATTACATACAAATCCTTTTGGAGCGGATGTCCGGCTGGAGATAGGAATACACTAGGGGACTATCCAGTTCCCCCGCCCTGCTGACCGGCTGGAGAGGCTGATCTGGACTGGGAAATCAGAGGCAAGAGGATACCAGGATTCGATCGGCATCCGGTGGGATCGGCTGAGTGGAAACATCTTATGCCTATACCCCTGCAGGGGTACAGCGTTCCGGTGAGTGGAATCACAACAGGGGGATTGTTTGTCTAAAGATTTTGGAAGTTGTCGAGTGGAAGATACTATACAAAGTTTTTTGGCACTGGACTTGTTTACTTTCATTTTTTGTGTTGTCACATATGATCTCATGCTGCTTATGAATTGGGTTATACCCATCATTATTTATTAATTTTACTGTTCACTAATTCACTTTATATTTATATTCTTTATCTATTGGAATTTTTATTTTGCGCATATGTATATTCATTTAGTTTATATATTTGGATTTATTTAATATTTTTTAGCACTGCACTTTAGTGGGTGGGGATACCCCCTCTTATATTTCAATCAACTGAGTTTATTCCTGCAGAGGCTGGAACACTTCACTGGATTATTTTTGACACTTTGGCACTTTTTAATACACAACATACAACACTATTTGAGATTATCAGCGGCTATTGCATATGGGACACACCCATCCCATTGGCAGTCATTAATCCTCATGTGGCATACATACCTTATCCAATTTGTTCATACTATGTTTTCTCCTCTATAACTTATAGGCACTAAACTGTAACCAGCATATTATTATTATTTATTATTTCACTTATGCACAGCGCCACTCCCTGTACACATATTTTTAGAATTTACCTGTGAGGGTACCAGTGAGTATCCTCGGTTTATATAGGGGGGCTGCAGTTGCAAACATACCCTGTAGCGCGGATCTTCTGGCTATAACCATTTCTGCTTGTATACCTTCTTGTAGCTCTAATCATATAATTGGGTGATGGCATTTCTTAGGAGCTCATTAATATAATCATGTCAGACGTTTTGATGGACAATGAGTGTCATTAAAAGAGGCCCCATGGATTGGACATGACAGTTGTTTTCAGCTGCATTAGACATTGTCCTCATTTCAAGTGGAAGCCCTTGACACTAGAAACCAGGCACTGTTGAGGTGAACAACCCATGAGATGGAAAACCTGGGCCAATTGCTATTGGTCATCCCAAAAAGCCAATAATAACATTTCTGAATAATTGAGTGATGGCATTACTTAGGAACTCATCGTTATAATCATGTCCGAGATTTTACCTGACAATTTGTGTTGTTAATGGATTGGACATGACAGTCGTTCTTAGAAGGATCAGACAATGGTCTTATTTTAGGTTGGAGCCCCTGATCCTACAAGCCAACCGCTGTCAGGGTGAGCAACCCATCAGAATGAAATCCTGGGTCAATTGCTACCGATCTTCCTGAAAAGCCAATTCTAGACTGCTCTGTTTTCCTGACCATCCCTCACCATTGATATTAAATTGTCAGTTTGCTAAAACAATTTTAAGTATGTCTAATGCAATCACTAAAAATTTGTATACATTTTAATATGCCAATGCAATTTCCAATATCTTTAAATTTGCAGTTTTCATTAAAGTAATACCTGGTGATCCTGCCATGGAGATTCTACTACTTCTCATTAAAGGGTGACAACATTCCCTGTTCTTGTCTTCCATTTGTGTTTTTGTGTTGTCCCTTGGAATTCCAATGGAGACTACATGTAACCATATCAATGCACGTTGCTCAGGCATGGTTCACTGTTCTCATCATCAAGAAACACATTCTGAGAAATGTCACGCAGCCATAGATGGCTAGCACAAAGACAGGAAGTGGTTGCAAAAAGAGGTGTAGATAACCACCAGCAGTGCTGAGATGAAACAAAGAATAAAAAAATAACTATGCGTTTGTTTTTGCTGTCTAGGTCACTTTGGGTAGACTTTCCAAAAAGAACTGATACTAGCACAGATGTGTTATAGTATCAGAAGCCCAGTTAGGACCAGGAAAACTGAAAATCCTTTAGTGTAATAGAGATGATCCCAGCAGGGATATGTTACTCAAGGCACCAAAAGTTGTGTTCCGGTGGCTTTCACCGATGACAATCTGGCATTGCTCTTTGTACTTTTTTTCAATTTTTTTCAGTATTGTCAAATACTTCTCAGGCCATGAGTTGCATTCTATGTTCAAACACCTTTACTGTGGACAACCAACAGCTATTTTGCATACAGTCTCTATCCTTTGATAGTGCAAAAATAAGAGGACATATTTTACAGCCTGTGATAAAATGATTGCACCTCTTAAATATTTATCACCGTTTAATTAATCTAGGCCGCAGTTTCACCTTCCTCCTCCTTACCAAATCATTTTCCTCTTCCTCTCTGGAGAAAATGATAACGTTGATGAGACAAGCAATTTTTCAGCGCTTTGATGAATAAAACAAATAATTAGAAAACATGAGGCAACGCTGAGTATTCCCTGTGACCTTACCTGCCAGGCATAACACAGCAATGGTAATTTACGGTCCCTTATAGAACATGGCATCGCTAATGTTTTTATTTATGAACGGTGAAGCTGTAGGAGCTGGGCACTCTGCCAGATTTCACAGGAATTGTCAAGAGGAAAGGTTCTGGTGAAAAGTGAGGTAGAAAATAGCTCCCAGAAACACTATTTCCATTAAAATTGGCCATATAACATAAAATGATTTCTGATTTAGAAAAAAACATGAAGGGCTTGTTCACAGCATAGTGCATGCAAGTTACACTAAACCAGGGTTAGGCAACCTTTCAGAGGTGGAGATCTACCTGAACAACCTAAAAGAGATCGGTGCCCTTATTTTTTAAAAAGAAATTGACTAGCAAGGCCTAACTAAATAGTAGGGAAACATATAATAAAACAAATGTCACAATAAAAATATAAACATAGCCTATCTTAAAAGTGGACCGTATCAGTAGGGCAATGGATGGTGTCAGTCAGTAGGAAAGTAGTTGGTGTCAATAGGAAAGTGGTTGGTGTCAATAGGGCAGGGGATGGTGTTAGTAGGGCAGTGGATGGTTTCAGTAGTTTCTTTTTTATCATCTTATTTTTTTATGAATTTGTACAACTTTTTTAAATGAAACTTTACAATATTATTGTTTAGGAGCACTGTTGGGCGCTTTGGTGAAATAACAGGGGTCTAAACAGACCCCTGATGTCTCAATTTTGAGACAGAGAAAGGCACTGATGAAGATTCCCCAGCCTCTCTTTCTGCAGCCTTAACTGCAAGTGGCTGGAGATTCGAAATCTACTACAAACCCCATACCCTGGTGCTCTAAGCCTGCTGCCTAAGCAGCCTTATGCTGGCACTGTCCCTGTCCACAGTAATGTCCTCTGCACCCCCAACCGGGAATGACATCTGCCCGCCTTCACATCACCCCTCTCCACAGTAGTGTCTTCTGGCCCCTCCCATAGCAGTGTCCTCTGCCCCCTTCACATTATCCCCCCAGTAGTGTCTTCTGCCCCTCTGCCCCCCCCCCATAACAGTGTCCTCTGTCTCCTTCACATAGCCCCGCTCCCCACAGTAGTGTTCTCTGGCCCTCTGCCCCTTTGCCCTCCCCTCACAATAGTGCCCTCTGCCCCCCATCCCTATAGCAATGTCCTCTGCTCCTTTGAAATCCCACCCCCCACAATAGTGCCCTCTGCCCCTAAACCCCAATACCAATGTCCTCTGCTGGTTTGACACCCCCCCCTCCACAATAGTGCCCTTTGCCCCCCATCCACATAGCAATGTCCTCTGATCTTTTGAAATCTCACCCCCCACAATAGTCCCCTCTGCCCCCCCCCATCCCCAAAGCAATGTCCTCTGCTCCTTTGACATCCCCCCACAATACTTCCCTCTGCCCCCCATCCCCATAGCAATGTCCTCTGCTCTTTTGAAACCCCCCACCCCCATATAAATGTCCTCTGCTCCATTGACATCCCCCCCTCCCCAGCAGTGTCATCGGCCCTCTTTACCTCACTCTCCCTTCCCACACACACACATACATACAGTAGTAAAAAAAGACAGCTTGCTTCTCCTACCTACATAGGTGTACACAGGAGCCCGCACATCTCTGGACAGGGGGCGGGACCACAAGCTGCCGGCGCTAACTTTCTATAATACCAAGCTGGTGATTAGTTGCTAGCACTGTCCCATGCTCTGGCAACCAATCATCTGCCAGTTAACTTCAAAGTTAACTTAGCCAGCTCCCATCGTCCATTGCCCATCCAGAGATGTGCAGTCTCCTGCTCTCCTGTGAGGAGAGCGAGGAGGCTGGGGGAAGGACTGGCGCTGAGGAGGAATGGATGAGCGAGAAGGTTGGGGGAAGGACTGGTGCTGACAGGTCGACTGGGATTGACAGGTTGCCAACCTCCAGTAAATTTACTGACAGTTTGTAAAAATCTGTGATTTTTTTTTACAACAGTAAATATCGGGGGCTGAGCATTTCATGCTGTGTTGACTTTTTAAGTGTAAATCTAGCAAGTTACTTTGTTATAGGTATTGTCAGTGTTTCCATATCATTGTTTATACTGTTCAAATATTCACTGTGTTAGTTTTCAATAGGAGTTCTGTCGTTTCTCAGGTTGCCAGTAAAAAATGTGCTCCGCCAGTAAATTTTCCATGTTTTGTCAGTAAGAAATGCTGCGAGAGGTTTGCAACCCTGCCCCACACTAAACCATGTCAATAAGTTTTTTAAATGCATGTTGTGATGCGTTACAGCATATCAAAATAAAGTGCACAAAAATGCAACATTTCTTATTATTTTTTTAGCACACATTTCAGTATGTTGATGTGAACTGAAACCATAGGACATGGGTAAATTGTCCTGCTCTTGCACTGGGACTGTGTTGGGCAATGTGGCAAGGTGAGTATAAAGGGAGCAAGGTGAGTATAAGGGGGCTAGAGGAGTCATTTGTATAGACACTAAACGGGCAAAGTGACTGTGTTCCCTCAAAAATATCTAAAACCCCCAATTTTTTCCTTTTCATTTTGGATAGACTAAAGCTAGAGCTGCTGTACCAAGGCTGCATTGGAGTTCTTTTTTTAATGGCCTTAAGCGCTATCAATGGCATGTTACCAAATGGGCACTTTACAATGGGTGTGTTTTTTGTTTTTTTTTTATATAATGCTCGCCTTACACCAGTAGACTTTTGGTTGAGTGTTTAGAAGAGAAAGTATAAAAATCACTTGTCTAACCATTTGATAGTGCCTTTATGGACCCAACTAATTTTGACCAAATTTTTATTTGAGTAACATGCCAGTGTCTCAATTTTTGAAGAATTTTTTCAAATTAGAAATTCATTTGTTCCCAGTAGATTGGACAAAAATTCTCCATCCTTTTTCAATTTTTTCCCTGCTTTGATGGAAACAATTGTCGAATCGTCCCTTTTAAACTCATAGCTTATTGAACAAACATTCTAAAAAAATTACACAAAATTATACAGGTGTAAGCCAGCTTTAGTCCCTCTATTTGTCTCAGTGACCATTGTAATGGACAGTGATAACTCGCTAGTTTACACTTGCTTCAAAACATGGCTTCGGACACGCTTTGTTAAAGCTCTCTGAACGCCAGTCAAAGCTCCTGTCACTAAAATGGTTAGCTTACAGTCCTGTTTACACCTGCTTTTGCTTGGTGCTTCAATGAGGCTTCCATGAGGCTTCGGTGGGGCTTTGGTGGGGCTTTGTGGGGTTTCGATGAGGCTTCGGTGGGGCCTCATTGGGGCTTCAAGCGAGTTTTGCCATAGACATCTATGGAGGCTTTGAAGACGCTTTGAAGCACCACTAAAGCTACATGGGGGTATAACTTTTAAAGCGAAGCCAAAGCAAAGAAAAAGCAGGCGTAAACAGGACTGTAAGCTCTGTTAAAGCTCAGAGAGCTTTAACAATGCGTGTCCGAAGCCTTGTTGAAGCCTTATTGAAGCTGTGTAAATGAGCCCTTAGAGAGCATTTTTTTAATCTTCTTTCTTTGGAGAGATTTCTTCATACTTCCTTTTGGTCTACGGAACAGGAAGTGTAAGTAAAATCTCCCCAATGGAGCAGAGATGGCAATAAAACCTGGCCTGGTATTATCCATTCATTATCCAAAATAAAGAAGAACGTTTTGGCTTTGGATTGAGGTGCCATTCAGAATGAATGGTATAACGTGTGTTGGCAATGCAACAATGTCGGTAATAACCAAGACACAAAGGGAGAAAACAAATTACCAGCACTGATCTTTGTGAATAGACAGAAAGAGATATAATCTGCAACTTATAGTCAGTCCTTTGCTCTATTACTATGGTGATGTGCCAGTTTATTACCATGCCATTAGTAGATCGTAAGGACATTATAAAAAAACAGAGCTGCCACAGAGCCTTGGCACATGTCCAACCTAATGAACAAAAATATAACTAAGAATTATTATTAGAGGGACAACTGATATTCTAAGTCTATGTTTTATGTGCTTGAGGCTGCCTTTAATTACGACTGACCTTTCTCTTCTGCGTCCTTGAATGCTAATCTGAGCGCCACCTTACTTATTCTCTGTGGCTATATTATCTAAAGAAAGTTAATTTACCTCATATTTTCTATCAAGATTCAGGATTAACGGCATTGGCTTGAGCTTTTTCAGAGCCCCAACAGACCTTGTTGCATGGAACACATTTGATTGAGGGAAGATATAGATAGGCTTTTACAAAAAGTGTTTTATGCCATTCTTACTGTTAAAGCGTTTGTTAACCCCAAAAAATATATATAGATTTTCTGGTACCTTAAAGCAGATTAAACAGCACAGTGCTTGTGCTGTGTAATCTGCCCCCTTCTAAAGTATAACAAAAAAACTGAATATGGAACTTCCGGTATCCCCTCTCTAATTAGACCACGAAATTCAGGGCAGCTCTGTCCTGATCACCGTGGTCTAATTGCGGGCCTCTGTCATATGCTGCTACCCCCTCTGCTCTCCTCTCTCCCCCCTCACCCCCTCCTTCCTGCAGGTCAGCTTGTGTCTGTGTCTCTGTCTCCGCCCCCCACCCGCCGCTTCTAGTAAAGTGTAAAATCTTTTTTTCTTACTGCCAGCAACTCCAGCAAGTGCTGTAAATACTGTTTTAGCGCTGTCTTCAGGCCGGTTACGTGACTCTCGGATGGTTTCCATGGCTACTGCAGAAGAGGCTGAGCGGCCATGTGAGCTCCCCGGTTGACGTCAGAGGGAGATCACAGCCCTTCCTGCAGTATCCATTCATCAGAGCTGTACAGCGGCCGCAAGTCATGTAACCGGCCTGAAGACAGCTCTAAATCAGTATTTACAATGCTTGTTTTTCTATAAGATAGGTACAGTGTGCTCTGCCAGGCTTTAATAGAGAGTCTGGCAGAGTTTGAGTTATATGGGTTAACAAACACGTTAATTTTTTTTGTGTGCCCACCAAAAAAAGTCCCCAAGAAGATTTACAAGTATTTTTCAAGTAGGGCCAGTATGCTATTTGTAATATGAATGAGCACAATAATAAAACCTTGAAAATGCCAAGTTACATTTATTTTTTCACTAAAACTCCTTTCTATCTTTGGTGCCCCCACACAGACCTCAGATGGGATGTGAACCTACTCTCCACTGTCCAACCCTCTGCTGGGTCAAGCAGTGTTTATATATTTTTTCCCTACATACTTAGTTATGCCCCTGGTGCTGCATAGAAAAAAAAAAAAACAAATTAAAATAAACATAAGCATTACATTTACTTTTGCAGTAATGTCCTTTTCAAGACTATGGGATGTAGTTGCACAGGATTGGACAGTGCCACACTAGGTTAAGCTGGTTAGTGTGTAAAGAGCCATTGAAAAAGGTAAGTAAGCATTTGGGTGAGGGGAGGGTTCAGCTTAGGAAAGTTTGGGGCAGTGTTGCCAACCATCAGCATTTTTACTGGCAGCCAGTAAAAAACAGGCAATTTTCTCCTGCCAGTAAATGCCAGTAAAAGTAAAAGGTTGCCAGTAAAAAATATGGCTGTGATACTCGGCTTGGTCCGGAGCCAGCTGAGGCCATCCGAGTGCCTTCTACAGTGTGATCGGGCGGCTCTGGCGGTGCAATGGAGCCAAGCAGAGCGGCCAGAGCCTCGTGTGGGTCTGCAGTATGAGAGCAAGACAGGCTGGGACCGTCAGTGCTGTTTAGACTGGCGTGGACTGAAGGGACCACTTGGCTTGGAGAGAGACTGTCAGTGTGACTCAGGAGGGGACATGTTGTGTCGGTGAGGTCTCATCATCATCTGTGCTGCTGCACACTGCTGTCAGTGTCACTGTGAGAGTCAATTTTATGTGTGTGTGCCACCCATTCTAATTTCTTACTCTCCTGAGTCCTGTCCCTGAGCTACTTACTTACTATATAGAAAATAAAATAAGAAACATGTTTTTTGCCTTATTATCTACATTAAAACATATTGCTAATTGCACATTGTAGATGTTTGTAGCCTAAATACTGTAATTTGCACTTAAAAATGTAATTTTGTAACTTTTGGAAATGCCAGTAAAAATTTAGCTGTGCCAGTAAATTTTGGGTGATGTGTCAATAAATTTCAATCTGGTAGGCAACACTGGTTTGGGGGCTAGGGAGGACGGGCTGGCAGGTGAACTCTTTATCTTCTGTATCTTCTGGGCACTAGTGATGAGCTGAATGTACCCGGGTTCAGTTCAGCATAGGTTGGGAAACGTTACGAAGTTTGGATCCCAAACCAAAAACCTCCTTGAAGTCTATTGGAGCCAAATCTTAGAAATCGATAATGGCCATTTGAATTGCTAATAGGTAAGGAATTGTCACACAAAAGGCATAGGGAGCTGTGCAGCATCCTGGGGGTCAAATATCCATACAAAAAAATATGTAGATGTATCATTCAGTGGGGGGGAGGGTCCTTTCAGGTGGCTAAAAGGGCACATTGAAAATACATATGGGAAATATAAAAAAAAATTTCCAAGGATGAGGGCTGCTCTCCAAGATCTAGACTGGGAAGGGGAATATTTGCATCGATGAACACAGGACAAAATTGGAAATTCTTTAAAGCGACTGTATGTGAACACACTGCAAAGTAGATTCCCACGGGAAATAAGTTTAAGAGGCTAAAAATAAAACCAAAAAAAAGCTATAAATAATAAGAAAAGAGCTTTTAAAAATATAAAAAAATTGGGAACACTATCATTGTTTAAATGTTACAAAGAATATAGCAGAATATGTAAAAAAATATAAAAAAGCTCTTGCGAGCTACCAAATCAAAGTTCCCCTATCTTATAATAGTATAATGACAGCTGCTAGCACTAATCACGTCCCATACTAACGTGTGAGAATCACAGATAAATAAATAAATCATGTGCTGCGCTATCCCCTTAATGATCTGCTGAACCTGTAGCAAAAACCTAAAAAACAAAATTTTTAATTAGAGTGATGTGCCTATAAATGAAATCCAAGAATATAATAATAATATATAAGCGACTAAAGTCGTCATTAAGCTTTCAACATCCTATAGCGTGAATGTACACACATTTCATAAAATATAAATATTGATACAAAAGTGTTCAATAAAGTGCTCAAGTGCATATAAGTCCGTGATACTCTGACCACCCAGGATCAGTTTTCAGTGAGTTTTCAGCAATATTAAATGTGACTTGATAGGTGACTGTGAATATAGCGATCTGCAGCAGTGATTACACTCAGGTGCTCCCCACCCCAAGGTAATAGCCGCTTACCTCAGAGAGTGTAACCTCGCAATAAAGTTTGGTCAATACACGCTTTTGAATCATCAAAACGGATTCCAGGTCAGGTTGCAAGGTCTAAACACTGCTCAAAGATGTAGCCTCCTCACATATAAATATCAAAAAGAAACTCTATGGGGGCGTGTCCAAGATGGCGCTGGGAGCGGACGTCTAGTACCAGAGCTCCCACTCCGGACTTATTTCCTTCTAATATCCTGGTGTGGATTTTGCATTTAATTCCCTGCCATTTATCACCAGCAACCCCCGGTGGCTCAGGGAATGGGCAGAAACAAAAAAGGAGCACAGAAATCGTGAGTTCCTGAGCATACAAGAACGCCGCCGAAGTTTGGGCCTTCCCCTCCTAAGGCCTGTAACATGGAGACGCAGACCTCTGCCCCGCCTGATGGCGCGATCCAGGCTGGATCCCAGGCATTCGAGGCTCTGATGCATGCCATCTCCACTTGCCAGTCCACTCTCACCATCAAGATAGATCATGTCCAGGAGGAAACTGCCCTCATTCGACGCGACATGGATCGATTTAGAGAGCGAGTGGGTGAGGCGGAACGGCAGATCTCCACTACGGAAGATGTGCAAAGAGAACAACATGAGGACATTCAGATCCTAAAATCGAAGGTTAAAGCACTTGAATTTAGGGCCGAGGACGATGAGAACCGGAACCGGAGGAATAATCTCCGAGTTCTCGGCCTCCCGGAAGGCGCAGAGGGAACGGATCCGGTCGGCTTCATGGAGAAACTACTCCCAACCCTATTACCGAAAGCACAATTTTCCTCACACTTTTCTATCGAACGCGCCCATCGAATGCCTGCCAGCCGAGGCGCACAGGAAGCGCCGCCGCGCACTTTCATTTTCAATCTTCTCCATTACAGAGACAGGGACACTGTGCTCCGCTCTGCCCGCATGCAAGGAGAGTTACATTATGAGAACACGAAACTCCTCATCTTTCCGGATTACTCTGTGGAGACACAGAGGCAACGGAAGTCTTTTGATCATGTCCGTGCCATGCTCTGAGAAAAAGGGATCAAATATAACATGCTATTCCCTGCCAAACTCAGAGTGCAGGACGGCGAAAAAGTGCACTTCTTCACCTCCCCCAGAGAAGCTGCCGCGTGGGCTGACACCATCCAAAGATGATTTCCTCTGGGAAACTGTGAGTAC
The DNA here is from genome assembly GCA_037952835.1 of Lithobates septentrionalis. Lineage (NCBI taxonomy): Eukaryota > Metazoa > Chordata > Amphibia > Anura > Ranidae > Lithobates > Lithobates septentrionalis. The sequence continues at coordinate 1,865,900 of JBBDGP010000955.1, forward strand.
ACTGCTGGAGAGGATGCGGGGGGTGTTGTTTCTGGAGGGGAGAGTCTGACTCTTTGGGTGTCTCTGCGGACCCCTCTCATGTCATTAATGGCTAGCGGGGCCTAGATGTTCAACACTCCCTCTGGTTCTATGCCTTTTGGACTGAGCCATGCTTCCCCCCCTTAAGAGTATACCCATTGGCACACCAGCATCTTCAATCCCCAGCATGGAACCAGACAAGGCATCGGATCTGAACCCTGATCTTCACTTCCGAACGGACTTCCCTCATTGATGCTGTCTATCAAGGAAGATAAGCTGGGAACCTTCATCTATGCTGCGATGCCACTTCGGATGCGGACATGACACTTTATCCTTAATGAGACCGGTCCCGGTCTGTATGGACACCTCTCTGGTTGCATCCCCTCCTCCCTTGCACTTCCCCTGCCATTTTCTCCAGCAGGGCCTCGACCCCGGCTGGGGTCGGGGGTTCATATGGACCATTGCAAGTTTTGTGCCCCCGGGGCTCCGGGTGATCCACACCATTTTTTCTCCTTACCGGAACTTAAAGTACACTTATTTTTCTTTGATTCACAGAGGTTGGTTGCCTCTAGTTCACTGCCTCCATGAGCAGCCTCCGGGCTGAAGCAAGTTTGGGGATACAGACCTACCTCCTTTTTTGGGGGTCGGGTGGGGTGGGGGGAGGTTTGGGGATATTGAGCCGTGTTCCTGGCTCCCAGTTTTTTGTTTTTGGTTTTGTTTTTGTTTTATATTTTTTGACAGTACTGTATTTGCTCTTTGTACTTAAAGTAATGACAGGTTCTGATTCGCCTCGGGCATTCCCTGTGATGGCTTGTGGTGAATCAGGAGGGGTATATAAGTTGTATCCTGTTTTTCTTATAAATGAGATGTATACATGACTAACCTAGATATCCTCTCCTGGAACACACGTGGCTTAAACTCTCCACTGAAGCGCTCTTTAGTGTTTCAATTTATAAAGAAGCATAATCCCCATATCTGTGTGTTACAGGAGACACATCTGATTGGTAGCAAAACTCTTAGTCTGAAAAAACCGTGGGTGGGTCATCACTACCACTCTACTTACTCCAATTTTGCAAGGGGGGTTAGTATTTTGGTCCTGAAAACTCTCCCTTTTAAGCTCCTTGATTTAGTCCTAGATCCTGATGGGAGATATGTATTAATACATGCCTTGATATATGACTTACCATGGGTATTGGTGGGAGTATATCTGCCCCCCCAGCCTCCTTCAGAACCCTCAATTTGATCTCGGGGGTGCTGGCTCGCTTCCCCCCGGATAACGTTGTGTTGATGGGTGACTTTAACCTTGTTCCGGACTCTGGGTTGGACAGGAGCACAGTGGGAGACACTACACGCCATGACCTGGCAGACTGGGCTGACATGTACCGCCTGGTGGATGTATGGAGGTGGAAGAACCCTCAGGCCAGGGCCTTTACTTGCCATTCCGCCACTCATAGATCCTTTTCTCGCATAGACCTGGCCTACGTCGCGGTGCCTGTCCTCCCCAGAGTTCGGGACATCGGCATACTTCCGCGGGGGATCTCGGACCACGCCCCATTGTTGTTATCCCTGGAACTGATGGTGGACCCGTCGGATAGACTCTGGCGGTTGTCCAGGTTCTGGATATCTGACGTAGATGTCGACTCTCAGTTTCGGGAAACGGTGCAGCAATTTTTGGAGGTCAATCCGGGGTCTGCCTCTGATAATGTGGTTTGGGAAGCCTTTAAGGCCTCATCAAGGGGGCATTACCAATGTATTATTGCCAAGGTGAGGAGACTTCGTAGGGCGGAGCTTACCAGACTAGAGACTGAGGCGGTCAGACAGGAAGCCCTATATGTCCGTTCCCGTGACCCACGAGACTACATAGCACTCCAATCTCTTACCCAACAAACCCTACTGCTACAGACCTCCCTGACACAAAAAAAGCTGTTATACCAATCCCAACGCATTTTCGAACAGGGGGAAAAGACAGGTCGTCTTTTGGCCTGGCTATCCAGGGAACAATCTGGGGTAACGGCAATAGCGCAGATTCGTGACAGAGATGGGACACTTCTTTCTTCCCCAGCGGAAATTAATCGATGCTTTACCAATTTCTACCAGCAATTATATAGCTCACGAGTAATGTATGACCAACAAGACCTTACTGACTACTTGGAAGACATTGACATTCCAGTTCTCACACAGTCTGCAGCTAACACACTAGACGCCCCCATTCAATTAGAGGAGATACAAAAAGCCCTCAAAATGATGCAGGCAGGGAAGACCCCGGGTCCGGACGGATTCCCGGTGGAATTCTATAAGACTTACATGGAAGAAATAACCCCTAGATTGCAGACGGTTTTTGCCTCAGCTTTAAAAACTGGGACTCTCCCGGCCTCGATGAGCGAGGCGGTTATAGTACTCATCCCTAAGCCGGGGAAGGACCCTACCCTCTGCGCATCTTACCGCCCTATCTCTCTCCTAAATGTTGACGCAAAGGTCCTAGCCAAGATCTTAGCCATCCGTTTAAACAAAGTTGTCACTGCCCTAACACAACCAGATCAAACGGGGTTCATGCCCGGAAGAGGCACAGATATAAATATACGTAGATTACACACTCACATCGCGGTGGCTGATCCGGGGAACCCTGGGGTGGTGGCCTCACTTGACGCAGAGAAGGCTTTCGACTCGGTCGAGTGGGGCTACCTGTGGAGGGTCCTTTCCAGATTTGGCTTTGGCCCAGTCTTCCTCACATGGATTCAAATGTTGTATGCGCAGCCTAGGGCTCGTATACGCACGGGCAGTACCCTGCCGGAGCCCTTCTTTCTGGAGAGGGGAACCCGGCAGGGATGTCCCCTGTCCCCGGCATTATTTGCCTTGGCCTTGGAGCCCTTGACGGCTCATATTAGGAAAGACAGAACTATTAAAGGCATTAAAGTAGGTCCGCTAGAGGAGAAATTGTCCCTTTATGCCAATGACTCCCTCCTTTATTTGGCTGATGCATCTGACTCCCTGAGGGCTGCCTTGTCTCAGTTTGATACTTTCAGCCGTTTTTCAGGAGTTCGTATCAACTGGGACAAATCGGTCCTTTTTCCACTTCACCCATCCATGCCTCGTATCGACACCCGAACCCCCCTCCGATGGGTCGAAGAGTTCACGTACTTGGGTGTAAGGGTGGCCTTGTCCCTGGACAGATACCTTGACCGTAATCTAATTCCGGTGTTGGACAAACTTACCAAGCAGTGCACAACCTGGCGTAGACTTCCTCTTACGCCAGTGGGCAGAGGAAATTTAATCAAAATGGTGTATTTACCCAAATTGTTATATTTCTTTCGTCACACCCCTGTCCATATTCCCCGGTCAGTGTTCCGGAGACTGGATAGTATTGTGAGCGACTTTGTCTGGGCTGGGAAACCTCCGAGAGTGGCCAGGCGGACCCTTTATCTTCCCCTCTCTGGCGGGGGTCTGGCCCTTCCGAACTTCCTTATATACTACTGGGCGGCGGTCTTGGTTACCGTCCGCTGGTGGTTCTCCCAGCCCAGACAGAACCCAGCGGTCACCCTAGAGGCAGCAATACTTGGTTCATATGCAGCCCTTTCTAACCTAGTCTTCAGGGGGTGTAAGGCACATCCGGGCGTCACGGTCCCTATGAAAACCACAATTCGTGTTTGGCAATGTTCCCGGGTGGCCCTCCGGGATCCTTTGGTGGTCTCCCCTCACACTCCCCTATGGGGCAACCCCCTTCTTCCCCACCTAAATACAATACCTCATCCGGCGGCGTGGGCGACGAGGGGTATTGTTACCCTCAGGCAAGTAATACCAGGTGGTAAGATTCTAACATTCCTAGAATTAAGACAAGCATTTAAACTCCCCCGTTCCTTCCAATTTAGATACTGGCAGCTCCGGCATGCTCTCGCCGCCCAGTTCCCTACCCCAATCACTTTAAATTCAGATTCTATCGAGAGACTTCTCACTTCGGAGCTCCTGCTCAAACCACTCTCCACCCTATACATGTATCTCACAGTAGCTCTTGACACGGACACCTCACACCTGCTGGCCAAATGGCAGATAGATATCCCCGACCTAGACGAAGACACATGGGAGGAGTGCGTCTCTACATTTATTTCCTCTATGATAGCCTCTAGAGACCGTTTTGTCCAATTAAAATTTTTACACAGGGCATACTATACCCCACAAAGGTTGGCATCCATCTACCCCTCTCTCAACCCACTTTGCACGAGATGCTCCACTGAGAGGGGCTCCTTCTTCCACATGGTCTGGACTTGCAACAAGATCCAACCTTACTGGAGAGGGGTGGCGGATGTATTGACAGACATTTGCGGCGCCCCGTTGACACTGGACCCTCTTGTCTTTCTGCTCAGTCACCTTGGGGACGTGGAGGGTGACCGTTATACTAAACTAGGTTTGACTTTTGCCCTTTATTACGCTAGGAGAGAAATCCTCCTGAGATGGAAGGGTACGGATCTCCCCACAGTAGCCTCATGGAAAAGTGCAATTAATAAAGTCCTTCCTTTATATAAGATCACATATGAAAGTAGGAACTGCCCCGCGAAATTTGAGAAAATATGGTCACATTGGTCTGACGTTTGATTGAACTCCTAATTTATACAAATGTGATTGTATCGTATATACTAGCTAATAGGAAGCTGGGAGTAGTTGTGGAGAGGCCAGTGGGCTTTTCGCCCCCTCCTCCCCCCCCCTCCCTCCCCTCCCCGACTGAAAATACTTTCCATTCTCCATACTTCTAGCAGTGGAATGTTGGGATCAATCTTGGCTCAATTCAGGACTACTGTCCGCTCCATAGAATATACACATCCCTCTTTTTGTTTTGTACTGCTTTATTGGTTACCTGTAACTAGCTGTGGATATAGTTCACATCACAGGCTGTCTTCCACCCTTGGGTACCCCGACCTCAATGCTGCCTGGTAATGAATACTTTCTAAAGTGATGTAATCTGATGCCAAATACTGTACTGTTCATGCTATTGCTGTTTTGTATTCTTATGATTTCTGAACAAATAAAAAACTCAAAAAAAAAAAAAGAAACTCTATAGTGTGATACCATTTTAAAAGATTTTATTTACTGCAAACAAAGCCCTATTATAGGGTACTCACATGGGTCTGGTGAATTAGTGCACTGCTCTATAGCATGCCTTAATAGCGCCAAGCTGTGGATGAGATTGTGTGCTCCTTCTCCATAAGGTAGACCAACTGTCTCCTGCACCGTCCAGTCCCCTCCCCTACATGTGTCGATACAAGGGAAATATTTTATCTTCATCATCCCCCTGATGATGAAGATACAAGAGAGAACAATCTCTATTGTAAATTGGAGAAGTGCAAATTCCATCGTGAACAGGTTAAGTTCCTGGGTTATGTCATTTCCACTGCTGGTTTTTTGATGGACCCAGAGAAACTTTCAGCAGTCCTACAGTGGCCCTGACCTGTGGGTTTACGTCCTCTGCAGCGTTTTCTGGGCTTTGCCAACTATTATCGGAAATTTATTCGTAACTTCTCGTCTCTGGTCAAGATCTTGGCTCATATGACCAGAAAGGACGGTAACCCACAGAATTGGTCTCCGGAGTCCGTTAAGGCCTTTGAGAGTCTCAAGGCTGCCTTTGTTTCTGCTCCTGTGTTGGCACATCCTGATCATCCTTGAGGTTGATGCTTCTGAGACTGGTGTTGGCGCCCTTCTGTCTCAACCTCCTACCTCTGAGAGCGTTATGCATCCTTGTGGCTACTTTTCCGAGAAATTGTCACCTGCGGAGTGCAATTACGAGATTGGTGACAGAGAGCTGCTAGCGATCATTTTACATTTTAGCCCTGAAAGAATGGAGACATCTCCTCGAAGGCACCATTGTGCCGGTTCTCATTCTTACTGACCATAAGAATTTCACATTCTTCTTGTCTGAGGCTAAACGCCTCTCTCCAAGAAGGGCACAATGGGCTCTTTTCTTGTCAAGTTTCAATTACATTGTCTCATTCTTACCCGGTACTAAGAATGTGAGGGCTGACGCTCTGTCACAACAATTTTCCTCCACTTCCAAGATGGAGTCAGTTCCGGTTCCTGTGATTCCTCCTGATCGTATTCTGGCTACGGTTCACACCAGTCCCACCTTTGGGTGACAAAATTCTTGATGCTCAAGTCCATGCTCCTCCTGGGAAACCTTGTGACCACTGCTTTCTCCCAGAGAGCCCCCGTACTGCAGTGCTCCAGACTTACCATTTTCCCAAGGCTGCTGGCCACCCTGGGAAGAATCTACTCTTTTAGGCCATTTCCCAACAATTCTGGTGGCCTAGTCTATGTGCTGATGTAACCACCTTCGTAGCTGCTTGTTCCCTGTGTGCTCAGAGTAAGACTCCACGACACCTTCAGGTGGGCCTCCTGCAACCCATACCCAATGGAGAGAGGCCCTGGACCCACCTGTCTATGGATTTCATTGTGGAGTTACCAAATTCCCAGGGCAACACAGTTATCCTTATGGTGGTTGACCAGTTCTCAAAAATGTCTCATTGTATTCCACTTAAGAAACTGCCCACTTCTAAGGAACTGGCTTCCATTTTTGCTCGGGAGATCTTTCGCTTACATGGGCTACCCAAGGTGATTAAAAAAGGTAGGATAGGATATACACCTAACACAACACACCAAGTGCTGAATGGAAGCGTGCACGAATGCACTAACAAAATAGGTACCTCATAATGACGTAAAAGGTGTACATAATACACATGTGCAACTGTGGAGTGATATGGGTGAGCTTATCACTGCACTTAGACAGAAAATAAATAAATATATGTGCTCTCCTAGTTTCACAAACACAAATATAGATATCAATGATGCGGACTTCTAAGAAGATGCTATGTGGAATGGTGAAACGAAAAAGTCATCAATAACAAAATTTGCAAACTAAAAGTATTTAGTTGGATGAAAATCTTCCATAGCAGAGACAATTGGCAGACTACCAGCTATTCAGTCCGTATAGTAAACAGGGCAAACGGTAAGCTGATGTTGGAGATGCCCAGAAGGAACCTTTGGAGGACCACAAAGACTCGCGTTCCGCCAAAAAAGAAAGAAAAGGTATATGGTGTAAAACCTTACGGTACCATAGGGTCACCTGCGCATATAAGCGCTACTCACGGGACCGGGATGCAGAGCAGGCAATCAGATACTAGGCCGGTTCGCCGCTGGCCAGCGTGCGTTCCACCAACTCCAGGAAGTGATGTCACTGGTCCAGTATCTGATTGCCTGCTCTGCATCCCGTCATTATGAGGTACCTATTTTGTTAGTGCATTCGTGCACGCTTCCATTCAGCACTTGGTGTGTTGTGTTAGGTGTATATCCTATCCTACCTTTTTTATCTCACTCACCATATTCTCTTTTATAGTGCATTTGGTTTTGACACTTTTTTATTTTTTTATTTTTTTATTTTTTTTTGTTGCTAGCGCAGTCTTTTTGGTCATATATATCACTAAAAGTGTAGCACTTTTTGTTTCTGCTGCTGCAACAGGCTAGTTTGATTAATACCATACCACTTATCATTTGCGAGCGCTGTTTTGTATATATATACCCAAGGTGATTGTCTCGGACAGGGGTAGTCAGTTTGTGTCCTGGTTCTAGTGAGCCTTTTGTGCAGCGTTGGGAATTCAGCTTGCTTTTTCCTCTGCGTATCACCCGCAGTCTAAAGGGGCCGTAGAACGAGCCTATCAGTCCTTGGAGCAATTCCTACGTTGCTATCTTTCTGACCATCATAACAACTGGTCAAACCTATTACTGTGGGCAGAGTTTGCTCACAATAGTGCCTTGAATTCTGCTTCCCGATTGTTCCCATCTATGGTTTCCAACGTTCCATGTTGCCTGACTCATTTGTTCCGCAGAGTATTCCTGCATTAGAGGAGCATCTCTGTGGTCTTCGTACCACTTGGGCACAAGTCCAGGAGGCTTTGCGACATCCTCGGAGGTACATACCCCTGTCCTCCTCTGTTATTTCCATAGATGTTTTCCCCTCAAGTCTGGTGATCCTCTGAGGGGGAGGGGAGGGGGTCATTGAGGAGGGGGTACTGTCAGGGCTGGGCTCAGCCCTTCCTTCTCTGAGATGGCCGCTCAGCTGTTGGCTAATTGCCAGCTCCTATCTCTCCACAGCTTCTCACCTGTTGATATCCTGCTCGTCAGACCTGCCTACTTAAGCCATCCAGCCCAGAGGATCTCTGCCTTCGCCTTGGTCAACATCACAGAGACTATCTCCTGCGTTACTGTTTAAAGACTTGCTTGGCTGACATCCCTTCTGGCTCCAGATCCTGCTTGCTGTTCCACTACACTAATCCCTGACTCTCTGGCTTGGCTGACTATCCGTTCCGGTTACTGAATTTTGGCTATGTTTTGACTACATTTGTTCTATTTACTTTTATTATTAAACAAGTGTGATTTAACTGTACCTCTGTCTCAGTCTGATTTCATGGTTTCTGACAACTTAATACTATCAACTTAATACAAATTGCCAAGCGATAGCGAAACAGTTTGTGATCTTTTCAGTACCACTTTGTTTTATGTACAAAGTTTACAAAGCTATTCAAAAGAAGTGCACCAAAACAGTTTCAAAGCACAAAGCCACATTGCAGAGATGAGGCAGTTGTTATGACAAACTAAAAAAATAATGTCATGTTTCAGAAACAACAGACAAATATACAGCACAGTGCCTGGAGAGTAAGGAAGCAAATTGATCTGGGCCTGGGGCAGCAGTCGAAGAGAAAGAGGGGTTTTTTACTCCTGAAATAATAATCAGAGTGTATTATTTCAAAAACAGTAACCATATACATTGTAATGACTCACTGCACATTGTGCAAGCATTTGTACCTAGCTACTATGTTAGACAAATAGATGAGGCATATGTTATTCTGACAAAAATAATCAGTTTATTATGCCACAGTTAGGAAAATTATTTTGCGGACATGCTGCACACTATCTACATGTTTTTATTAGGCTGCAAGAAGATTTATGAAGCCTTTTGTTATTTTACTATTTCAGAGAGAGAGCAGGCAGAGTTAAAAAATAAAATAAACTGTCTATTTTTAAGTATGGAAGACTGAAAAATTGTACAGATTTGTAACACACTTTTTAAGCCTTTTAAGAGGGAGAGAATAAGCACATTGCAAATTAAAATGAAAAATGAATGCATTTTTAGAACAAACATGCACTAATGGAAGAAGCGCCAGACCAAAGTATAAAAGAGTCCAAATCTATTTATTAGTTTATACTAAAAAAACTGCCAATGTGCTTCGAAGGTCAGAAGAAACTGCCACTTCATTTGGGCTTTAGTTAAAATAATAACCTTGTATGGAATCAAAATAAAGCTTTCCTGTGTAAGGTAGCTAAGTGCTGGATCAGGAGAATTACTGGCCAGCAGTGTCTACATAAACAATCAAGCATCTTGATTGCTCACGCAGATACTGCTGGCCAGTAACTCTCCTGATCCAGCAATTAGCTTTCCTACACAGATTCACACAGGAAAGCTTTATTTTGAGTCCATTCAAGGCTTTTGTTGTAACTGAAGCCCCGGTGAAGGGGGAGTTTCTTCTGATCCCCCCACAACACGTTGGTGGTTTTTTAGTAAACTAATAAATGAATTTGGATTTTTTTTTATCCGTTGGTCTGGCACTTCTTTCTTTAGTGCATGTTTTTTTTTTCTAGTGACCTGCTGGGGTACCCACTGGAGGGTAGCCTTGTCTGTTATGAGCAGCCTAACCTGAGCCAGTGAGCTCTCCAAATGTTTTTGTCCTCTTACTACTTAAACTCACATCAGAGTCCCAGCACCTCTTGGATGCTTTTTTCTTCATTGGTGTATTTTTTAGTAGACTGAAGATAGAAAATGTTGCAGATATTCACTATAGCTATTAATCCTGTATGGACAGGCCTACATTTCAGTGCGATTGAGCAGGTAATATTACATATTTACTGTCCTAATTCAGAGACTGACAAGACCAACATCTGACTGTTTTGCTTGAAAGATATTAGGCCTGTATGGACAGGCTGAAATTTCCGGGCGACATATTGCATCTGTCAATAAAAACTTAAGGTTTTAGCTGTTAATCTCAGGAAGTAAAAATGTAAAGTTTAGCACCATAGCTATTAAAGTAGAACTAAAGGCAAAACTTTTTTTTCTCATTTTGGATAGAGTAAGGGTAGGTTATAACCCCTGCCAGTTTTTTTGCCATCTGTGACCCCATTGGATAGATTTCCTTTATGTTTCCTGCCCATAACCAAAACAAGAAGTGAGATGAAAAACCAGGAATCCTTGGTTGCTTCCAGGGTCCCTATTGAAAAAAATTTCCTCTACTCCTATTCTGGTGACAATCCAAATGTATTCACTTTTGATTATAAAGGCTTACTTTTTCACAAACTGAATAAAGAAAAATTAAACTGATCCACCAATAAACTTGTATTCCTTTTCAGCCACACAAGTAAATTGCAAAAATAGCTAAAAATAAGAAATTATTATTTTTTTCATGAAAGAATCAAGGTGGTACATGTTTACAGATTAGCACCACAGCTTTTGAGCCTGTTTGGACTGGCTCCTACATTTTGACCATACGACAAGCAGATTGCCTTCTCCAAAAAAAAATTTATTTTATTTGTATTTGAAAAGTAAAACAGAAAAATTTAAGTGTATACCTTTTAAGTCTTTTTTGATAGACAGCTACTGTATTTCTGAGGGAGAGAGCAGGCAAATTTCAGCAATAAGTATAAAAGTAGACAGAACCTTTGAGTAGACATAACATAAATATTGTACAGATTTGCCGCCGAGAATCTCATGCTTGTTAGTGGGAAAATATTTTTTTAGGCAGAGATCAGGCCTATTTCAGCAGGAAATATTACCCGAAACTGCATTGTTTCAGATATAGATTTTAAACATTGCACATATTTGCAGAACAGAATCTAATCCTTTTAAGTAGGGGGAATATTTGAAGGCAAAGAATCAGCTTCTTTTCATTTAAAATTTGTCTAACAAATATACTTTCTAAAATGATACTATAATAAAATTGTATGATTTAGCTCAAAATAATTTTACCTCTTTGAATGTTATGTAATCTTAGAGACAGGGATGAGTCCTCAGCATTAACTTCAGCATGAAAAATTAAGATACCATATGTAATTTGCATGGATTTGTTTAACAGAATCTTATCCTTTTTCATGGGAAACAGTTTAAGATGCAGACAATTGACAAATTCAGCCATAAAAATGATTAAATTAAACGGTATTGTTTGCAAAAGTATTTTAAAAACTCAATTACAGGCATACCCCACTTTTAAGTACTGAATATGGTTTATTTACTAAAGCTAGAAAGTGCAAAATCAGGCTCACTTCTGCATAGAAACCAATGAGCTTCCAGGTTTTATTACCAAAGCTTAATTGAACAAGCTGAGGTTAGAAGCACATTGGTTTCTATGCAGAAGTGAGCCTGATTTTGCACTTTCCAGCTTTAGTAAATAAATCCCATTGTGTACTTAAAAGTGGGGTATGCCTGTATACATTGAACTTAATCACAATCTATAGGATGTGATGGCATTTGAAGGTAAAGAGTAGCATATATCACCCACAAATATTATATAAAAATGTATTAATGTATAAACACTGTACACATTTGAGGCACAGAATCTCATCCTTTTTAATAAGAGGCAATTTAGGAGGCAGGAAGCAGGCATTAATCAGTCAAAAGTATAAAATAAAATTTTTGTTCCTCAAATTTTTGAAAAATTGAAAAAAATTGATGCACAAAATCACATCTTTTCTAAATATATGAAATTTCAGATGTAGGAAATAGTCACATTTTAGCGAGAAATAAGCAATGAGTGTTATTTTTCAAAGACACCTATTACCTATTTTTTTTTAATAGGATGGAGTATTCCTATTACAGTTATAACAATAAAATTAAACAGCGATTTCTTTTTAGAGACAGATTAAACACATTTCATGTACAGAATATCATTCTTTGAAATAGGATTACATTTTGGAAGAAGAGAAATGTTATATTTCAGCCTAAAGTGTACTGTAATTTTTTTTTTTTTTTATGGATACATGATTTATAAATTATACAGATCAGCTACATGAGAATATATAATTTACCATAGGAGGTAATTGAAGAGGGAAATAGAGGCAGGCGTTATCTTTAAAAAATAAAAAAAACATATTTCTCCTGTGCCAGAGTAATAGCGTGTACAAATTAACAGCCAAAATATAAAGTATTTTTTTGGCCACAAATTTCTGAGTTTGGGAATGAGAACAGGTGGTTCCTATTTAACGAATCACTGTTAGGCCACACTACTCTGATTGTGTATCCAAAATAATTCTGGATTGTGCCAGTGTACTTAAGTAGGGTCAAAAGATTGAACAGCTTGGCCTACATGAAAGCCCAAAAAATTTCCAAACGGAGGAAAATGATGCAGAAACATAAAGTTGACAATGCACTATAATGAAATACAAACACTAATGGCCAACAGTGTAGTTAGCCAGTCATAAAATATGTAAAAATGTGTTATCTTTGGGAAACAGCTGTCTAAAAATTGGGTTTTGAGTGCCAACACACCATAAACCAGCTCAAATATTCTTGGAAAGCACAGGATGTTACTTGCCCATAAAATGTATACTCTTTGCAACTGTAAAACAGCTGCATAAAATAAGATTTGGGGTGTTAGTGGTGGCAAAACACCATAACCCTACAGAAATATTTATCCAGACCACACAAAGTTACCTGCCCCAAAATGTTAAATTCTTTGCAACAATGGAAAAATTGGGTGTACCAAATAAAAAGTGCAGTTGCAATAAACAACAGCAATAGGACCAGTATGATATGATGATGGTAGCATACCTATAGTGGTGGCAGTGGACTGCCAGGCCAGCAGGAGTAGAAAGAGGTGTTAATGGTGACTGGGTGTGCTCATTGGGCAATGGTGTCAGGAAGGAAGTACAATTTATTTAATCTGCAGTGATGAAAGAAGAGGCTTAATCTGTACAGAAAAGAAATACTTTGGATGACACAACCCCCCCCCCCCCCCCCCCCCCCAAAAAAAAAAAAAAATCTTATTTGCAGCAGAGGCTTGGTAGCTGCTGATCAAGAACTGGTTCAATTTAACAAATGTGACTCTGTGACTCTTATCCGTCATAATGCCCCTTACAGCACTAAATGCATATTCAGCAAGGAAGCAACACTGTGTGACATCATTTTACCTGAACTGTTGCATAGCCTCTTGGATGTTTGTGGGGGACTGATTGTACAGAGGATGACTTGCCTGGAGAGAATATTGAGTAGAAGGAGGAGATGGTGGTGAGTGCGCTGTCTCCATCACCAGATGTAAGCATGTAGGGCGACACAATCAACTCCTGTGGTGTAATAAAGAGAAAATTACAGGTGGAGGCCATACTCTCTAATTATAATTGTGTGTACCAAATAGTGCTGCAATACAACATCAGAAACAATACTTGTAAAACTTAAATCAAACCTTATAAAGGTTGTGAACAATATATTATAATAATGCTCAAAAGTTCTTAGTGTTGAAATGCATATACAAGGTTTCACTTCAATCTTCACTTGTGCACAAATAACCATTATCCGTACATATGAAATTAGTTAATCTTCAAGCTCCTCCACCTTTGTGACCTATTTCACCCAGTGTTTTGTAGAGGAATGCTTACTCACTAAAACAAAATGACCCCCTTATAATTGGCTGGTCAGTATGCACTCTTTTAAACTGCCAAAGGCTGTTGCTCTCCTCTTGCTCCAGAGAAGTTTAATTCCCCGCCGTTCAATATTCCTTCAATACACCATACCTCTCCTTCTCCTCACAATGCCACCAAAGTTCCACAGAGACCAACAAAAAACAACTCTCATAGTGTAGTACTTATTAACAAATCCACAAAAAAACGAAATAAATATATTTATATATATATAAATATATGAATATATTGTACTTACAATTACTTTACACTTACTTTCGTTTTTTGGAAGTGTCTCTGCCCTGCTCTCACCTGGAGCCGACATGCACTCCAAATGCCAGAAACTGTATCACCAAATGTGACGTACCCGGAGCCGGAAGTGATGACCAGAAGTCCTGCCTCTACATGTTTTGTCTATAGTGACATCCTCAGGAAGCTGTCTGTCTAGCATTTTTATATGACAATGTGTCACTGGCGCAAAATTAAATCCAAATGTGTAACCTCCTATTCACAAATTACCAGATGCAAGCTAAAGTGACTCCACGATTTTGATTTGATGGACATTCTTTTATTTTAACTTATTTTATTTTTTGACACTATTCAGATATATGGTATAGAGCAATTTGGTGTTATCACAGTATTTGGTAGGTAATATTAGGGTTTGAATCTGTTAGCGTGGCTTCTTTAACTCAACACATGTCCACCATTTTTCCAATGACTTTAATACCCAATGCTGGTTTATTGGTTCTTACTAAAACTCATTAATGTTTGGCTGATTGTGTTTGCGAGTTGGGTTAAAAAAAAAAAAAAAATTAACATGCTGTAACATTTAATATATATTAGGGCAGATCGAGGAAGAAGTTACTATTACCGTATATACTGGAGTATAAGTCAAATTTTTCAGCACATTTTTTTGTGCTGAAAGTGCCCCCCTCGACTTATACTCGAGTCAAGCACTTTTCTTGAGCAAAAAATTTCATTTTCCGAACCGAATTTGGGGCCCCGTATCTCAGGGCCACTTGGTCCCACAACATATCCAAAGCTGAAGTTCCTAACACTAAGTGGCCCTGAGATAGTGGGCCCCAAATCAGTTCGGAAAATGTCATTCTCTGCTGCAGAAAAGTGCTTGACATTTTCTGAACCGACTTTGGGGCCCCATATCTCAGGGCCACTTGGTGCTAGGAACCCCAAATTTGGTATGCAAACCCAGTGGAACTGGTAACATAACATATTCAAAGTGTCCCTGAGATACGGAGCCCCAAACCCGGTTCGGAAAATGTCATTCTCTGCTGTAGAAAAGTGCTTGACATTTTCTGAACTGATTTTTGGGGCCCTGTATCTCGGGGCCACTTGGAGCTAGAAACCCCAGCTTTGGAAATGTTATGGTGCTAGTTCCACTGGGTTTGTACACCAAATTTGGGATTCCTAGCACTAAGTGGCCCCGAGATACGGGGCCCCAAATTCGGTCAACTGTGTCCATCTGCAGCAATGTCATTTCGGGACCCTTTGGGTTCAGAGACCCCAAATTTTGGCTGCAGCTAGGGGGCATCTAGGAACCCTTAACTACCGAGTTTGAAGTTCAGGGGACCTATGGCTGCAAATGGGCACAGCGAGGCTGCAAATGGGCACAGTGATGCTGCAAATGGACATTGTTGACCCTTTTCCACTTACAGTAGCTGTGCATTTCTCACCCTCGTCTTATACTCGGGTCAATAAGTTTTTCCCATTTTTTTGTGGTAAATTAGGGCCTCGACTAATACTCGGAATGACTTATACTCGAGTATATACGGTAATCATAATTGGTAACTACCATATATACTCGAGTATAAGCCAAGTTTTTCAGCACATTTTTTTGTGCTGAAAATGTCCCCCTTAGCTTATACTCGAGTTAAGCACTTTTCTGCAGTAGAGAATGACATTTTCTAAACTGACTTTGGGGCCCCGTATCTTGGGGCCACTTGGTGCTAGGAACCCCAAATTTAGTGTGCAAACCCAGTGGAACTAGCACTAAAACATATCCAAAGCTGGGGTTCCGAGCACCAAGTGACCACGAGATACGGTGCCCCAAACTCGGTTCTGAAAATGTCAAACTCTGCTGCAGAAAAGCGCATGACATTTTCCGAACCGAGTTTGGGGCCCCGTATCTCGAGGCCACTTGGTGCTAGGAACCCCAGCTTTGGATATGTTGTATTGCTAGTTCCACTGGGTACGCACAGTTCCTAGCACCAAGTGGCCCTGAGATATGGGGCCCCAAATTCAGTCAACTGTGTCCATCTGCAGCAATGTAATTTAGGGACCCTTTGGGTCCAGAGACCCCAAACTTTGGCTGAACCTAGGGGGCATCTAGGAGCCCTTAACTACCAAGTTTGAAGTTCAGGGGACCTATGGCTGCAAATGGGCACAGTGAGGCATGCAAATGGGCACAGTGAGGCTGCAAATGGGCATTGTTGACCCTCTTTTCCACTTACAGTAGCTGCACATTTCTCACCCTAGGCTTATACTCGAGTCAATAAGTTTTCCCAGTTTTTTGTGGTGAAATTAGGTGCCTCGGCTTATATTCGGGTCGGCTTATACTTGAGTATATACGGTACCTGAAAATTGTCAGTCCGCATTAAGAAGTATAAGAAATGGTTATCTCAAACCAAATACACTGGGTGAAAGAGGTGTCACAATAGTGGAGGAGCATGAACATTAACTTCATATGGGCACATGATGGTTTTATGTTTAATGCGCAAGTTAAGATTCAAGGGAAACCTTGTACAGTGGGGCAAACAAGTATTTAGTCAGCCACCAATTGTACAAGTTCTCCCACTTAAAAAGATGAGAGAGGCCTGTAATTGTCTTCATAGGTATACCTCAACTATGAGAGACAAAATGTGGAAACAAATCCAGACAATCACAATGTCTGATTTTTGAAAGAATTTATTTGCAAATTATAGTGGAAAATAAGTATTTGGTCACCTACAAACAAGCAAGATTTCTGGCTCTCACAGACCTGTATCTTCTTCTTTAAGAGGCTCCTCTGTCCTCCACTCATTACCTGTATTAATGGCACCTGTTTGAACTTGTTATCAGTATAAAAGACACCTGTCCACAACCTCAAACAGTCACACTCCAAACTCCACTATGGTGAAGACCAAAGAGCTGTCGAAGGACACCAGAAACAAAATTGTAGACCTGCACCAGTCTGGGAAGACTGAATCTACAATAGGCAAGCAGCTTGGTGTGAAGAAATCGACTGTGGGAGCAATAATTAGAAAATGTAAGACATACAAGACCACTGATAATCTCCCTCGATCTGGGGCTCCACGCAAGATCTCACCCCGTGGGGTAAAAATGATCACAAGAACGGTGAGCAAAAATCCCAGAACCACACGGGGGACCTAGTGAATGACCTGCAGAGAGCTGGGACCAACGTAACAAAGGCTACCATCAGTAACACACTACACCGCCAGGGACTCAGATCCTGCAATGCCACACATGTCCCCCTGCTTAAGCCAGTACATGTCCGGGCCCGTTTGAGGTTTGCTAGAGAGCATTTGGATGATCCAGAAGAGGATTGGGAGAATGTCATATGGTCAGATGAAACCGAAGTAGAACTGTTTGGTAGAAACACAACTCCTCGTGTTTGGAGGAGAGAGAATGCTGAGTTGCAACCAAAGAACACCATACCTACTGTGAAGCATGGGGGTGGCAACATTATGCTTTGCGGCTGTTTCTCTGCAAAGGGAACAGGACGATTGATCCGTGTACATGAAAGAATGAATAGGGCCATGTATCGTGAGATTTTGAGTGCAAACCTCCTCCCATCAGCAAGGGCATTGAAGATGAAATGTGGCTGGGTCTTTCAGCATGACAATGATCCCAAACACACCACCCGGGCAACGAAGCAGTGGCTTCGTAAGAAGCATTTCAAGGTCCTGGAGTGGCCTGTCCAATCTCCAGATCTCAACCCCATAGAAAACCTTTGGAGGGAGTTGAAAGTCAGTGTTGCCCAGCGACAGCCCCAAAACATCACTGCTCTAGAGGAGATCTGCATGGAGGAATGGGCCAACATACCAGCAACAGTGTGTGACAACCTTGTGAAGACTTACAGAAAACGTTTGACCTCTGTCATTGCCAACAAAGGATATATAACAAAGTATTGAGATGAACTTTTGATATTGACAAAATACTTATTTTCCACCATAATTTGCAAATAAATTCTTTCAAAAGTCAGACAATGTGATTCCACATTTTGTCTCTCATAGTTGAGGTATACCTATGATGACAATTACAGGCCTCTCTCATCTTTTTAAGTGGGAGAACTTGCACAATTGGTGGCTGACTAAATACTTTTTTGCCCCACTGTATATGCATGGACTTTCTTATTACTAATGCCGCGTACACACGAGCGGACTTTACGGCGGACTTTGCCCGGCGGACTGGATTTCGACGGACAATTCGATCGTGTGTGGGCTCCAGCGGACTTTGTTTGCTCAAAAGTTGGACGGACTTAGATTTGAAACTTGTTCCAAATTTATCCGTTGAAATCGAGTCCGGTGGAAAAGTCCGCCGTCTGTATGCTAGTTAGACGGACAAAAAGCCACGCTAGGGCAGCTATTGGCTACTGGCTATGAACTTGCTTGTTTTAGTCCGGTCGTACGTCATCACGTACGAATTCGACGGACTTTGGTGGATTGTGTGTAGGCAAGTCCGTTCATTCAGAAAGTCCGTCGTAAAGTACGTAGAAAAATCCGCCGGGCAAAGTCTGCCGTAAAGTTCGCTCGTGTGTACGCGGCATAAGAATTTTTTTAAGCATTATTATAATATATTGTTCGCAACCTTTCTTTGGTTTTATTTAAGTTTTACGCATATGGTTTCTGATGTTGTATTGCAGCACTAAACTGTACACATGACTATAATTAGAGAGTATAGCGCCACCTGTAATTTTTGGTGTATTAGAACTAAAGTGTAGAATTGACACCTTTACTGTAAATGGGCAGCTGATACCATACATAGGGGTACAATAGGGGTTAATAGGGCTCAAAGTTATTTATCTTATTTATTTTTTTATCTACAGAGGTTACATTGGGGAGATTCATTATTTTCAGGGTGAATAGCACCATTTTTATTTGTTTTTAGCTCCAATGGTGCTTTGCAGGAACACAGGATCCATGCCTTCCCTACTGACAGAAGGGCGATCTGCCTTGTTTACATAGGCAAATCGTCGTTCTGGCTCTCTGCCTAATAATTGTCGAGTGTCGGTGGACATGGAGTCCGCGGTACCCGCAGATAAGCTCCCGCTGTGTCTAATCACAGCAGGAGCGGGGTGCATGCGCGCCCCATACTTGAAAATATCGGATTAATTACTAGGTACGTGACATGGCGCAGATCGGCCGCCCTGCCGCAATATATGTGTGGTGGGCGGTCGTAAAGTGGTTAAAGCAGCAATTCAGGTGGCAGGAACATTAACATATTACTTAAAGGGTAACTCCACTTTTGTGGGGAAAAAAAATAGCAAGCAACAAATAAAAAAATAGTGCATACAGTTGCTACACATGTCACATTGTAATTGAATGTTATTTACAATAACCTTTCCTTTTCAATCTGCAGCTCTGTCATTTTTTTGTAAAATGCAATATGGCAGCCTAGAGGGGTTCTGTACACAGATGGTATACAGAACGCCCCCCATAAATGTAATTTTCTGCTTGTGTGATTGGCTCACTGATTTTCCCAGATGTCTGCACTAAGATACAAGACAAATTTTGGACATAACAAAAATGTAATACTCCCAAAGGGAAATCATGTCTAAAGGGATGTAGACCCTGCCACTTTCCTCATTACAGCCCTGCAGCTGCAGCAGCCGGTTGATAATTATAAAACCACCCCCATACAGATTCACTCAGTACATGGGCACAGACAAACAGCTATTTTTTTAGAATAACAAAAGGTAGGAATCTGCAACAAAGTTTCTTAAAATCCTTATTATGTGCATAGATCACCCAGAGGGAAATGTTTTTTTTTCTCTGCAAAAGTGGAGTTACTCCTTAAAATCTATCTATGGTCAAAATGTAAATTAATATTTTCATTTACACATTGTATTTCATTTATTGGTACCCTACTCTTATTAATATGAACGATCATGAAAGTATAACTAAGGGCAAAACCTTTTTTAGTTATGGACAGAGTGGAAAAGGGATTAGGACACCTGTCAGGTTTTTATTGCGGTCTGTGCCCCCATTAGGGAGATTCACCCCTCTGTTTACCGTTATTATTGAAAGTGAAAGTAAAAAAAAACAAACTAATTTTGGGTTGTCCCCAGAACAGGAATAGAGGGGGAAATGTTACTCTATCCAAAACTAAAAAAACAAAAAAAAACAAAACTTGCCTATTGTTCTAATAGAAGTTTGCAGGGCTGTCGTCAACACAGGGCAAAAGGGGCAGCTTCCCTGGGCCCAGTCATTGTTGTGGGGCCCAAAGTAGCTGTCTCTTGAGCACCACTGCCCGCAAATAGTTGATAAAGGAATTCGGAAGGGTCCAAGAAGATGTTTGCCCAGGGTCCAATCGATATTAAAGATGGCCCTGCAAAATGTACTTTGTGAAGATCCCCAAACATTTACTTTCTTGAATTCTGTGACACGTAATCACTATGTCCTGTGTGTAGGCACTGATGTGCCACACATTTTACAGAGCCTGTCTTCTGAACTACAGAGGTGCTGAGAGGAGGAGATTCAAGAGGAAGAGTCAGTACAGGAATCACTGCTTGCCGGTAGCACGGTACCATGGGATATGTAGTCCATTGGTGTGCACAGACTATTGCATTAGGGCAGTGTTTCTCAACGCCAGTCCTCAAGGCGCCCCAGCAGGTCATGTTTTTAGGATATCCCTCAGATGAAAGGGCTATGGTAATTACTAAGGCAGTGAAACTGATCAAACCACCTGTGCAGAATAATGGAGAGCCTGAAAACGTGACCGCTTCATCTGAGGGAAATCCTGAAAACATAACCTGTTGGGGCGCCTTAAGGACTGGAGTTGAGAAACACTACATTAGGGTGTGCAGCTAAAGCTCAAACACACACACATGTGTATATACCGTATATAAACACACAGACAGGCACACACTTATAAATGTAAAGAAACATTTTAAAATATTAAAAACGTGGACAGTGTCAGTAAGGCGGTGGATGGTGTCAGTCAGTCGTTGTTTTTTTTACAGTATTTTTTATTTACAATTCTTTTAGGCGCCCCACTGGGGGCTCTGGTGAAATATCAAAGGTCTAAACAGATCCCCGATGTCTCACTTTTGAGACAGAGAAAGGGACTGAGCACAGATATTCCCCAGCCTCTTTCTCTGCAGCGTCAGCTGTACTGGACAGCGAATGAATAGAAAAAGCTCTGTACTGAGCGGCTTCCCGTTCATTCACAACCTGAAGCCTAGTAAACACAGTTTACTAGGCTTTAGTTAAGAATGGACACAGTGAGTGATCTGTACCAATCCCTCACTGTGCTCATTCAGAAAAGCGGCCCATTAATTACATTGGCCCGGGCAGTAGGGGGATTCTGCGCCACAGGGTTGATTAGGGGGTGCCCAAGCACACCCCCTGCGCTCGTCTATAATGTAGTCCTTATGAATTGAAAGTAATCAGCAGAGGGGAAGCTGCAAAGCATGCAGCCCCTTGCTGCACTGGCCCACACCCTGACCTCTGGGGAAGGGCATTCTTTTTCCTGAGTGGAGCCCTGAACTATTGTCAGCACTCCTAATAGAATAGCTGTGCACACCTGCACAGTCTCCAAGTGCTGGTCGCCATCAAAACATAGAACCCGGGTTGGAATCTTCATTTTATCTAATATTCCACATAAAGCTTCTAGACTCTATAATCCCCACCAGGATTTACCAATGCGTTGTCTCGCAAGACGAGCAGGATTCAAGCCTCTGGGGTGTGCAGTACCACATTTGGCCAGAGGTGCGGGAGAGCCGGTGATGCTCGGAGACACTCTGACTCGCTCGGAGACACTCGGAAACACTCAGAAACACTCCGTTCCCGAGTGTCTCCAAGTGTCTCTGAGGGTCTCTGAGTGTTTCCAAGTGTCTCCGGCGCCCCCCACCTCAGGCCACATGCGGTACTGCATATACTAGCAGTGACACTGGAACAAATTATCTGAGTTTCCATTGATTCTTATGAGGAAACTTGCTTTGATATACGAGTCCTTTGGATTACAAGCATTCTTCTGGAATGGATTATGCTCGTAATCCAAGGTACTTCTGTATATAAAAATATGTAATAAATAAAGGTAATAGTTTTTTAAATAATCCATAAAATGTCATCTTGTATATTTCTCTGAATTTCAGCCTTAACCCTTTGCTTACTGGACACTATACCCCCTTCCTGCCCAGGCCAATTTTCAGCTTTCAGCCCTGTCACACTTTGAATGACAATTGCGCGGTCATGCAAAGCTGTACCCAAACAAAATTTTTATCATTTTTTTTAAAAATAGAGTTTTATTTTGGTGGTATTGGCTGACAGCTGATCACGTGGTAAAGAGCCACTGTGATTGGCCCTTTACCCCGATCAGAAGAGTCTGAAGGACTCGACGATCACAGAGCGAGCTGCGCGATCACAGGAGGACGTCTCTGGTCGCCCTCCTGGAACTGGAGGCCCTGGGGTGAAAAGTGGTTAAAATGAACCTATTATGATAAGATAAGGGGACTGCCATTGTTTGGCTCCTTTCCTGACACACTGGGAGAGATTTACTAACACTGGAGCACTCAGAATCTGGTGCAGCTGTGCAAGGTAGCCAATCAGCTAACTAGCATGGCAGCCCATCTAACTTTAGCTTGTTCAATTAAAGCGGGATTCCGGCCTGAAAAACAAAAATTAAAAGTCAGCAGCTACAAAAACTGTAGCTGCTGACTTTAAATAAGTACTTACCTGTCCTGGGTGCCCGCGATGTCGACCGCCCGAGGCCGACCCGTCCCTCGGCTCTCGGGTCCCGGCACCGCTATCCAAGATAAGGGAAACAGGCAGTGGAGCCTTGCGGCTTCACTGCCAGTTTCCTAATGCGCACGGCGATCTGTGAATGGCCCCGTGGTGTTCTGGGAACACACACAGTGCCCAGAAGATAACGGGGCTGCTCACCGAGGAGAAGAACACACCGTGGAATAGGAAGAGGCAGATTAGGAAGACTGCCTAGCAACAAGGGTTTAGGGGGGGTTTAAAAAAAAATTTTTTTTCAAATGTTTTTTTAAAATTTTTTTTAGGATTTTTGGTGATTTTTTTTTTTCAGGGTGGCCCTCCACTTTAAGCTTAAAACCTGGTAGGTGATTGATTTCTATGAAGAGCTGCACCAGATTTTGCATGCTCCAGTGTATCAGGAAATCTCCCCACTGGCTTCTGTACTTGTTACTTAGTACTGCAAAACGAATACACAGATAAATTCAGCTGTCCTTATTTGCTCTGAATCAGTTTTTAAAGCCACGTAGACACGATCGGATTTTCCAACGGGAAATGTGTGATGACAGGCTGTTGGCAGAAAATCCGACTGTTTGTATGCTACATCGGACAAATGTTGTCGGATTTTCCGCAGACAAATGTTGGATGGCAGGTTTTAAAATTTTCCACGGACAAATGTCGGATTTTCCGAGCGTGTGTACACAAGTCCATCGGACAAAAGTCCAAAGTAAAAACACAATAAGACAGAAGAGAGAGGCGCCTCTAAGTGCAGAATTAGTAGCTGTTTATTTCCCCAAACAAGATTAAAAACACTTAAAAAATCTGGCGAATTAAAAAGCGCGTAGTCATTGATAATGCAAATGGTCCTGCAGGCGGATGGGTCCCCGGCATGTAAAGACTCTCACAATTGTGTCCTGTGCTGTACCAAAAACATAGAGCTACCGGTAAGCTGATGAATGGGTACACACACAAGTTCATGATGGACGGAGATCCCGGAAGTGATGTCAGCAGTGAGAGACAGGAGCCAGCATAAACAGGATGTAGTCATCAGTAAGGGACGCGTTTCTGAACATTAGTAAGTTCCTTTTTCAACCTAATTTTTAATTCGCCAGATTTTGTAAGCGTTTTTAATCTTGTTTGGGGAAATAAACAGCTACTAATTCTGCACTTAGAGGCGCCTCTCTCTTCTGTCTTATTTTGTTTCAGAGTTTGCTCCTCTTTTATGAGTGCAGCCCTCATTGTTGGATATATATCATTGGACCCTTGCCTCTCTAGAGATACCGTCTGCTTGGTCCTCATGCTCACTCAGAGCGCTCTTATACACTGTACCTGCAAAGTACAAACACGCATGCTCGGAAGCAAGGATGAGCCAGAAGCCGGTCGGTCTTGTAAACTAGCGTTCGTAATGGAGAATTAACATTTGTGGCGCGGCAAATTATGAAATCTCCAAATGCAGCGCACAATTCTCTTCTTCTTTAATGGGATAATAATGAAGCTGCTTTGCTGGTGATACCGATGGAGTTATTGCAAACGTTACCACAACACCATTATCCCGTAGTTTTTAAGATCAAAGATACAACTATGTTGGTGTCCCTTGTAATTTTACATTTTTTTTTTTTTTTAAATGTAACTGCCTCCTCCCAAACTGTCATTTGAAGTAAAACACATAGCCAAGTATTATTATACACAATTTTTTTTATTCTGCATTAAAAAAGAAAACAAATAAAATTAGACATGCTATCTGCCAATAGACCTTAACAAAAAAGTGCATTCTATGCATCCAAAAATATAGAAAATATACCAAATCAAATCATTATTCAACCAAAAAAAAATACAATAAAAGCCTCATGCATGTGTCCTGCTTCTTAATATAGGGGGTCAACAATGCCAAGAGTTGGTGAAAGTAGGGGTCCGTCATCTGGAGGTAATTCCGAAAATCATCCAGATTATTCTCCTGGAGCTCCCGCAGCAAAGGCATATGACATAATTGGTCACGATTAATAGAGCAACCAATTTTTGGTCCAAGAACTCCTCCTTCTGCTCCTTTACTGGACTTGAGTCAAAGCAATAACTCCAAGACCAATAATAAATAACATGTTATCAACATGTCTGGTTGACGAACGGCCGTTCAGAAACTAACTGAAAAGCACGAAATGAAAAGCGCAAACTGAAAAGCGCGAATCAACACTCATCCAACTTCTACTAACACGAAATTAGCAGAAGGAGCCCAAAGGGTGGAGCTAAAGAGCTGGAAAACCACATAGTACGTCACTACATTAGTGTTTGTTGACCGACAATTCCTTGCCGTTTGTATGCAAGACAAAATCCAGGCACATGCCTTCGGACAAAAGTCAGAGGTTTTGTCTGCGGAAATTCCGATCTTGTGTATGAGGCTTTAGGGTACTTTCACACCGACGGTAATGATTACCTCCCTCTGAAATGCGATGTGGTGGATTGCTTTTCAGAGGGTAGTATAGCTGTGGCTGGCAGGTGTTCAGGAGGCGAATACTTCTGCCTCTTGATGTCTGTTTTTTTTGTTTTTTTTACTTTTTTTAATTGTCACACGGCAATTTTGCAACTGTGGGACCACGCAGCGGGCTGCGATCTAAGCGTATGGTTCGTGATTGGGGTGCAGCCCCATTGATCTCATTGGACATATTTGAGAGGCAGTGCCGCCTATCAAACTTCAGCCCGAGGTAGAATTGCAGCAGCCAGGAAAAAAAGCATTGCTTCAGCGACATGTGTACAGCCCTATCAGGTTGTTACATAGTTACATAATTACATAGTAGGTGAGGTTAAAAAAAGATCATCAAGTCCAGTTGCGTCTCCAGCTTTCATATTTAGGGGGGGCACATGGGGGGACAGGGACAAAAGTAGGGGGGCAACTATAAAATGCAATTATATATATATATATATATATATATATATATATATATATATATATATATATATATATCCTGGGGCCCTTTACTATGATCCCACAATGGCCCTTTTACATGTTCTGCAGTGAGCTCCCTTCCTACTGTATTGGGGGCCCCCCCAGGGTGGCAGAAAACAAGAGATATATGTCACCAGCATACCAAGAAAATATAAGGGTCCAAAGCAGTGGGAGAACTATCAGGGTTGCAAAGGTTGTCTTGCCACCGGGCCCTGGTGTTCTGCCACTGTGGGGTTCCCCAGCCTCCTCTTGCTGTCCTGCCCCTGTTATTGACGCTCTCCCTCTTAGACATTGCCTTTTTGTACAAAAAAAAAACCAAAATAATAGATTTTTTTTATTTTATTGAGGGGGCACATGGTGGGGCACAGCATAATGTTGGGGGGGGGGGGTCAGGGCCCCCTCTGGCCCCCCCAGGGACGCCATTAATCAAGTCCAACCTATGTGTGTGATTATATGTCAGTATTACATTGTATATCCCTGTATGTTGCGGTCGTTCAGGTGCTCATCTAATAGTTTTTTGAAACTATCGATGCTCCCCGCTGAGACCACCGCCTGTGGAAGGGAATTCCACAGACTTGTAATGTCACAATTTCAGAGGGCGACCAAGGGGGCAGTAAAACTGTGACTCAGCCACTTGTTGTTATCACTCCCTAGCTGCCAATGTGAAAGAGCTCTAAAAGCATTGAAGCCATAAGATAGAGCCTGCACTTGGTCGTAGGCTATGATAAGATGGGTACGGAGGAAGAACCACAGTAGGATGTGTTACATGCACAATTAATGGGGGGGGGGAGAGAATAAAAATAAAATACAGTTTACAGCAAAAATGATAACTGCTCTTGTGAGCACATGTGATAGATTTCGATTCCCTGTGCATTTTGTATGTATGATGTATAATGTCCACTGTGCAATGCTCAAAGAAATGTCAAGATCTTTGTTAATTGTTATATGAAAAACTTTAATAAAAATCATTGAAACATAAAAGCATTGAAGCAAAATGGCTTGACAGCCAGGCAATTAGCATTTTCAGAAAAATAGAACCGCAATTGCATTCATGACAAGTTTCCTTTAAGAATAAAAAAACAAAACTGGTGATGTGGTCCTGAGCGAGTTGTGATTGTCACTATGTTATATTGCACAGTTAAATAAGAACTGTATGCTGAGCAGAATGGTATGAGTGGATTCAGGAAGTCGCTTCCTTACCAGCCTTCAAATATAGTGTAGATAATATATTCATACGAAATGAGACATGCTGAGTAGGTACACCTGATTTTATTTATTACCCAATATTCTTATAGACAAATAACATACTGCAGTCTAATCATATCAAGCAATGCCAAGGCACACATAAAACCAAAATGAATCTTGCACCGAGTGCCTCTCTGCATCAAACCTCTCTTGTCTAGCATTAAGGATTAGAGACATTTTTCCAGCCCGGCAAGTGACATAAATGCGTATGAATAATGCTTCGGACTGGCACGGTAATTACCGACATGCAATTTTAGCTTCTTTCTGCACTTATTCTTATTTGTAAATGCCTTTCTGACTCATAAAACCCAGCCGTAATAAAGGACCACTAAGCGTCAAAGTGCTCATTTTGTGGTTTAGGGCTATAGAATGCGTTAGAGCGTTTATGTCTCATTTACGGCACATATTGTGACTGGTAAACACGGCGGTGGAGGGGCAGACGGGCGCAGATGAAAACCACAAAAAAGCCGAGAACAGCAGTGAAGAAATACAGGCGCCCTAAACCACAAAGGGCGCATTTTCTGTAATGAATACGGTTTCAGAATCGTTTTTTTCTGGGTCTGTTTGCTGAGAGGACTTAGAAGAACCTATTACACATTTATAAACTTCCTCGGAAAGGCTGCTGTACTTGCCTTGGGGGGCCATCAGTTTGCCCCTAATAATCAGCATAACAAAACTATAAGAAAGCAGTATAAGGTACTGTATAGTACCTATTTTCTATAGTAAAATGATGAAAAGTCATCAGCAACTATGTCACCTTGAGGAAGGGACCCTGGGTGGTCCCGAAACGTTGGCTTACTTGACTGATGTGACATTGCACTAATAAAAGAGTACATGTTGCATTGGAGTGCTGGTGACGTCTCCTCATTTCACTGCTGCTTGCTTGGCGCCATCTGCTACAATCGCTATGAGAACGTATTTGTTACCAAGTCACTGCAAGGACTGTAGTCCTCATCTTCTGATTTACTTACTTCTACTCACTCTTGTGGGCAGGTGCCTACAATTCTATTTTATAACTTATTGCTGGTGCTCCAGGGGTTATGGGTATTGGGCAGAGTCATGTCCTCCCCGGTTTGTGACTCATTTCTCTTGAGAGGTGATATACAAAGGGGAAAACAATATACACAATATTACCAAAAGTATTGGGGCACCTGCCTTTACATGCACATGAAATTTAATGGCATCCCAGTTTTCGTCCATAGGGTTCAATATTGAGTTGGTCCACCCTTTATAGCTATACCAGCTTCAACTCTTCTGGGAAGGCTGTCCACAAGGTTTAGGAGTGTGTCTATGGGAATGACCATTCTTCCAGAAGTGCATTTGTAACGGTCAGGCACTGATGTTGGACAAGAAGACCTGGCTAGCAGTCTCTGCTCTAATTCATCCCAAAGGTGTTCTATCGGGTTGGGGTCAGGCCAGTCAAGTTCCTCCACCCCAAACTCGCTCATTCGTGTCTTTATGGACCTCGCTTTGTGCACTGGGGTGCAGTCATGTTGGAACAGGCAGGTGCCATCCCCAAACTGTTCCCACAAAGTTGGAAACATTAAATTGTCCAAAATGTCTTAGTATGCTGATGCCTTAAGAGTTCCCTTCACTGGAACTAAGGGGCCAAGCCCAACCCCTGGAAAACAACCCCACGCTATAATCCCCTCTCCACCAAATGATTTGGAGGGGTGGCACAATACTTTTAGCAATATTGTGTGGATGAGCGAGTTTGGGGTAGAGGAACTTGACTGGCCTGACCTCAACCCAATAGACCAGGGGTGTCCAAACTTTTTTAAAAGAGGGCCAGATTTGATGAAGTGAACATGCGTGAGGGCCGATCATTTTGCCTGACATTCTTTTAACCATTAAAATTCAGTCTAATGCCCCATACATAGGTGGATTTTCCGACGGAAATTGTTTGTGGGAGCTTGTTGTCAGAAATTCCGACCGTGTGTAGGCTCCATCGGACATTTTCCCTCGGAATTTCAGTCACACAAAATTTGAGATCTGGATCTCAAATTTTCCGACAACAAAATCCGTTGTCGTAAATTCCGATCGTGTGTACACAATTCCGACGCACAAAGTTCCACGCCTGCTCGGAATCAAGCAGAAGAGCCGCACTGGCTATTGAACTTCATTTTTCTCGGCTCGTCATACGTGTTGTACGTCACCGCGTTCTTGACGTTCGGAATATCTCACAAGATTTGTGTGACCGTGTGTATGCAAGACAAGTTTGAGCCAACATCCGTTGGAAAAAATCTATGGATTTTGATGTCAGAATGTCCAATCGTGTGTACGGGGCATAAGTGTGTTCGTCCGAGCACTAATACACTGCCCAACAAGAATTCTCCTGCCTTTGTGGCTGTGTGTGGTGAAGAGATGAGCTTGTTATTTGGATATACCGTATTTATCAGCGTATAACACGCACCTTCACTTTAAGAGGGAAGTTTCAGGAAAAAAATCTTAAATTTGAAATAAAGAACTGTGAAGAAAAATAAGGGTCAGTGCCCATCGGCAGCCTCACAAGTGCCATGAATGCAGCCCCACCATTGCCATGAATGCAGCACCCCCATTGCCATGAATGCAGTACCCTTGTTGCCATGAATGCAGTACCCTTGTTGCCATGAATGCAGCACCCCCATTGTCATGAATGCAGTACCCCTGTTGCCATGAATGTACCACCCCTGTTGCCCTGAATGTAGCACCCCCTTTGTCCTGAATGCAGCACCCCCATTGTCATGAATGCAGCACCCACATTGTCCTGAATGCAGCATCCACCATTGTCACGAATGCAGCACCGACATTGTCCTGAATGCAGCACCCCCATTGTCATGAATGCAGCACCCCCATTGTTCTGAATGCAGCACCCCCATTGTCATGAATGCAGCACTCACATTGTCCTGAATGCAGCACCCCCATTGTCATGAATGCAGCACCCCCATTGTCCTGAATGCAGCACCCCCATTGTCATGAATGCAGCATCCACATTGTCCTGAATACAGCACCCACATTGTCCTGAATGCAGCACCCCCATTGACATGAATGCAGACTCATGATTGCCATCAGTGCAGCCTGATTCATACCCATCTGCAGCCTCGAAGTGGACAGGGAGGGGGCGGGACGACATACAGGAGAAATTCCTGTTTTATCGGCGGCTTCTTTAATAGAAAGTCCCACCTCTTATGATGGACAGAACAGTCATTCAATGGCAGAGCAGGAGACGGGACTTCCTTTTACAGAGGCCGCCGTGTAAACAGGAAATACTCCTGTGTGTACGGCACTCATCCCGCACCCTCCCTGTCCCCTCCAAGGTAGCCAGCATGTATATCTTTTGTGGCAACCGGAGCTCGGGGATTTGTTGGGGACCACAAAAGATATACATGTCAAAATTACCAGGTGGGCCGTCCGAAACCAGAACACACGCCAGACTTTGGACATGCCTGCAATAGACACACTCCTAAACCTTGTGGACAGCCTTCCCAGAGAAGTTGAAGCTGTTATAGCTGCAAAGGGTGGGCCAACTCAATATTGAACCCTACAGACTAAGACTGGGATGCCATTATGCCCTGTACACACGGTCGGACTTTCCGACATGATATGTGCGATTGGAGCTTGTTGTCGGAAATTCCGACCTTGTGTGGGCTCCATCTGACTTTTTCCATCGGAATTTCCGACACACAAAGTTTGAGAGCAGGCTATAAAATTTTCTGACAACAAAATCCGTTTGCGTAAATTCCGACCGTGTGTGGACAATCCCGAAGCACAAAGTGCCACGCATGCTCAGAATAAATTAAGAGACGAAAGCTATTGGCTACTGCCCCGTTTATAGTCCCGACGTACGTATTTTACGTCACCGCGTTCAGAACGGTCAGATTTTCCGACAACTTTGTGTGACCGTGTGTATGCAAGACAAGTTTGAGCCAACATCCGTTGGAAAAAATCCATGTATTTTGTTGTCGGAATGTCCGATCAATGTCCGACCGTGTGTACAGGACATAAGAGTTCATGTGCGTGTAAAGGCAGGCAAAACTTTTGGTAATATAGTGTAAAAGGTATAAAGTTTAGCGCGAATGATTATTCTATTCAAAATCCACTGTCTCTTTAAAACCAATCACCAAAGTGACTTATATGCAAACTTGCTACTCTTCTTTTCTCTTCACTGTTGATAGGAACATCACAGAACTTAGGGGTTTCCAATAACATTTTGACTGCTGAACCACATTCAAAAAGATGTATTTAATATTCAAGCCTATAGTTTTAGCCATAGGCAGGGGAGCAAACGTATAATCAATTTGTTGGTTATTTACATTGATAAGCAGATGGTCATTTAGCACCTATACATCACTTCCAGAGTTCTCTGGGAAAATGCCTTTTCACGGCTGGAGGTGTAAATGGCATTTGACCACAAACACAAACAGCTTCTACATATGCCTAACATTTGTAACAAGTATATCTGCTTAATCAAAATACATGTTTTGATCTCATAACTAAATGTTTGATAAATAAAATGGCTATTCCATTTACCCGATCAATCCCATTTCTTGGTCAAATTAAAAATTGACCACATAACTAACAAAACATAACATAACAGCACTATAACAAACAATTCATACACTGGTTGTGGACAGTTGGGTTCTTGACTATTCAGTGTAGAGATTCTTTTGGTGACAATTAAAGCTGTGTAGGGCCTAACTAGATGTGAATATTAATTGTCATGATAATGGGGAAGATGTAAAAAACTAAGTCTCATAACACATACAAAACCTAACATAAATGGCATTTTAAAGAAAAGCAGATACAATTACAATTCCTATCAATCGCTCCAACATTCCAACATCTCCCTCTAACTGCCTAATCCTAATTTAAATATTTATTTTTCTAGTTCATATTCCTCCTAATTTATGTACCCAATTTACTGCAGTCAAAATGTTATTGGAAACCCCTAAGTTCTGGGATTTCCCTATCACTGTGATATGCATGCAATCCACCACAAGCAATATCATACTTCCCTATTTGACCTCATGGACAATCAAAGTCAAATAGCGCTTTATATTGCCCATTTGCCTTGGGCTACCAATAGAACCCTTTACCTATCCTCCTGGCTCCTCCTCTACTTCAGGACCCCCAAGCCAACTCACAATGCCACGTTGTTATATACAAAACTAAAGAGGGGACTGATAGTGCTCTCTGTATGTCTTTTAATATCTCACTCAAAGGTTTCAATAACACTTATGTTATTAAAAGAATTAAAGTGCATTTAAAACAGCATCTTGCTCTCTAGAATGGCAATGGCAGCATTTAACAATCTCACCCTGCAACTATACAAGATGGCCACGGAAAATATGTCACCGGTTTGGCTCCACCCACCCCATACCCGTTATGTCCGGAGCCAGATTTCTTCAGAAGGCACAGAGCCTACATCAATTAAGCACTTAAATAGCCTCCCCAGCCATCTCCATAGTGACGATGTAAACAATACATCGAAAACCGCAGGTTGCAACTTCCTAATAAGCCGGGTAAGCTGCTGGGATACCAAATAGTGCTGAGCGGGCAACTATATATTTTTGATTTGTTTACCTGTTTGTTTGTTTTTTGTGAGATTTATTTTTCAAGGTACTCTGGATTCCATTCCTTTATACCTCTGATCTACACGGGGAGGACGAACCTTGTGGAGCAATCCGGACATGGGAATGCTGTAGAGTTGGACTTTCCTTAAAAAAAGGGGTGGACAGCACCATGGTGAAAGTGCAGCCAATTGCACAGTTCAGCCATAATGTAACATGTTGCACTATGTAAGAGGGAAGTGTTGTATTAAAGATTGCCATGTCACCTAAACTGTACCACCATGTACTTACTACTCTATTCACTAAATAGTCTGGTATCAGACATTTCTGAAAAACTGGGGAATGGAAAGTAAAAAAAGTCATGATTAACACTCCGGGTTATATAGTAAAAGTGTACAACAGAGTAACCCTTGAGGTTGTGGGGAGGAGAGCAGAAATAAGGTAATGCATCCAGCTTGGGAGTGGAAGTGGTGGTGGCAGGTGATGGAGGTTCTATCAGTGAGAGGTTGCCTGGGTACTTTGTGCACCTTACTATTTAGTAGGGTCTCTATAATAGAGCCCTCTGCAGAACAGAACCCTCTTAGTAACCAAACCTGTAACCACCTAATGCAAGGCCTTGCAAATAGATGTACAGTGGCTTCCCTCTTTGCTTTAGGGCTGGACAAGGTTAATGGTACTGTGTACTGTGTCATCATAAGCTGGTGGAGTCAAGTCAGTGTTCTGCACTACTTTTCCTAAAATGACCTTGAAGTCGGTGCCAGGACAGGAGTCACTGGCAGAACAGAGGATGCAGTCCTTCTGTGGGCATGGGGCTCTGCAGCAAGGTATGACTTTCAGCCACAGAGTGATCTTAACCCACATAGATGAAGTGTAAAACTGTGAAAATACTAATGGCTTGCAATTTCCCCTACAGCCCCCAGGGATATCCTGCCAACACAACACTCTATCACTGCTCTGATATGCCACCAACTGGTCCAAAATTCCAGCATTCCAGTTTTGACTTGCTGACAAACCTCCCAACATTTTGAGATGGGAATGAGGGACACCTACTAGCAAACATATGTAGGCATAGGACACGCCCCCTGCCACACCCCCTTAAAGGAGAATTAACCAAAAAAAGGTTAATTAAATCTACAAGGGCTTTTTTTTTACCACTACTATTCCTTTATATTGGCGTTTAAAATTTACAAATGCAGCAATTTAGAATTTGGATGAAAGGTTTAGTACTGGGAAACAATTTTTGAAAGATAAAAAGTGCATTTTATATACAACTATATAGATCAGGCCAAAATGAGGGACAGATGAGGAGGAATGAAGGACAGAGGGACATTGCTTCAAATCAGGGACAGTCCCTCGAAATCAGGGACAGTTGGGAGCTATGCTTGTTGATCAAAGCTTGTAGAGACTGTGCACTCTACCCCTGACAACAGCTTCAGGCATGGTGAATGGGCACTGAGAGCACTAGATTATAGGGGAGGGACATGTGTTCACTCAAAATTAGAAGTACCCAGGGTTAAATGACACCCAGTGCTATTCAACCCAGAGGACTGAGGACTTAGTGGGTATGTCACCCTGGTCTCTTGCACACACAGTGTAATGTTGTAGAGAGAGGTACTAATGTGAGCACCACTCTCTGCATCATTGTTGGCCTCTCACTGGTAGAAGAAGATCAAAAGAGTTAAATGTCCATCATGTGACCTACATCAAGACTTCAGGAAAAGGAAAGTATATATTTATTAAAGAAAAAACAAAACATACACAGGGATAGGTCCTCTTAGGAGGGGGGGGGGGAAGGGTACATAACATCTACTGAAACTTTAATAACCTTGCTTGCAATATGGACCATCATTAATGTATACATAAAGCATCTGCATATGAGAGTGATTTTAAAAGCTGTAGCATGTACTAGGGATGCACAGATACATTTTTTTTTTCAAACAAGTATGAGTACTGATACTTATTTTTTAGTGTGCGCCAATACCAATTACTGATACCTACCGCAACTGTTTTGTTCACACTTCGGCTGTCTGGAATGGTACAAAGCATTGACAAGTTATTTACAAATGAAATAAGCTGCGCTTTTTTTTTAAATGTAAAACGTGTAAATATATGTTAAAGGTGTAAAAATATTAATGAACAAAGCAAACAAAAAAGTTTTAATCATTAATAGTTTTTAAAGTAGAAGTGAACAAAAAGAAACAGCAGGAAAGTATTAATTAAATGGAGAAGGAGAATAAGGAGTTAATTAAGGCTAATTAAAGTAAAGTAAGGGTTAATAAGGGGTTAAACAGAGGAACATTTAATTCATTTTATTTTTTATACTTGACAGGTTGCTTTAAACTGACTTCATCTGCAGATCGAAATTCATTCCTTTGATCTGTAGATGAATAAACAGAAATATACAAAAAAAAAACCAATCCTTTAATCCTTTCCTTTAATCTTTCTGTTTCAGCGGCTGAGCAATGTTGATAAACATTGCCAGGTTGCTTTTTTTTTTTTTTTTTGGACAGCTCCAATTGCCGGGACTTCGTTTACACATCAGCTGTCAACAATGGGACCCCACTGACAGCTGAATGAGTCATCGGTTGTAAAGGACGGGGCAGCACCGCTCCTTAACAACCGATAATTGACGGCTTTTTTTATTTACACTTTAGCTGTCAGTGGGGGAATCCTGCTGACAGCTGAAAGAACCGAGCCTGAAAGTATCGGTTTCAGATGTCGGAGCATTTGCACGAAAAACCGATACTCTTGCAAATGCTTAGTATTGGCAACGATACCAGTATTGGTGCAACCCTAGTATGTACCCACCAGATGGAGTAGGTTCAAAATGCAGAGTGGAAGAATTGACCAGGAAAACACGGGCTTTATAGGTTTTACAGGTTCCCGTAAAAAAAAAAAGAATACCACCCAGGCTTGTGCAGAAGTGCGATATCAATTCACAGATTGCTTTTAGCATATTCAGTCTCTGTTTGGAGCAACCTCTCCAGGTTCTCTAGTCCTTGAGGGAGATCTTGAGATGAATTGCATCTTCTAAGTGGTCCTTATTCTGGTTAGAATGTGAACAACTTGTCTTTTTTTTTCTTCTTTGCCGTAAACATATTAGAATTAAAGATTGCTACGAAGAGGTGGCAGGTGTTCCTTTACTTCTTTCCAACAATGTGGGAACATGTCCTTAAGTAGCACTACACCCACAGGAACCGCTTAGTAATTTGGGTTCTCTGTTCTGCGCCACGACTCTAAGAACAACCTCAGCCCCTCTGACACACCTGGTTGAATGAAAGTTACTGCAAGCACTTATAAGATTACAAGTATAAATAACTTTAACTCAGCTGTGAATTAACACCAGGAAATAGACACAAGGCTGTTTAGTATTGGGGCCCAGTGGTACTGTTGGTGCACATGAGTACAGCCGCAGTGGCAGGCAGAAAATAAGGCTACTAGAAGTCTGTATGGTCAGTTCTTAAAGAACTCACTAGCGATATTGTAGCTTACCATCTGGTCACACACTGCTCTGCACCTCCAAAAGCACCCTGAATCCCGCTTAGGCTGCTGTTATGCAGCTGTGGTGGTGCACAATGTACAGCGATGTGCACTCTACAGGTCCCCCTCATGGCAAGAGGGTAGCAGCTACAGAGAGCAACTGCAGCAAATGTTTCTCTTACTCTTCATTCTTAACCAAGCACCTGGCTACATTTAATAGTGAATAGACTCACTGAAGATGGGGGCCAGCATTCTGTGTGTATGTCCAAGAGGATGCAAGGCAGACGCCTACAGAAATGAGTGTGCTGGTTCTTCGTTAGAGGAGTCAGTGCTTGGTCACAGCAGAAGGTTTATAGTGCCCTGGCCATATTCATGGATCATTGATGTAGCAGGGACAGTGCTGCACGATGATGAGACAGGGTAATCCTGCCAAAGTGAACTAATGTGATCCAGCATTTTTGGGTGACCTGAGTCAGAAGCGGCTGGGCTTAGATTGTTGTTCCTCCAAGAAGTGCAGAGTGCAAGGAGATGCCCCTTAGGATCCAGTAAGGCTAATTGGCGATGTACAATATGTATTTATATCACAGAGCCAAATTGGAATAAAGTAATTGAACCTATCCAGCTATCTTATTTGCCAAGCCCTGATTTAGTATAATAATGTAGGCTGTCTGTCGATTGGTTGAGGAAAACTTTTTGCAATTGTTTTATTAAACTTGTACAATTGTCGTTTCTCCTAAACAAGTGCTGACATTTCTCAAAAACATCTTCAGATAATGATATTCTGTTAGAAAGCTGCTGCAGATATGGCTCTTGGTCAATATAGTGGCGGACATATTGCTGAGCCTTTCTTGTTTTACTGGACAACAGAAGCTCAGAAACAGGAAATTACATCATAACCATTTAGTTCTGCAAGAAACACTACCACCTAGTGGTAGAACTAATAATCACAGTTTAATAGGTGAGGATGGTTGTTGCACCTATCTCTATATAAACGGCATGCTAACTTGTTCCAAAATGTTGGAAAATTGTTTTGACCAATTCTCCAATTTTACCTACTGGCGGCGATCATTTTGTACCTAAAGTAGATGTTAAAACAAGTTTAACTTGCTTATATTTTGTCTTCCCTGATTCCTTCCCCATCAACATCATTGAATTTAAAAAAATATATATTTCCATTTCATGTACCTTATTTTGGACCCAGTGACATAGCTATAGCTCATGAGACCCCATAGTAAAATTTTTAATAAAAAAAACACCGGAATGGTAGTAGTAATAGTAATTATAATAATAATAATAATAACAACAATCATCACAATATTTTATATAATTACATTATTATTATTATTTTCCAGCATACAATTACTTTTTAACCCAAACTTCTCAAACTCTGGCTTCTTTTGTTTGTTTTTTTTTGCAGAACTACAAACCTAAGCTGTTACATTTTAAAAATATCCTTAAGATAAAGGAGTTGTAAACATCACATATATACATATACTATACGCCTACATATACCTTGTATATACCTAGTGAAGTGACCAGCATCAGATGATACACAGAGATTAAATAAATCATCCTATATAAGTTGTACCTGTTTATCTGCAGCCTTCTCTTCTCTACATCAGTTCAGAGTACAGAATTTACACAGGATCAGCTCTGAAAAGCAGGGGGCCGGGATCTGACGTCTCACAGTGCAGAGCTCAGTGAGGGGAACTCTGAGCCCTGATTAGAGGGAAGGGACACACACCCCTCACACAGTACATGGAGAACATACAGAGCTAAGTATATTAGTCACAGGCTGTGTGCTGCAGCTCTCTCCCCCTTCACCTTTTTATCTCTTATTTCGCGTACACATGATGTTGGATGTGAGCTTGTTGGCGGTAAGTCCAACATGTGTATGCTCCATCGGACATTTGTTGTCAGACTTTCGGCCAACAAATGTTGGCTAGCATGCTCTCAAATTTTCCACCAACAAATGTGTGTTGTCGGATTTTCCGATCATATGTACACAAGTCCGTCGGACAAAAGTCCAAAGTACAAACATGCATGCTCGGAAGCAGAAGCGGTCGGTCTTGTAAACTAGCGTTCGTAATGGAGAATTAACATTCGTGACGTGGCAAATTATGAAATCTCCAAATGTAGCGCACAATTCTCTTCTTCTTTAATGGAATAATAATGAAGCTGCTTTGCTGGTGATACTGATGGAGTTATTGCAAACAAATTTTCAAAGGCTTTTTTTTTCTAGTGATATCAAGAATAATATTATTATGCTTTTTTTTTTTTTTTTGGGCAATTTACCACAGCACCATTATCCCGTAGTTTTTAAGATCAAAGATACAACTATGTTGGTGTCCCTTGTCAATTTTACATT
Source organism: Lithobates septentrionalis (assembly GCA_037952835.1). Lineage (NCBI taxonomy): Eukaryota > Metazoa > Chordata > Amphibia > Anura > Ranidae > Lithobates > Lithobates septentrionalis. The sequence goes on from JBBDGP010000955.1 coordinate 1,904,126, forward strand.
GTATTTTTTTAAATGTAACTGTCTACTCCCAAACTGTCATTTGAAGTAAAACACATAGCCAAGTATTACTCTCCACATTTTTTTATTGTGCATTAAAAAAAGAAAACAAATAAAATTAGACATGCTATCTGCCAATAGAACTTAACCAAAAAGTGCATTCTATGCATCCAAAAATATAGAAAATATACCAAATAAAATCATTATTCAACCAAAAAAATAATGTCAAAGCAATAACTCCCAGGCCAATAATAAATAACACGTTATCTCCTCCGATTCCACAACATGGCTGGTTGATGGACGGCAGTTCAGAAACAAACTGAAAAGCACAAAATGAAAAGCGCGAAATAAAAAACGCAAAAAGAAAACCGAGAATCAACGCTCCCCAAACTTCTACTAACACAAAATTAGCAGAAGGAGCCCAAAGGGTGGCGCTAAAGAGCTGAAAAACCACATAGTACATCTAGTACGTCACTACGTTCGTAATTGCTAGCCAACATTTGTGTGACCTTGTGTATCCAAGACAAGTTTGAGCCAACACCCTTCGGACAAAATTCCACGGTTTTGTTGTCGGAAAGTCCGATCATGTGTATGAGGCTTTAGAGTTGAGAAAACCTCTCAGAAGTGACTCATACAGATAACGGAGGAACAAGGCAGCAGAGAGAAATCACATTCATAGCTTAGGATAGAAGCAAGTACACAGTATAGAGGGATATGCTTTGTTCATATTTCATGTCTGAGGTTTACAACCACTTTAAATGAACATGTTATAACATATATGAGGTTTCAGTAGTAAAAACATTTCTCAAAAAATTCTGCAGAGAATGGTGTTCCAAAATGTTGAAAAATCATTTCTCTCCAGAAATATGGTGCCATCTTTCTTCAGGCATAATCTGTGATCAACATCTACATCCTAGAGATAGATATCAACTGTAACAGAGATTACACTGCCATGTAAATTCTGGTGCTTTTGCAGTTCTTGGCTGTGTTAATAAACATCTAACACCATCAGCCCCCGCTGTGGCCTCTCACCTTGTGACTAGGGATTAGCTTGTGTTTGTTCCAAACCAGATTCGCTCTGATCCCGAAAAGTTAGCTATCATTCCTGGACCAATGGGCTTCCACGTGGGGGGGGATCCACACCTTGCAGCTGACGTACATAAAGAGGCGGGGATTCTAGCAATTTCATGGACCTAATATGGCCACATGGCCACATTAGGTCAATGAAATTAAACTAAATAATTTCCCAAAAATTTCTCTAATGGGCCTTGAGAGGAGTGCCACCATCCCTGCTACATAATGCATATATCTGAAGTATAATTAAATGGGACTATCCTGGCACAAAGTACAAATCTTCAACATTATATATGCTTAAAAATCATTCATTTTAATTACAAAAGTAAAAAAATAATATACAGTGGCTTGCGAAAGTATTCGGCCCCCTTGAACTTTTCAACCTTTTGTCACATTTCAGGCTTCAAACATAAAGATATAAAATTTTTATTTTTTGTGAAGAATCACCAACAAGTGGGACACAATTGTGAAGTGGAACGAAATCTTTTGGATTTTTGAAACTTTTTTAACTAATAAAAAAATGAAAATTATTCGGCCCCCTTGCGTTAATACTTTGTAGAGCCACCTTTTGCTGCGATTACAGCTGCATGTCGCTTGGGGTATGTCTCTATCAGTTTTGCACATCGAGAGACTGAAATTCTTGCCCATTCTTCCTTGCAAAACAGCTCGAGCTCAGTGAGGTTGGATGGAGAGCGTTTGTGAACAGCAGTTTTCAGCTCTTTCCACAGATTCTCGATTGGATTCAGGTCTGGACTTTGACTTGGCCATTCTAACACCTGGATACGTTTATTTGTGAACCATTCCTTTGTAGATTTTGCTGTATGTTTGGGATCATTGTCTTGTTGGAAGATAAATCTCCGTCCCAGTTTCAGGTCTTTTGCAGACTCCAACAGGTTTTCATCCAGAATGGTCCTGTATTTGGCTGCATCCATCTTCCCCTCAATTTTAACCATCTTCCCTGTCCCTGCTGAAGAAAAGCAGGCCCAAACCATGATGCTGCCACCACCATGTTTGACAGTGGGGATGGTGTGTTGAGTGTGATGAGCTGTGTTGCTTTTACGCCAAACATATCGTTTTGCATTGTGGCCAAAAAGTCCGATTTTGGTTTCATCGGACCAGAGCACCTTCTTCCACATGTTTGGTGTGTCTCCCAGGTGACTTGTGGCAAACTTTAGATGAGACTTTTTATGGATATCTTTGAGGAATGGCTTTCTTCTTGCCACTCTTCCATAAAGGCCAGATTTGTGCAGTGTATGACTGATTGTTGTCCTATGGACAGACTCTCCCACCTCAGCTGTAGTTCTCTGCAGTTCATCCAGAGTGATCATGGGCCTCTTGGCTGCATCTCTGATTAGTCTTCTCCTTGTCTGAGCTGAAAGTTTAGAGGGACAGCCAGGTTTGGTAGATTTGCAGTGGTCTGATACTCCTTCCATTTCAAAATGATCACTTGCACAGTGCTCCTTGGGATGTTTAAAGCTTGGGAAAGCTTTTTGTATCCAAATCCGGCTTTAAACTTCTCCACAACAGTATTACGGACCTGCCTGGTGTGTTCCTTGGTCTTCATGATGCTCTCTGCGCTTTCAACAGAACCCTGAGACTATCACAGAGCAGGTGCATTTATACAGAGACTTGATTACACACAGGTGGATTCTATTTATCACCATCAGTCATTCAGGACAACATTGGATCATTCAGAGATCCTCGCTGAACTTCTGGAGTGAGTTTTCTGCACTGAAAGTAAAGGGGCCGAATAATTTTGCACGCACCACTTTTCAGTTTTTTAATTGCTAAAAAAAGTTTAAAATATCCAATAGATTTCGTTCCACTTCACAATTGTGTCCCACTTGTTGGTGATTCTTCACAAAAAATTAAAATTTTATATCTTTATGTTTGAAGCCTGAAATGTGGCAAAAGGTTGAAAAGTTCAAGGGGGCCGAATACTTTCGCAAGCCACTGTATATATATTTTTTTTTATTAGCAGAGACACTAGAGAATAAAATGTCGGTCGTTGCAGTATTTTATGTCATGCGTTTTTTGCGCAGCGTTTTTCATACACTTTAATGAATTAAAAAAAAAATAAAACATAATATATACCCCAATTTTTTGTATAGGATGAAACGCTAAGTAAATAGATACCTAACATGTCATGCTTTAAAATTGCGTTCCCTCGTGGATTGGCGCCAAACCACTGTACTTAAAAATCTCCATAGGTGATGCTTTAAATTTTTTTAAAGATTACCAGTTTAGAGTTACAGAGGAGGTCTAGTGGTAGAAGACACTGACTCAGACATTCGCGGCAATCTGTACATCGTTTACATATGTGGGTGTGACATACGTATGTGTTCACTACTGCGCGTGAGCATGCGAGGATAGGGGCACTTTAGAAATTATTTTTTCAGTTATTTTATTGCATTCTTTAAATTTTTACACTGTTCCTTAAAAAAAAAAAAGTTTAAAATATCCAATAGATTTCGTTCCACTTCACAATTGTGTCCCACTTGTTGGTGATTCTTCACAAAAAATTAAAATTTTATATCTTTATGTTTGAAGCCTGAAATGTGGCAAAAGGTTGAAAAGTTCAAGGGGGCCGAATACTTTCGCAAGCCACTGTACATCAATGAAGAAAAACATATAGGCCATACAATTTTCATAATAGACAATAACACCAACTTTAATACACAAACCCTGTTTGAATCATACTTGATCATACAGATTAAGCACAGTATATATTATAGTGGGGCTGTATTCTCTCTATGCGTTTCGTGAAATGTAACTACTTCCTCAGCAGACTAAGGCTGGATCTATGTCTATATTATATAACAATATCATCATTTATAATTATCTCATAAGTCCAAAAAGAGATGGAGACATTTACTTACATATATTATGCCTGTTCAAGGAAAGGCATATGGTTAAAAGAAGAGCTTCAAAAAGTTACAGCAACACAGCATACCCTAGGACACATTGCATTATGGTGGAGTCAATGAGGATAGAAGGCGTTATGACCATGTTTAATGCCAGGTCAGGTGTAGAATCTATGAAAATATTGTATAACCTCATCAGTCATTGAGTCAGCAAGTCTTCCAATATGTAGGCCAAGCCCTACGTATTGACAATGGCGACCCTAGGGGGGGGCCAGAGGGGGCCCTGACCCCCCCAACATTATGCTGGGCCCCACCATGTGCCCCCCCCCCCCAAAAAAAAATATTTTGTTTTTTTTATTTTTTTTTTTTTACAAAAAGGCAATTTCTTTTTGTTTGTATTCATATCGGATGTGCCGCATCTTACTCGGGCCACCGCTGGGGTAACACAGTCTCTATTGAGAGGGAGAACGTCCCCAGTTAGCTCCTGCGGGTGATTCCTCCCCCCTCCCTCTGCTCGCTGACACTGCATAATGCGAGCGCTCACACAACCATGGCCGCCCGATCTGCTCCTTCCCCTGCATCCTCATTGGCAGGGAGAAGAGCGAGTTGCAGGAAGGACTCCACCAGGACTCTCAGTTACTAAAAAAACAGACTGATTTCTCCCGTCCTTAGGACAGGAGAACCAGCCTGTAAATTCCAAGAAATGCCAGACCAGCGCTGTCAATAGCAGGGGCAGGACAGCAAGAGGAGGCTGGGGAACCCCACAGTGGCAGAACACCAGGGCCCGGTGGCAAGACAACCTTTGCAACCCTGATAGTTCTCCCACTGCTTTGGACCCTTATATTTTCTTGGTATGCTGGTGACATATATCTCTTGTTCTCTGTCACCCTGGGGGGGCCCAATACAGTAGGAAGGGAGCTCACTGCAGAACATGTGAAAGGGCCGTTGTGGGATCATAGTAAAGGGGTAAAGAGCCCCAGGATAGATAAAATATATAGATCTATATCTATCTATCTATCTATCTATCTATTTATATGCATTTTATATTGCCCCCCTATTTTTGTCCCTGTCCCCCCATGTGCCCCCCCTAAATATGAAAGCTGGAGACGCCACTGCGTATTGATGACTGCTGACTGGAAGCTCATTCCTAATTATGACATATGCAACACCCCTCTGACACCCCAAAGGCAGGATAGCACCTCCAGAGGCAGGGGCGGGTTAGCATTTCACCCCCGGGTCCATGGTTACAATGAAGGGACCGAGAAATGCTATGGGGCGCCAGTCACTTTTGTCTTTTTAAAGTTTTATTGCAGAGCTGGGTTCGCAGATACCGTAGCAGATCATTTACAGATTTCCAGATCAATGTCCAGGTTTACAGTGTTAGAACCTTTAGGCCAACCAGGCAACACTAAGCCCCAAATTTCAGTGCATCCTCCAAGTGAGTCTCTAAGCTCTTCTGCAAAACCAGCCATCTTTCTGGCTTTCTCCAACAAGGGGCCTCCCCTGGGTCTCCTCCTTTGCACAGCTTCCTCCAGACCTGAGAGGACAGCTTCAGGACCACTTCAGCACACATTAGGCCTCAAACTAGGCTATTGGGCCTACAGAGCTCCATACAGCAGCACCTCCTCAGACCTAGAGAGCACATGGCCTATCCTACCCCGGCATGGATAAACCTCCTACTGGATTAGCTTAAGAAAATATACATATTCATAACATAGTTTTGTTTGTGACATCTCATACTATGACCACCTACTATCACCCTTTGATGAAGTCACGTGTTCAGTGACGCAACCCGCCAGGGAGGAGCTAGGTGTCGTCACTTCCGGTTAGGGCTGAGACCAGAAGTACTCTTTTGTAGTCGGAATATAGGAATTTTAACTGTAAGTTACTGCGTGTTTTTAATAAATTTGTTCAAAATACTACACAATGGAGCCATCCCTCTTTATTTCATGTCCTCACCATACTGGATGAGCCTGAAGCCATCTTCCAAATATCAGTATTGTCGTTGCAATCGCTGGAAGTCGATTGATTGCTGGGATCATGTTTTTATTCCATACTAAGGCTCGATTTGACCCGTAGGGGTCTCCATTTGAGGTGAGAGGCTAGGGGGAAACGAGTGGCGCACTACGGATGGTGTTAGTGATTGGAGGAAGTGGACACTGATGAAATACATTGCACATGCACTTTTTTCTCTTTTTTGCATGAACTATTTTATGGAGATCCGCCCCCTCCTCATTGGAGTTTGATTGCATTTTTTGGACAATGCACTTTATTATGTTGTATGCACTTTATGTGAATATCGGACGTTTACAGATCATATATCGCACTATTTTTGCATTTTTTAATATCCATCTGCACTTTAATGAATTATTTTGTATAGTCTATATTCAACGTTCTATTGTAGATTTGTCACGTTTATGTGCTTACACACTGGCCGCAGCACATCCCTGTTAGTGGCTGGCAGTCAGTGTGTTTATATTTTGTCACTTGATTTTGTGTATTTTAGTTAGCGTCACATACCTCTTATATTTAATATTTCTTTCTGTGTGGGAACACTTATATATGTGGGTGGCTTCTCACATCCTTTAATTTATCCATCTGAGTGATTTTGGTTTTGCGCATTAGTTCCCCCTCCTTTTATATATACTATGACCAGTGATGCCAGTGAAATATACTGGCGACTGTGAGATATCACAAGCCAACAAAAGCTTAGGGAAAAGCCAGTTGAAGAACTGCACAATTGGTCTGGGCTTACTACCACCCAGCCAAAAATCTAAATTTAGGCTAGTAGCCCCTGTTTATGATAAGTTACCAAGTTACAACATTGAATAATAAGATAAAAAAAAAAAAAAATAATAAAGTTTGGGACTCCATTTTGGAGCGATCATGTGGGATGTGTCCCCATAGAGCCTGCTTTTGGTTGGCTGCCTTCTCTTCAGTGTCCGGGAGCTGCGAGGCACACCTGGGATCCCTCCCCTTTCCCCCCTCGTCCGCTATGGCGGGTGCGGGTGTCCGGGGCGGGTTTCCCATTGTGCGTCGGCATCACGCCCCCTCGTCATGCGCGTGACCTCTGCGTGAGTGTCCCGGCGCTGACGTTGTGTTTTCCTCCTCGTGCGGACACGTGGAGGGCGACTTCTCCAGCAGCTGTGAGCGGCGGTGGCCGCTGCGCTGGTATGAGTTTCCCGCCAACCTGTGTCTGCACCACGTGATGCTGGGGGGAGCTTCTCTGATTGGGGCGGGGATTGGCTGCATAAATAGGACTCATACATTTGTTCTAGCCTACTCTTACACAATAGGTCCATCACTGGGTGAGACATGCTTGGCTACTCCATACCATCTCTAGGTAAGGGGGATATTCTTTAGATTATTATACACCTCTCTGCTATTAGGGGCTCCAGCTTTATATGGGGTCATACTTGACATATATTACTCTTTTTACCCCAGAACCTTCGCCTTACATGTTACCAGTGTGGATCCTTCATTCATTGAACACCTATGTAAGTGGCCCTTTTTACTTCCCGGCTCCTCTCTTTAAGCTCCTCCCTCAGCTCCCGGACCTGAATTAGTGGGTGGCCAGCTGCTTGTGGACCTCTTGGAGTTCTCATTCCTGTAACATGTGAGTATCCTTGGGGGCTTAGTGGCTGCTAGTTTCCTTTATACGTTTACTTTGCTCCTGGTGCACGTATTTTTTGCACTTTACCTAGTCTCTTATCATATTGTCCCCTTTTCTTCTCCTTTAGACTTTGGTGCCCTATTGCCCCTGAAGAGTGTTTGATACACGAAACGCGTCGGGCTCACGACAAGCACCATACTTATTTTAGACTTTTTTAGGTTTATATATCCACAAGTCTTCAATGTTTACCCTGTGATCTCATGCTACTGCTATGAATCAATTTTTCTCATTTGTTTTATCCTGTACCATTTGGGGGCTGCTCATTATGTTCCCCACTCAACAGGCAAGATGGGATTGTTTATATGATTGGATATTATTATCCTTTTTGTTATGTAATTTATTTGTGTCCTTGTGTATTAATAAATGTTTTACGTGATGGTGATTGTCCCTCTGGTCTCATTTTACCCACCTCACCCAAAGTCCCAACCTCCCATTTAAGTTACAACATTGCAGCCTGATCAGTGGGGAAGAGAAGATTGAGGAAATGCTTCTTCCTGCCTGCAGCAGACTGATGACATCATCTAAGCCTAGGCAAAGTCACTGACTGGAGCTCAAGGGTGGCTTTTTATTAGTAAACATGTAGACTTTTTTGACAAATGTTACTGTTGCTGAATATTGTGACATGTCAAGAATGTACTCCTGAGGACTTGTAAAGTTAATGGACTTTAATGCTACAATGTCATTTGCATGTTTTGAATATTTAAACAAAAGTGAATTAAATCTGTCTGTCTATGGCCAACCGTACAGTTTACAAAAGACCCAAAATCAAAGAGCAGAAATGTTTTATGTTGCTTTGAAAATATCAACTAAGCGCAGGGAGCGATTATTCTAAGAAAATATAATTTCAGTAGTTAAATTTTACAGCATCTGCAGACTTGTGTTCCTACATTTTTAAATAGGGGTCACTTGTGTCAGGGAAAAAAATGAAAAAGCACAGCTTTATGTAAATGACGTTAAATTGCTAGTTTTATCCTTCAGCTGCTGCAAAAGGTCCTCCTCCGATTCACTGCAGAGGAGGGGAGGAGGAATATTGCAGATGCTGAGTTTGATACAGGGGTACATTATGTTCCTGCTTGTTAAGTGGATTCTTGGTTGTTACACGGAGGGATGAATTTCGGTGAAAATCAAACCCCAGTTGGGCAATGAAAGATTGGATCTGATTGCTTGGTTGGTCTGAGCTGTCTAAGGCTAGCCACAGTCAGATTTATTAGAAGGATAGAAAGAAATGAGGGCGCACCAGCCAAGTGCATTATGCCAAATGTGTTTTTTTTTTCTTTTCTTTCTATCTTTCTAGTGACAGTGAGGACACCCCGTGCTAGATGGCAGCAAGGCCAAACACAATATCTCTTGACAAGTGGATCATCACTAGGGATGAGCCGAACAGCCCCCCGCTTCAGTTCGCACCAGAACTTGCGAACAGGCAAAAATTTTGTGCGAATACGTGAACACCGTTAAAGTCTATGGGACACGAACATGAAAAATCGAAAGTGCTCATTTTAAAGGCTTATATTCATGTTATTGCCATAAAAAGTGTTTGGGGACCCGGGTACTGCCCCAGGGGACATCAATACAAAAAAAATTTTTAAAAACGGATGTTTTTTCAGGAGCAGTGATTTTAATAATGCATAAAGTGAAACAATAAAAATGAAATATTCCTTTAAATATGTTGCCTGGGGGGGTGTCCTTAGTATGCCTGCAAAGTAGCGCATATTTCCCGTGTTTAGAACAGTACCACAGCAAAATGACATTTCTAAAGGAAAAAATGTCATTTAAAACTGCTCAAGGCTGTAATTAGTTGTCGGATCCCGGCAATATAGATAAAAAAGTAATTGAAAACAACGGCATTGGATTCCCCTCCCAGTCCAATACCAGGCCCTTTGGGTTTGGTATGAATATTAAGGGGAACCCTGCACCAAAATTTAAAAAAAATTGCATGGGGGTCCCCCCAAAATCCATACCAGGCCCTCCAGGTCTAGTATGGATATTAAGGGGAACCCTGCGCCAAAATAAAAAAAATGGTGTGGGGGTCCCCCCAAAAATCATACCAGACCCTTCAGGTCTGGTATGGATTTTAAGGGGAACCCCGCACCAAAATGTAAAAAAAAATGGCCCTTATCCGAGAATGCAACCTGGCAGGCCGCAGGAAAAGGGGGGGACGAGAGAGCACCCCTCCCTCCTGAACCGTACCAGGCCACGTGCGCTCAACATGGGGAGGGTTTTTTGGGGTCCACCCCAAAACACCTTGTCTCCATGTTGATGGGGAAAAGGGCCTCTTCCACACAACCCTTGCCCAGTGGTTGTGGGGGTCGTGGGTGGGGGGGCTTATCGGAATCCGGAAGACCCCTTTAACAAGGGGACCCCCAGCCCCCCTATGTGAATGGTTATCGGGTACATTGAACCCCTACACATTCACCAAAAAAGTGTCAAAATGGTAAAAATGACAGTAGACCACAACATCTGACCACAACACTTTCACCCAGTTCTTTTCTGAATCATTCAGATGTTCATTAGCAAACTTCAGAAAGGCCTGTACATGTGCTTTCTTGAGTAGGGGGACCTTGCGAGCACTGCAGGATTTCAGTCCTTCCTGGCATAGTGTGTTACCAATTGTTTTCTTGGTGACTATGGTCCCAGCTGCCTTGAGATCATTGACAAGATTCTCCCGTGTAGTTCTGGGCTGATTCCTCACCGTTCTCATGATCATTGAAACTCCACGAGGTGAGATCTTGCATGGAACCCCAGACCAAGGGAGATTGACAGTTGTTTTTTGTTTCTTCCATTTGCAAATAATCACACCGACTGTTTTCACCCTCTCGCCAAGCTGCTTGGCGATGATCTTGTAGCCCAATCCACCCTTGTGTAGGTCTACAATCTTGTCCCTGACATCCTTGGACAGCTCTTTGGTCTTGGCCATGGTGGAGAGATTGGAATCTGATTAATTGATTGCTTCTGTGGACAGGTGTCTTTTATACAGGTAACAAGCTGAGAGTCTCTCTTAAAAGGAGTGCTCCTAGTCTTAGCACGTTACCTGTATAGAAGACACTTGGGAGACAGAAATCTTGCTGATTGATGGGGGAGCAAATACATTAATTTCACTCATTAAAATGCTAATCAATTTGCAGAAAAACGCATTTCAAAAAAGCTATAGTTTCAATGATCATGAGAACGGTGAGGAATCAGCCCAGAACTACACGGGATAATCTTGTCAATGATCTCAAGACAGCTGGGACCATAGTCACCAAGAAAACAATTGGTAACACACTACGCCACGAAGGACTGAAATCCTGCAGTGCTTGCAAGGTCCCCCTGCTCAAGAAAGCACATGTACAGGCCTGTCTGAAGTTTGCTAATGAACATCTGAATGATTCAGAGAAGAACTGGGTGAAAGTGTTGTGGTCAGATGAGACCAAAATCGAGCTCTTTGGTATCAACTCAACTGTGTTTGGAGGAGGAGGAATGCTGCCCATGACCCCAAGAATACCATCCCCGCCGACAAACATGGAGGTGGAAACATTATGCTTTGGGGTGTTTTTCTGCTAAGGAGACAGGACAACTTCACAGGGGATGATGGATGGGACCATGTACCGTCAAATCTTGGGTGAGAACCTCCTTCCCTCAGCTAGAGCATTGAAAATGGGTTCTGGATGGGTATTCCAGTATGACAATGACCCAAAATACACGGCCAAGGCAACAAAGGAGTGGCTTAAGAAAAAGCACATTAAGATCCTGGAGTGGCCTAGCCAGTCTCCAGACATTAATCACATAGAAAATATGTGGAGGGAGCTGAAGGTTCGAGTTACCAAAGGTCAGCTTCAAAACCTTAATGACTTGGAGAGGATCTGCAAAGAGGAGTGGTACAAAATCCCTCCTGAGATGTGTGCAAACCTGGTGGCCAACTACAAGAAATGTCTGACCTCTGTGATTGCCAACAAGGGTTTTGCCACCAAGTACTAAGTCATGTTTTGCGAAGGGGCCAAATACTTATTTCACTCATTAAAATGCAAATCAATTTATAACTTTTTTGAATTGCGTTTTTATGGATATTTTTGTTGTTATTCTCTCACTGTTAAAATAAACCTACCATTAAACTTATAGACTGATCATTTCTTTGTCAGTGGGCAAATGTACAAAATCAGCTAAATAGATCCCATGTATTTGGGTTAAAGTCCCCTTTCTAGTTTTTATGTTGGTATGCTGTTTTTAACCATTAACTACTACACTATAATAAAAAACAGAATTAGAATTCGATGCAATGCTAGTGTACTGTATTCTACTTAAAGTGGAGTTCCACATAAAAATGGAACTTCCGCTTTAAAGAAATGTGACCCCCTGACCTGCCACATTTGGCATGTCATTTTTTTTGGGGGGGGGGAGCAGAAACCCTCTTTTTAGAGGGTTCCCGCTCCCACTTCCTCCCGGGGCTCCGCGGTTCCAGAAGTCAGTTCACCTCTCCTCCCTCCCTCTTGGCAATCATCTGGGACACATCACAAGTTCCAGATGATTACCCGGTCAGTCACAGCGCGCCGCGCAGCTCGCAGATTGCGTGCCTGGCTGTGAAGCCACAGCTGGGAGCCCACAGTGACAATGCCGGCGCTGCAGAGAGAAGGGGGAGACCAACGGGGCTTCGTTCCCCCGCATCACTGGACCCTGGGACAGGTAAGTGTCCGACTATTAAAAGTCAGCAGCTGCAGTATTTGTAGCTGCTGACTTTTATTTTTTTATTTTTTAAGTGGAACTCCGCTTTAAATAAATATGCGTACCGTATAAGATTAGTCCTCTGGATATTTAAGGTAAAAAAGAACAAAGTACTTCAGGTAATTGCAGTTTAAAGTTTTAGTGAATATATATAAGCATTAAACAGCCATTATCTAAAAAAATATGGCATTCTGATATCTGTATGCTGTTAATATATATGTAATGATAGCTTTCTAAATGTGAATTCCTTTTATTTCACAAAAGTAAAAGTGACACTAAACGATATCTTTATTCTTCAAAAATAATACATACATCCACTACTTAAAGGCCATATTCCTTGTGCCATTACATTGTTCCCTCTTGTGTTTTTCTGCTGTCTTGTAACATCTTCATGACCTCCCAAACCTCTCCTTTTCCCCATGCTTTTGTTTGGAACAAGCATTGTACGTTAGTTATGGTCATGTTCTCTATGCTCTATGCACACTACAAACCCCATAGTCCATCTCAGGAGTGAATCTCAGGATGGCTGCGGTCCTACATATGGTGGGACCATGGAGAATGAACATAGCCCCCCTCTAACAGGAAGTCAGGTCACAGCAGCAAAAAAAAAAAACAAAAAGAATTTGGAGGAGGCTGAGAGCAATAGAAAAGTCTTTTCTGAGTTAAAGTGGTTGTAAACCCTCACATATGCCCAGTGAAGTGACTGGCCTCAGGTGATACACAGTGATTAAACAAATCATTATACATAAGTTGTACATGTTTATCTGCAGTCTTCTCTTCTCCATATCTGTTTAAAGTCCAGAATGTTTAAAGCTTTTCTGAGCTTCCAGAAAAAAAGGGGCGGAGAGCTTAAGTTACACTCTGCAGAGCTCAGTAAGGAGAGCTCTGAGAGCTGATTGGAGGGAAGGAACACACTCCCCTCCACACAGCACACCGGAACAGAGCTGGGGCTGTCAAACAGCTGGAGGTCCCTCCCCTGTCACCTTTTTCTCTTGGTGTCAGGAAAACTTGTAAACTTGTCAGAAGTGACTCATGTTGATAGCAGGGGAACGGGGCAGTGGACAGAAATGACACTTAGTGCTCTGGGTTGTTGTGGCTTGATCTAGGGGAAACATTGTTAGATATCTTTGCTGATATTGTCGCCAGTAAATGTTGATTATATCTGCACTGTGCAATCGCATGGTAACTGATGTCAATCCTCACACTGGTCTATTGATCTCAGGCTATCCACTGCTTTTTCTGTGGAGGATAGCTGAGGTCCCAATAAGCCACTTCACCACTGATTCTTACTTGAATATCATGAAGGATTTAATTGGATAACTAGTCAGATTGAATGATACGGCATACTGGTTATTAACCCTTATCCCGGTGTAGGGACTCTGGTCATACGTCTGCCCAAATGGGACATTTAGATTTATTGGCTGATTGATCTGGGGAGGATATTCGCTGATCCAGACGCCTTTGGATAGCACATGGCATGTTACATATATGAGGGCTCTCTCTGATTTAATGCCTCTGCTTACAGTCAAGGAATTAAGGTCCTGAGGAAGCATAAAGCGAAACGTGGACCTCTCTGACCTAGCAGTAATAGGGATCCAATATGTCATATACATTATGTGGTTATATCAATAAGAGCTTTAGTTTTCTTGCCTTTATCTTGTACCAATTTTTACTTTTGTAATATATTTGTAATAAATTGAATTTCATAAGATTATGTAGTGTTACTTTTCTGACACTGGTAAATTCCACTCAAACTGTCCTATATCTTTACTTAGTGCTCTGGATTGAGACAAGTACACACTATAGAGCGATATGCTTTGTTCTTATTTCATGTCTGAGGTTTACAACCATTTTAGGAATTTCAATTTTTTTAAACCAGAGTTTAGAGTCACTTAACCACTTCCCGACCGGCGCACGCCGATGTACGTCGGTAGAATAGCACGGCTGGGCAAATGGACTTACAGGTACGTCCATTTGAATTCCCCTCCATGCCATTGCGTGCGCGCCGGCTGGGAGCTCCGTGAGTCGGGTTGCGGGTCCCGCGATCGCCTCACGGAGAGGATGAACAGGGAGATGCTGATGTAAACAGCATCTCCCTGTTCTGCCTAGTGACAAGTGTCACTGATCACAGCTCCCTGTCATCGGGAGCAGTGATCAGCATAGTGACACACACAGCCCATCCCCCTCTACAGTTAGAATCACTCCCCTAGGACATACTTAATCCCTCCCCGCCCCCTAGTGGTTAGCCCCTTCACTGCCAGTGTCATTTACACAGTAATTAGTGCATTTTTAATCGCACTGATCGCTGTATAAATGACAATGGTCCCAAAAATGTGTCAAAAATCCGCCATAAAGTCGCAGTCACAATAAAAATTGCTGATCGCCGCCATTACTAGTAAATAAAAAAATTATTAATAAAAATGCCATAAAACTAACCCCTATTTTGTAAACGCTATAACTTTTGCGCAAACCAATCAATAAACGCTTTTTTTTTTTCAAAATTGTTGCTCTTATTTTGTTTATAGCGCAAAAAATAAAAACCACAGAGGTGATCAAATACCACCAAAAGAAAGCTCTATTTGTGGGAAAAAAAGGACGTCAATTTTGTTTGAGAGCCACGTCGCAGGACCGCGCAATTGTCAGTTAAAGCGACGCAGTGCTGAATCGCAAAAAGTTCCGGAGCTGAAGCAGTTAAAGCGGAGTTCCACCCATATAAAAGTCAGCAGCTACAAAAAGTGTAGCTGCTGACTTTTATTAATCACGCACTCACCTATCCCACGGTCCAGCGATGCGGGTGAACGAAGCCCCGCTTCTCTCCCCCTCCTGTCTGCGGCACCGGCATTGTCACTGTGGGTGCCTGGCTTTGGCTTCATGGCCAAGCACGCACTGCGCATGCGCAAGCCGCACTGTGACTTGCCGGGCAATCATCTGGGACCTGTGACGTGTCCCAGATGATTGCCGAGAGGGAGGGGGGAGAGGCGAACTTCCTTCCGGCGCCGTGGAGCCCCAGGAGGAAGTGGGAGTTGGTGCCCTCTAAAAAGAGGGTATCTGCCCCCCCCCCAAAAAAAATTACATGCCAAATGTGGCATGTCAGGGGGTCAACTGCACTTAAAGCGGAAGTTCCATTTTTGGGTGGAACTCCGCTTTAAACAAAAATGTACGTTTTTTTTTGTTTTTTGCATGTATTAAAGGACTTGTATATGTTTTACACCTACCTTCTTCCCTCCTACTGCCTGCCCCAACATTCATTTTTTCTTTTACCTTAGTCTTGTAGCCCCACCCTAAAAAGGAAACCAACCCCTCCTATAAATACAAAAATGCATAACAAAGAAGCTAAACCCCAAATTACTCAACAGTAGCTGTAAGAAGCAGTAAACAACTTGGGCCTAGGCACACACAGAATCACAGACATTCCGACAACAAAATCCATGTTTTTTTTTCCGACGGATGTTGGCTCAAACCTGTCTTGCATACACACGGTCACACAAATCTTGTTGGAAATTCCAAACGTCAAGAAGGATTCCGAGCATGTGTGGAACTTTGTGCGTCGGAATTGTGTACACATGATCAGAATTTATGACAGCGGATTTTGTTGTCGGAAAATTTGAGATCTACATCTCAAATTTTGATTGTCGTAAATTCCGACAGAAAATGTCTGATGGAGCCTACACACGGTCGGAATTTCCAACAACAAGCTCCCATCGAACATTTCCCGTCGGAAAATCCGACTGTGTGTACACGCCATTAGTCTGTCTAAAGCCTAACTGATCCCTGCTGATCCTAAAAATAATAAAGACACTTCTTGCATATGGCAAGGTCCCGACAGTTTATTGAATATGATCATTGCATGTATAAGGTCCCTTTCACACAGTCGGACCGTTCAGATCCGGCGTCAAAACTGACAGGCGGATCTGAACGGGCGCGCCATGTTAGGCTATGGAGCAACGGATGTCAGCGGTGACATGTCCGCTGACATCTGACCCGATCCGCTAAAAGCAGACGGATGCCCCAACGTTCGCATGCATCGCTGGCGGATCGGATCGGGTGAGATCTAATGAAAACGGACATGCTGTCCATTTTCGTCCGAACCCTCCATAGGCAGCAGCGGCGCTGGACAAGCCCCTCCCCGCTCAGTGAGCAGAGAGGGACCTGTCATCCGCCGTCTCAGCGGAGATCAACAGAGAGATCTATCGCTGAGCTGGCGGACCGAGGCGGACTTCGCTCGTGGGAATGATGCCTTAACCTCATAAATCTATCAGAGTACAATGTTTATTTTTTGGAAAAGTGGAAATGTTAGTATATATATATATCTATAGCATGCAACTAAAATGTAAAGCGTACCATTTGTCTTGGCCAGGCAGATAAAGTATCCGCCTGTTGGCAACTCTTGTCATAGGCAACATGGCGTTCCTATTGGAAAAGCAGGAGGGCTGGTTATACATTCTTGTCTATATTAGAAGCGTGCTTTGTGCACTCTATTGTGGGTGTTGGCAAATTGCTTGCAACAGCAATTGTTAAGTCCCAGATGGACTGGCCCTCATGTTTATACGCTCTAATGTACCAGCTTAGAGACCTTATTAAAATCAACTTGATATGTCAAATTAAGTCATATAGTATCATGTTATTCAGCCATATCATCAGAATATTTCTCATTACTCAAAGCAGCTGCTTTGATCTGCAATACTTGTAAATATTTATTGCCAGCAAATTGGGCTGCTGAACGAAGGGAAACGTGGCATCCTGTAACGTCACACCATATGCCAGTCAATATTTCATATTACATTTTATAACTCTGATTTTCTTTTAAAGGGAACCCGTCAGAATAGAGGTACTGTATGTAAGATGTCATTGCTGACTTGTGTTGGGACCCTGTAATCAGACCCTCAACTTGTATCCTGTTTTCTTGATTTGCCTGGGCAATTTTGATTATGAGACTAAACTGTCAAGGAGAATTCCTTAGGATGCTTGGTTTCGCTCGATGTCTTGGGTAGTGATGACTGATTTCACTGTAAAACAACATTTCACCAGAGTGATTAATTTTCACTTACTGGGCTGCTTTGGCAAAATTTATTTGAAAAAATAAAATAAAATCCCTTTCACACAAGCTTTCAGATCGGGTCCACCTGTCAGTATTTCCGTTGGACCAGATTGGAAGCTCCATGTAGGTCTATGAGCTTGTAATCAGGTTCTTCCAAGTGTTGGGGTTGAGCAGATATGTTCCCAAGGCTGTCCGGGGGGAGGTTATGCTAGTCACGCAGTTTCCCTGTGTGGGAAGTAGTCAAGAGGCAAAGCTGGGAGATGTGACCACTAGCAATGTGCAGAGTACCCTCTAAGGAAGATTCCCAGAGCCAGGACTCTTCCACATCATGGGCTCTCACCTTGGGGAAAGGTATGCACAAGACATCCTGGATCTAGTTAGTTAGGAAAGCACCATGACTGAACTGTTGGACTGTGATATCGAGTGAATCTAGTAAAGTTTCCTTAAAAAAAAAGCCTGGTCTGAAGTTACTGTAAAGGGGTGCATGGTTGTACATGGCGTGTTTAGAAGAACAGGGCCTGTAAGCACATACGGGGGTGAAGAGGAAGGAATGGAAGGCTGTCATAAAGCGTTAACTCAGCAGAGGAGCTGGCGGGAAGTGTGTGATCGCTATGGGTAATCATGAACTTGTGGGAATGTAATGGCAGCCAGACAGCAGAGAGTGGTAGCGGGCTTGAGTGATAGATCCTCTGGTAGAAAGGGGGTTGGTGCTCTCGCTCCCTCCCTAGAAATCAGTGCCCCAAGAGCAATTGGGACTGAACTTGTGGTATGGAGACTCCACAAAACTAGCAGCAGGTAGGTTGAGTAAGAAGTTAAGTGCACACATGAGGTCTGTGCTCAGTGCATGGCAGAACCCCATTCTGTCACTGGGAGTGAGGTGCCAGAGAAATGCTGGACTGGTGGAACAGGACACAGGCTTAGCGGTGTCCCCCTCCAAATGCTACATTCAGAAGACAAGGCACGCAGCGACATGGAAAGGAGTGTCTCACAGGAGGAAGTTGCATGTTGTTTCATGGCTGCACAGGATGTACGGCTCACTTCTAAGATGGGGTTCCACTTTAGTGTTGAATCCACAAGACCATGGCCCCACCATGTCCCTGGCATTAGTGAACACATACATGAGAGAGGTACCCCCACATGCAGGGCAAGTAGGCCCTGCCCTCAAGCAATCTGCAGTCCTCCAAGTCTGTTCAGATTAAGATTGCTCAACAGCAGCTGGCAGGATCAGTAAGCAACTTGATTCTAGGCACATACAGATTTAAAGAAAGCTTAGTCTGACTACCGCCTAAGGCAGGGATCTCCAAACTACGGCCCTCCAGCTGTTGCGGAACTACACGTCCCATGAGGCATTGTAAAACTCATTCACAGACATGACTAGGCATGATGGGAATTGTAGTTCCTGAACAACTGGAGGGCCATAGTTTGGAGACCTCTGGCCTAAGGCTTCATATACACTGCTGGTGGTAAACGGATGTTTAGGAGCAGTTGGGCATTTTTTTAGCTGCCCCTGAACTCTTCTTAATGTTATCTTATCAGTACATGTACACAGGGTCGTTTATAGTTGTTTCTAGGCAGTTGAGTCTAAAAAGCTTTTTTTGGAAAGCAAAAAAATGCATTCCCGGGCAGATGTTCAATTCAAATGTCATTTGAAATGACAAATGCCTGTAACAGCTTGTAAACGAGTGTATACTCACATTTAGCCGCGTTTCGTTTACAGACGTTTTTAATGGAGAAACATTTTTGACTATTTTCAATGTAAAAAACGCTTCTAAACGCAAACGCGGCTAAATGCTGCTAATTGCGGCATGTAAATGCGGCACACAGGACGTTTTTAAATGTCGGTTACTATCTGTCAAGTTGAATTGTTCAGGAGAGGTTTTAAAACGTCCCATATACGTGAAGCCTAACTGCTACCTATAGATCATAAAAATAATAGTTTCACTTATTTCACTTATTGGGCTGCTTTGGTAACATTTTTCGAAAAAGCATCCTTTCACATGTGCTGTCAGATCTAGTCCGACTGTCAGTTTTTCAGGTGGTAGTGATTGAAAGCTCCATGAAGAGCTCCATGAGCAATCTGCAGTCCTCCAAGTCTATTCAGGTCCAGAAAAAAAAACAGAAAAGCCGGAAAAGTTTTCTGTTTTTCTGAACCTAAACATGATGGATTGGAGGAAGCATGAAGTAAACAGTCCACCAAGTCTTTTTACATCCGGCAGTCCATTGATACAATATGCCACAGTCAAAATATTATATTATTATTATTATTATTATTATTATACAAGATTTATATAGCGCCAACAGTTTACGCAGCACTTTACAATATAAAAGGAGACCATACATTTACAATACAATAAAATACAAGAGGATTAAGAGGGCCCTGCTCAGAAGAGCTTACAATCTAATAGGGTGGGGCAGGTGGTACAAAAGGTTGTAGCTGTGGGGAATGAGCTGATGGAAGTGGTAGGAGATTAGTTGGAGACATGATAGGCTTCCCTGAAGAAATTAGTTTTCAGGGATCGCCTGAAGGTAGCAAGAGTAGGGGATAGCCGGACCGGTGGAGGTAGCAAGTTCCAGAGGATGGGAGAGGCTCTGGAGAAATCCTGGAGACGAGCATGGGAAGAGGAGATGAGAGAGCTTGAGAGTAGGAGATCTTGAGAAGAGCGGAGAGGACGATTTGGTTGATATTTGGAGACAAGGTTGGTGATGTAGCTTGGGGCAGAGTTGTGAATGGCTTTGTATGTTGGGGTTAGTATTTTGAATTTAATTTGCTGGGTGATTGGGAGCCAGTGTAGGGATTGGAGGAGAAGGTTGGTGGTCAGTGTACGGATTGGAGGAGAGGGTTGGCAGACACTGAACGGTTGGTAAGGTGAATAAGTCTGGCAGCAGCATTCATGATAGACTGAAGAGCATTGGCGTCCCTAGGGGGGGCCAGAGGGGGCCCTGACCCCCCCAACATTATGCTGTGCCTCACCATGTGCCCCCCCCCCAATTACAAAAAATCAATGTCTAAGAGAGAGAGATTCCCCAGTCAACTCCTGCGGGTGATTCCTCCCCCCTCCCTCTGCTTGTTGACACTGCATAATGCGAGCGCTCACACAACCACGGCCGCCCGAACTGCTCCTTCCCCTGCATCCTCATTGGCAGGGAGAAGAGCGAGTTGCAGGAAGGACTCCACCAGGACTCTCAGTTACTGAAAAACAGACTGATTTCTCCCGTCCTTAGGACAGGAGAACCAGCCTGTAAATTCCAAGAGATGCCAGACCAGAGCAGTCAATAGCAGGGGCAGGACAGCAAGAGGAGGCTGGGGAACCCCACAGTGGCAGAACACCAGGGCCCGGTGGCAAGACAACCTTTGCAACCCTGATTGTTCTAAACTGCCTTGGACCCTTATATTTTCTTGGTATGCTGGTGACATATATCTCTTGTTTTATGACACCCTGCGGGACCCCAATACATTAGGAAGGGAGCTCACTGCAGAACATGTGAAAGGGCCGTTGTGGGGTCGTAGTAAAGGGCCCCAGTATATATTTATATATCTATCTCTCTCTCTCTCTCTCTATATATATATATATATATATATATGCATTTTATAGTTGCCCCCTACTTTTGTCCCTGTTCCCCCATGTGCCCCCCCTAAATATGAAAGCTGGAGACGCCACTGCTGAAGAGGGGATAGCCTATGGACAGGCAGGTCAATGAGAAGGGAGTTGCATTAGTCAAAATACTGAAAAGGGGACAGAAGTCACAAAAGTGACATCCTTCCTAGTCAGATCCAATTCAGCAGGGCATCTGCTTATGGATCTGCTGCTGAACAGAGTGGAGTGGTTCTGTTTATTTCATTTAGTATTTTTTATATCTGTGGTTTTTTATCGTTAAGAGTACATTTTGCTAAAGTTCACTTGCGGCCAGACCGTAGTAGCAGCAAATGGATTTTCAGAAAGGCAGATTTTTCATTGGGCTGTGAAAATCATTCACCATCCCACATCCCTTAACAGCATCACAGAAGAACTACAGGGAGCACTACGTGCATCTAAAATGTCCCTTAAACAGAACCCCATTGTATTTTCAGAGTAACAGCCCTCTCAGCGTGAAAATGTCGGCTGCATGCACCGCAAACCTGCTGGATGAGAGCTGGAAGCACAGGAGAGCTTTGTTCTGCACCAAAACTATTTTTAACTCTACTATTGTGAAGCTCGGTTGTAAGAAAAAGTTTGGTCAACCCTGGTCAGATCGCGGCTTTTATTGATTTTCTAAAACGTTAGCACAACAGCATCAGGGAACAAACTTAAACATAACCTATTTCTGAAAATTCTATTCATTTTTTGGAATTTAAAAGATTGAGGGGAAAAGAAGAAAAAAAAAAAGAGAAAGTCAGGCTTTACACGCTATCTGAAGCTGTGTGCAGACCCCTGTGAAAGGCAGTGTGCCAATCACATAAGCAGGAATGAGATTTCTGGGATGATAGTGTAAAAGGTCTAGAGAATTTTGAGAAAATTACAACTTTTCTGTATTGCGTGAAGTTTTGCTTTAAATCCCATGCACACAGCCATAAAAAAAAAAAAAAAAAAAAATTAGAACCATTTTTCATTTTCTTGCCGTAGTGTAGCTCTTTCCTGCTCCAAAATTGGGTTTTCAGGTACGCTTACCTTTTTACAATGCATTGCATGGAAGATGAAACTGTAGTAACCCATAGCAACCATTTGGAAATCATCATTTTAATTGATCTGGATACAGTACCAGTTACTGCATTTTGCTCAGTGAATAACAGGTTTCTGTTGTTCTTTTCACAGCTGTGAAGTGCCTGCACACCTTAAATGACCAGATATCCCATTTTATTGTGGCCCAACCATCCCCTCTAGAGGACAATGAAGACATCTTCCACCCAGCTGAAAAGGAATCTTTAAAGAAGTCTATGATAATTATGAGACAACTCTTACTGGAAGCCCAGGTGAGCAATCATATTTCTGCCATTAAATTGTTGGATAAATCCAGGGCTTTTTTTCAGCGGGAACGTAGGGGAACGCAGTTCCGGCACCTCCAGCACTGAATGTTTGCAATGGCAAGGGGTAGTGGGGTATGCTGAAGGGTCCAATGATGCCAGCTGCTGGGGATCTATTGTTGCTGGGGGGTATTATGTTTTCCTAGTGGGTCAATTGTTGCTGGGCGGATCTACTGTTGAGGGAGGAGTCTATTGTTGCTGGCTGCTGGAGGGTCTATTGATACTGGCTGCTGGGGAACCTATTGTTGCTAGAGGAGATCTAGTGTTGTGGAAGGGGTCTATTGTTGCGGAGGGGTGGGTCTTATGTTGCTGTGGGTCAGTTGTTGCTGGAAGCGATCTACTGTTGAGGAGGGGTCTATTGTTGCTCACTGCCGGGAGCTCTATTGTTGCTGGTGGGGTCTGTCGTTCCTGGGGTACCAAATTCCATCAAGATTGCTTGTGTAAAAAGATTACTTGTGCAAATCTTGCGCTTACCCTACACATCAATCTACTTATTGAATAAATATAGAGGTGCCGCAACTCATAAAAGGCTTAAATACTCAACCCAAATACATATACAAAAAATAAATAATAACCAATACAAATAAATTGATATAAAAAGTGCTTGAAAAACATGTATGTGTATACATAAAGATTACTTAGCACCACAAAAAGATACTTGGTTATGTTTTCTTTAAAAGAGATGGTTCTGGGAGATAGGTATTTGGGG
Source organism: Lithobates septentrionalis (assembly GCA_037952835.1). Classification (NCBI taxonomy): domain Eukaryota; kingdom Metazoa; phylum Chordata; class Amphibia; order Anura; family Ranidae; genus Lithobates; species Lithobates septentrionalis. The sequence continues at coordinate 1,927,175 of JBBDGP010000955.1, forward strand.
GGGGGGGGGAACAAGGGACGGTACATGGAGGTGGGTAGGGGGGCAGAGACAAATGGTGACACGGGAGAGGGGAGTTCCTGTACCTAAAAAGCCCTGGGTAAAACTGCCTTATTTTTTTCCTATGGGGTAAAAAAAAATCTATCTATCTCTCTATCTTGCTATCTATCTATATGTGTTTTGCATAAATGTAACAACTTAGGTCCTGAAAACAGATCTTTAGTTACGTTAAAAAATAGAGGATTGTGGGAATGGAGGAGATGAAGAGGAGAGGTCAGTAGTACTCTTTCGTGGCCTTGATCCTCTAGGCGCAGGCCCCGATGCACTCCCCTGTTGAAAATGTTTTCAGCATATCTCAGGTTGTCAAAAACAAATTCTCACAAGGGTGTTATGGGGTTGAGTATAGGAAGCATGCTGGAGTTGAATGCAGGGGAAAAGAATGGGATGTACCATCAGTAGACCAGATTCGTGCACATGACTACTAGGCCAGCAACCCTTTCTGCCCACCCCCGCCAAACCACAATCTTTCATTTTTTAAGGCAACTGGAGGTCAGTTATGTGCCTGCACTCCTATGCATCTGGCTCCTGGGGTAGGTGCTGGTTTTGAGGCGGGGCTCACATGTAGTATATCTCTGGTAAAGTGGACGTAAAGTCCCTACAGAAACACAACCTTCCCTTTGCTGTAAAGTAACAAAAAAGACACCATTGGACCACCTAAAACTAAATTCCAGGTATGGCAATTATTACATGGTTACATAGGTCCAGCTTGGACCAATATAAATATGTACTGCATGTGTCATGCCTATAGGATCCCCCTTGAAGCTGGAAATCACTGTAGTAGGCACTGCAGTGATTGCCACTGGCTTTCATGTCCTGCGGCAAGTGGCTGCTTACTGAAGACAGGAGGCGGTCCGTTAGACACGGGCACCATTCAGGGAACAATTTGCATTTTCTGAACGAATGCAAAGTGTTTCAGCAAAGGGAATCAATATTTCTTTCAATTGTTCAATGCAAAGTGTTCTCTGATTGGACAGAGTGGATTTGAGATGTCACCACCCTGCATTGCCACCTTGTCCTCCTGTGTTCATAATGTTGCAGGACAGCCACTCGGCGTGCAACTCAGAAGCTAGTGGAGACCACTGCAGCAGCGATGCCTACTATAATTATTTCCAGCTTCCACGGGGATTCCACAAGTATGGTATATACATAGTTACATTGACCCAAGCGGGCCCAGTGTAACTATGGAAAAATGCCATACCTGGAATTCATAAAGAGAATGTCAAAAAGTGCAGAAGGCAGGAAAGGATGGACAAGTTTTATCGGAATGGCCTAGGATTTGGCTGTAGGGAGAGGGTCTTGGGTGGCGATGCTTGTACACCTGTTATTATGGCTGGATAGATGGGAGGGATCTGTATGAGGCACCTTAGGTCTACTTCAAGAGATGCTTCAGAATACCATTACTCCACAGAATCCTAAAAGCAGACAGTACACTTTTTAGTGCAGTACATAAAATATTTAACTACGAAGAACAGGGGTGTGAATCCAGTTTATGCTTTCTGCTTTTTTAGCAAAATGCAATCAATTTAGTAAATGGTGTTTAAGCATTAAGCTGTGTCGAATGCAGATTTGCAAGCACCTCAGTTTTGATCAAAAACCTTTTTTTTCTTTTATTATTGCCACTTTCAATAAATAAAATCACCTAGATGTCATGCAGCAAACGAAGGTGTATAATATATCACTGTGTACCAATTGCCTGGGATGGAAGCACAAGGACAAAGCACAATAGTAAAATAGATGAAGGGGAAGTCAATACAGCTGTAAGTTCTTTTATTGCTATGGCCGAGACTCTGCGATTACCAGGGGGTATAGCAGCAGTGGGGGCCGAGCCAACAATTTTATTTTATGGGCAACTGCCCAGAGAACTATGGACAGTTAAAGAACTGCTGTAGCAGCATTCAAGTGTTAAAAAAAAACAACAACAGTGATATAGAATCCTCTGGTTTGTAAGAGATGTTTTTTTGGGCAGGAGGTTGGGAAGACTGTCTGTCCACCAAATGGCTTAGCAAACACACCTTCTGTATGCAGACACATCTGCATGTAGACAGGTACTGCTTGTTCAGCTGCAGACATAGGCGTATGCACAGGGTGTGCTGGGTGTGTCTGGGCACATCCTAATCACCTTGTGTAATGCAGATTTCCCCTGCCGAACGCCCCTAACCCCATGGCAGCTGAGGCTACAGAGAAAGGTACTGGGGAATCTCTGTCATCAGTCCCTTTCTCAGTTATTTCGCCTACGCCCCTCAATGGGGCTCCTGACAAATTGAAAAAATAAAAAATATTGTAAAAAAATAATAACAAAATGAAATAATAAAAACAAAAAACTCCTGACACCAATCTCACCCCTACTGACACTATCCTCTGCTCTACTGACACCATCCACTGCTCTACTACGCATGTGTCTTTGCGCTTTGGGGTGCACACCCTAATACTTACTAAGCTGGGGGTGGCACTGCTGCTCAGGTTAGCAGGGCAGAGGAGTGACACAACGATCATAAGATTGCCCACTCACTTCTTATATGGGAAATAAGCAAAGCAGTCAGGTGACTGCTGTTGCTTACCTCTGCTACTAGAGAAGCCTGTCTGAGGACTGATATATCCTTTTTACAATACTCCTGGGGGCCATCTTGGGAGAGTCTTATGTCTTAATTGGACACAAGTTCTCCCAAGATTTTGGCAGCCATCTAGGTCCGCGAGAAAAAAAATCTCTCCACTGCTTAGGCTATTAGGTGCTCCTGCTGTGTAGGAGTAGTTAGATAGAGGAACCTGTCTGGTCAAGGACACTTAGGTTTACTGCAGGAAAAGACTCCTGCTGTATAGGGATAGTTTATGGACCTTCTACATCCCATTCTACTGTTTCTGAACCGAGTGAAAAGCACCCCAGATCTATTGATCAGATACCAGTTATTCCTGCTGACCAATGAAGAAAGACGCTAAGACACCTCCCTGGCCTGAGTCCTGTTGCATGGCCATGAGGAATCCCACTTAAGGACACAAGCCCCATCCACAAGGAATCCCTCTGAAGTATGGAAGCCCCCTTCCACATGCCATTTTTATACTTTAAAATGTATCTAGAGCCAAAAGTTTTTAGTTTTGGATAGAGTAAAACCTCTGTTAGGTCATGTGCCGAAAGGAGAGCACCAGAAGCCTTTTTTTTAAAGTCCAGTAAATGTTTTTAAAAGACACATTCAGCTGAGGCTAACACATGTAAGAGGTTCATCGGGGCTTGATGAACGTTGCATGAAAAGAGTATAAACTGCACAAGTATTTGTAGAATGATCTTGAAGGATAGGCTTCTAAAGCCGTTTCTAACTGAATCAATAATTCAGTCTTCTCTTAAAACATTCACAAAGCCCTGTTAAATAGCGATAAGATTTGAGCTTGCCACTGCCATGGGTTGAAGGCGAATTCTACAGGTTTGAGATTTGTGGTTCTGGGAAATTTTTTGCCCAGATTCACCCAGGCTGATTTTTTTAAACCATATGCATGACCTGTGAAGTATGGCCATTAGGGTTAAAAGAGCCAATCAATGGGGCTTTGGATAAGCCAGGATAGGGAGGATAGGGAGCAGTTAAAGCGTCAGTGTATTAGGAGCTGCTGTAAGGAAACGGATAGCGAAAGCTAACAAACTGCACAGGTGCAGAATTGAATTATTTGGAAAACTGTATATTGATTCGAATTGCTATCCTTTAGCAACTCAACTCCTTTGTTACTTTCAAATGCTGCCCCATCCATAGAAAACTTTTTTTGTTTGCTGCAAGGCTTCCCTTTCAAACTTTTGTTTTAGGGAGTATTATTTGGGGATTTACACTTATTTGGGGGTATATTGTTTTTATTGCATGCTGGTATATCGAAATGGGCTTACTTTACTGATAGTTTTTTTTTTTTTGTTTGGAGTGCTCAAAGAAAAGCATTTACTTTTTACTGGCTTATTGTTCTTGTGTTCTTGGAGCTGCCTTTTGTTCACAGCACACCAGTGCATCATTTGAAATGAAACAAACTAAGAGCAGGAACAATGTGCACTTAAGCCACCTAACACCCTCACATTATATCAATCCCATTCAACACGCCCTCCTGTCTCCATATTTAAAATAAAAGTTAGCCGTACACCAGTTAGGCTTATTATCTCTAATTAAAACTGTTCTGCTGGTGGCCAATTTTACACTGCTGTCTTTTCTGTGGTATCTTACTTCTTGTAGTAAAGCTTCAGCCTGTGCTCTTTGTCTCTAGTAAATTTGGGCCTAGCCTTTCTATTTAAAATGTTCCTACTGCTGGCCAGAGAATATAGATTATAGGATTTTCTTACCACTGATTTTTGTCTGAAGTGCCTAGGGTAGGGTGATTTTTCAGTTCTTCTAATGAGATCCTAAGAGGCGCTCATGCACTGTACTTATACGCACCCTTAACATGTTCAAGGTCAGTAACTAGGCAACTAGCGTTTTCAGAAGATAATGCAATGCTAATAACAGCTCCTGTACTTCTCTAATAAGAGGCGTTCTTTAAGGGGGAAAAGTTGGTAAAAAGAGCTGTTGGAATTACCTGCAGCAACTAGTCAGATACAAGCCAATGATTTTTCAAGTGTGGAAGAGAAAAAAAGGCCTAAGGGCTCTTTCACACGGGGCGGATCAGTGATGATCCGCCCCGTGAACACCCGCTTGCTCAGTGGGGATCGCTCCGCCGATCCCCGCTGAGCAGGAAGATGACAGGTCTGTCTCTGCAAACTGTGCAGCGACGGACCTGTCAGAGCGCCGCTCTCCCCTATGGGGGATCGGATGATGACGGACCGTAGTGTCCGTCGTCACCCGATCCGATAACGGATGGAAAAGTAGGGTTTTCCTCCGTTACACTTTTCAGATTGGAGCGGGTCGGATGTCAGCGGACATGTCACCGCTGACATCCGACGCTCCATAGGGATACATGTATGTCCGTTTTTCATCCGAAAACAGAAGGATGAAAACGGACATACAAATCCCCCGTGTGAAAGAGCCCTAAAAAAGTTAAATTGTACTGAGAAGATGTAAAGGCTACCATTGCTGAACTCCCCATTTGAAAATGCTATTTGAATCGCTGTTATTTTCATCCAAAAGCTTTAATGCTTTCAAAATCAATGACCCAAAACTAGTGTGCAGATCAGCTTAGATCATCAGAATCCACACTTCTCCTAATAAAAGCAGTAAAGTATTCATTGACAGGTTACAAATCAGCCCTCGGGATCCAATTGGTTGACATAGGTTATAGTCATATAGTCATAGGCAATATTATTTTTCAAAAGAAATGCTGCTCCCAGGACCGGCACACCTGAATAGAAGCTAATGCCCCACTCCGCCTCACAGGTGCTGGCTCTGCTAGATATGCTGGACGGCCGCACTCAATGAAAAAAGGAAGCACCTGGATGGATGACACAGGATTAGTAGCTAACGCGTTTCACATCTACTGATGCTTACTCTTAGCCCAGATCAACTTAGATCATCAGAATCCACACTTCTCCTAATAAAAGCAGTAAAGTATTCATTGACAGGTTGCAAATCAGCCCCCGGGATCCGATTGGTTGACAGGTTATAGTCATATAGGCAATATTATTTTTCATTTTGTTATTTATCTATACAAGAAAAGACATGAAACAAAAGCTTTATAAAAGCATTATAAATATTTTTTTATTCATTACAGAAAGTCCTTCTTAAGGATGTTCTCTAAGTGATCATTCAGTATTCTGATCTACAGAGTTGCCTTAAAATATTGCTCAAGTAATAAAGCATTTTGTAGCATTTCTGCTAAATGAAATGAGCAGTTACAAGTGGCGTTATGTAAAGTAGCTGGCTTTGATTAGCTCTTAATCTCCCAGAAATGTTTCTTGTGATTTGTACAGCTTGTTCGTCAAAGGAATGGACAGTATTTTCTCAGAATATTATTATAAATCAGAACTTCCAAAGGGAGGCAGAGCTATATAAGCTATGTTATGGATCACCTTTTTATATTCTCCACTATATTTATTTAGGATTTGGAATCTCTTGGGGCCCATTCAGACCTATCCGGTTAGTTATAATGGACACATTGAAGTTGGCGAATGGGCTGCCAACTTGACAGATCAGTCAACCTGCAGCTTTCCATCTGTTACACAGCAATGCACCACAACAAATGTAATGAGAATGAGAGTTCACCACTATGATCCCTGAGATATAGAAGAAACTGCTAGGCAGTTTAACTTTTTTAAATGATGCCCCGGCTAGAATAAAATAAAAATACACCTTTGTCTGCAATGCTCACCTATCCTGCATCAGCCCCCGCAATAAATCTTTTTTCACCATGAGATGTCAGAAGTCTTCTGGGTTGAATGATGCCCAATGTCATCCAGTCCAGCACATGACTGGACTGAAGATGTCCACAACATGAATTTATAAAAAAAGCAAAAAAAATAAATACTTGTGGAGGAAGGCAAAGCCAAGAGCTAGATTTTGAATATCATTTTTGATCAGACTGACCTTTTAATACAACACCTTCATTTGGACTTTTAAACCCTTCTTGTCATATTTTATTGATAACATTTTGTTTATAAATGTGTATCCACTAGAGGAAGTACCTGTATAATGCAATCAGTACTCCTCCTCCTGAACAGCACTGGTTACACTGTAAAAGCCACCTGAAGGCCCCTTTGACATTTACCTTGTGGTTATTATAGTATCCTATGAAAACTGTTATGCCGCGTACACACGGTCGGACTTTTCAGCTACAAAAGTCCGACAGCCTGTCCGACATACTTCCGGCGTACTTTCGGCGGACTTGCGGCAGACTTTCTAACGAACGGACTTGCCTACACACGACCACACAAAAGTTCGACAGCCTAGTACGCGGTGACGTACACCAAGTCCGGCGAGACTATAAAACGGAAGTTCAATAGCCCGTACGACACCCTTTGGGCTCCTTCTGCTAATCTCGTGTTTATCTCGTGTTAGTAGAAGTTTGGTGAGAGACGATTCGCGCTTGTGAGACTCGTATTTTTCAGTTCGTTTTAACTGTTGTTCAGTCTGTGCTTGTGAGGTTTGTATCTGCTTTTCAGTGCGTTTGGTCAGTTGGCATTGAGAAATCTTTGTTTTATTGTCCGCTCGTTCCTGATTTTCAGGTCGCTCTTCACAGGCCTTGCTGTTCTTCAGTGCGTTCTGTTTAGTGCGTTCTGACCAGCCGACCGTTTTGTAACCATGTTACCTGTACGTACTCGTCGTCGAGCTCGTGCATTGTATGTGTTTGGTGCTGTAGTTTATTCTTCAGACCAAGACCAGTCCATGAACAGGGCGAGGAGGAGTTCATGGACCAAGAATTGGTTGCTCCAGCGTGACCAGTTCTGTCACATGCCATTGCTCCGTGAGATCCGTGAGAATAATCCTGAGGATTTCAGGAACTTTCTCCGGATGACGGACCCCGTTTTTGACCGTTTGTTGGCTTTGCTGACCCCCTATATCAGCAGGCAGGATACCTGCATGAGGCAAGCCATCACTCCGGAGCAGAGGCTAGTTGCCACGTTGCGGTACTTGGCGAAAGGGAGAAGCCTGCAGGACCTCAAGTTCTCGACAGGCATCTCCCCCCAGGCTCTGGGGATCATTATCCCAGAGACCTGTTCTGCCATCATACAGGTCCTGCAGAAGGACTATATTAAGGTAAGATATTTTTCTTTGATTAGCATCACATGTTCTTTTATGTAATCTTTGATAATGTAATGTATTTCTTGCTTCAAACACTACTTACCATCATTGCAATATAGTGTGAATGTCCCCTTTTTATCCTCACACATGCTGGATTTTTTTCCTGTTCTTTTTTGTCATGCATGTATATTTTCCTTCAATAACCTCCCCAGCATGCAATGATGGGAACATATCCACCTAGTCTACTCATTTTGAATGTATTTTGTTTGAGTGTATTTAGTGTGCTGCTAATTAGCAATTAGCTAGATTTCCCAACCCCCCACCCCCCACCTAAACTCACTCCAAATAGTGTGCTGCTAATTAGCAATTAGCTAGATTTCCCAACCCCCCACCCCCCACCTAAACTCACTCCAAATAGTGTGCTGCTAATTAGCAATTAGCTAGATTTCCCAACCCCCCACCCCCACCTAAACTCACTCCAAATAGTGTGCTGCTAATTAGCAATTAGCTAGATTTCCCAACCCCCCACCTAAACTCACTCCAAATAGTGTGCTGCTAATTAGCAATTAGCTAGATTTCCCAACCCCCCCACCCCCACCTAAACTCACTCCAAATAGTGTGCTGCTAATTAGCAATTAGCTAGATTTCTCAACCCCCCACCCCCCACCTAAACTCACTCCAAATAGTGTGCTGCTAATTAGCAATTAGCTAGATTTCCCAACCCCCACCTAAACTCACTCCAAATAGTGTGCTGCTAATTAGCAATTAGCTAGATTTCCCAACCCCCCACCCCCCACCTAAACTCACTCCAAATAGTGTGCTGCTAATTAGCAATTAGCTAGATTTCCCAACCCCCCACCCCCCACCTAAACTCACTCCAAATAGTGTGCTGCTAATTAGCAATTAGCTAGATTTCCCAACCCCCCACCTAAACTCACTCCAAATAGTGTGCTGCTAATTAGCAATTAGCTAGATTTCCCCACCCCCCACCTAAACTCACTCCAAATAGTGTGCTGCTAATTAGCAATTAGCTAGATTTCCCAACCCCCCACCTAAACTCACTCCAAATAGTGTGCTGCTAATTAGCAATTAGCTAGATTTCCCAACCCCCCACCCCCCACCTAAACTCACTCCAAATAGTGTGCTGCTAATTAGCAATTAGCTAGATTCCCCCCCCCCCACCCTCGTAAAAATTTGCTTGAATGTTCTGTGGTGTTGATTTGTATAAAGCAAATATATGTTGCACTTTGCAAAATGCATGTGCACTCTACAAGTGCATTTGTTCCAGTGCTTTAGTAAATGAGCAGAAGCTCTGCTGATTTCCATCATCAAATCATATGCAAGCCACAAAGTGTTTTCATTAATTGCCCTTGCATGTGATTGTGTACTCCTTGCAACATGACTGCCTTTTTACCTTACCTCATTTACTGTAAGCTGGTTAGCAACTGCACGTGCAGAGTGCGACAACTGCAGTCTTGTAGCCTTTTTAGTCCCTAAATTCCTGCGTGTCCTAAAAGTAATCTTTTTTATGGATTTCACAACCCCCTAAAATGTAATCAATGTTCCATCAGAGGGGGTGAGCAATCTGATAAGTGTGCCTTTCCATATTAGATATTCCAGAAGATTTAAATTATTTAATGTTATACTGATGCTGGGGAATAATGTTTTTAATTGTATAATTTTCTTGCAATGTTAGCTTCCAAATTAATGATTTTGGTTTTCTTGTTTGATTCCCCAGTTTCCTTCAACGCCACAGGAATGGCAGACTGTGGCATCCCATTTTGCCAGTCGTTGGGACTTTCCCAATTGTGGAGGGGCTATAGATGGGAAACATGTCCACATCGTGCCACCACCCCATTCGGGGTCATACTATTTTAATTATAAGGGGTTCCACAGTATTGTTTTAATGGCGGTGGTGTCGGCACACTATGAATTTTTATATGTGGACGTGGGGAAGAATGGCCGGATGTCGGATGGAGGAGTATTTGCCCAGACGGAGTTCTGCCAGCGTCTCCAGAGTGGTGGCCTGGGATTGCCACCTGATGCGGATAACGTGGAAGGACTCCCCTTTGTCTTCATTGCCGATGAAGCCTTCGCTCTGAGCAAGCACCTCATGAGGCCATTCCCCCAAAGAACCCTCACCCCGGAGAGGAGGGTTTTTAATTTCCGGCTGGCCAGAGCTAGAAGAGTGGTTGAGAATGCGTTTGGGATTCTGGCCAGCCGGTTCCGCCTGTTTCAAACATCCATTAATTTGGCGGAATACAAACTTAATTTTATCATTTTATCCTGCTGCATTCTGCACAACTTTTTACACAAACATTCTCAAAATTATATCGGAACAGTTGGGCCTGAGGCCGTACTTCTAGATGACCACCTTACGGGCCTGGATACTGTCCGTACTGGCTTGGCCCCCCAAAGTGCCCGTCAAGTTAGACAGCAATATGTGAATTATTTTATAGGTAGGGGGGCCATTGCAATGGGCCAGGATATTTAATTTTTTTAAATAAAATTTTTTTTGATGAAATCTGGAATTATATTTATTGCTTGCCTTTCTTTTGGGCTTTCTCCTAAGGTTATGGTCGATCAGTTGTAGTGCCAACTGTATTTTCCTTTTAAATGTCTAAATAAGCTCCATTGCCACTGTAAACAACTTTTTGACAATTATAACCAAACTGATATTGAGCATTGAAATAACAAACCACACATTTATTGAATTCCTATAAGGAGATGTTTTTATTAATCATTGTTATGCATTCAGTTATGCATTTAGTATAAAATGTACCTAGCCAAAAATATAATGATATCTTAAGAATTTGGAAAAATATAATTATATTTAAAGATTTGTACATAATCCACAAAAAATTTTTTTGGGCTTTTTGATTTTCGCAAACAGGCTTTTTTTTTATTTTTTATTTTTTTAAAGCCTTTTTTTTTGGGGGGGGGGGGGTTTAAAATCCTTTATTTTTTTATTTTTGGGTTTTTTAAAATCCTATTTTTTTTTTTTTAAATCAATTTTTTTTTGGGGGGGGGGTTTTTTAAAATCAATTTTTTATTTTTTTTTTTGTTTTTTTTTTAAATCAATTTTTTTTTTTTGTTTTTTTTTTTAATCAATTTTTTTTTAGTTTTTTTTAAAATCAATTATATATTTTTTTTTTTTTTAAAAATCAAGATTTTTTTTTTTGTGGATTTTTAAGGTATTTTCTATAAACAGCCCTCCTTTTTTAAATTTTGTTAAACAGCCATATAAGTAATGCAAAAATAATAAAGAGAAGGCCCAGAATGGGGTCAGCAAAACAGGAAATGAAGGACATGATCGATGTTTTGGGGTTTCAAAAAGGGAATTTAGATTCGACCCAAAACATCAATCATGTCCTTCATTTCCTGCTGCATACGATCCAGCCGATTCCGCATTTCATCGATCTCCCCATTCCAGGCCATTATTTGACCAATTAGCCGTTGGGCACTGTCTGAGGTGAAATATTCAGTTCTTGTACCTAAAGTGGAATGAAAACAAATAATGTGTTTAGAAATATGCACACATACATAGTTTACCTTACCATAATAAAGCTGTTGTCTCAGACACTGACCTGGTGGGGTGCCCATGTCGCATAATTCCTCCACATCCTCAGGGGTGGCGCTGTTGCTTGACTCAAGCACAACCAGATCACCTAAAATAGAGTAGAAAAATTACATAAAAGAAAAGGCAGCCATGCATAGATTACCGTAAGCTGGTGTGTCAGACACTCACCTGGTGGGGTGCCCATGTCGCCCACCTCTCCTTCATCCACATCCTCAGTGGGGCTTGGGCTGATTTCCCAAGTATGTTGTTTGGCTTGGGGTGGACTGTGTTCTTGTTGGCTGAGTGAATTTTCCCCTATGTGAACCAAAAATTTAATCTACTTAGCACACAGATATTTTAGTACATAGTCATTTTCAAACATTTGTAGTGAAGTGGTGTACAAATGTTCTGTTTGTGTAGAGTTCCTATTTTACCTCAATATTTAAAATTATAAAGACATATCGGATAGATAGATATCTAGATATCAATATCTCGAAATATAGTTAATAATCTTTTGATCTCTCTCTCTATATCTGGAACAAAATATAAATATCTAACTAAATGTAAATAAAAAAAAAAAAGATAACTTAAATTATTCCAAAAGAATGTTTTACATTCTCTCTCTCTCTCTCTCTCTCTCTCTCTCTCTCTCTCTCTCTCTCTCTCTCTCTCTCTCTCTCTCTCTCTCTCTATATATATATATATACACACACATACATACATACATACACACACATATATACATACACACATATATATATATATATATATATAGATAGATATATCTATATATCTATATATATGTATGTAGGAATATCTATATATCTATAGATATGTAACGATGTTTATTAAAAGATCGTTTGAAACGAGGAGAAAAAAAATCGTATAGGAATGAAAAGCACATGGAGCAGTATACAAGGTAATAAACACAAGAGAAAAACACGACAAGTACTTACTTTTTTTAAGCACTTTACGGATCCGTCTGTACTGATCCGGCTCCCTGAGCTTGAGGTCAGACCATCTTTTTCGAATTTGATCCTTGGAGCGCTGGGCCCCAAAAGAAGCCTGTAAAGTGTCCACCACCTTCGCCATTATTTTGGCCTTGCGCAAATTTGGCCGGGCGTACGGCCCATACTTCCCATCATAGTCCTTTTTTAGAAGAATGGCCACCATCTCCACCATCTCTTCAAAACTCATATTGGAGGACTTAAATCTAGGCCTCACAGATCTTGTTGACGTTCCAGCCTCCGGGCTTTTTTTGCTACCTGAGGTAGTTAACATGTCATGTGTCTCCGCCATTATTCACCCCACTACGCGCCGTAATTAAAAATGGGCGGAGAACATGAGTTAAAGTCGAACGTCAGGGGTGGGCGACGCAGGCGGAGTTTCACACATGCATAGTGTATAAAGAGGGGCCTTGTGCACGTGTCGTACGTACGTTCTGTGCGTCGAATTAGGGGGCGGAGAACATGAGTTAAAATCGAACGTCAGGGGCGGGCGACGCAGGCGGAGTTTCACACATGCGTAGTGTATAAAGAGGGGCCTTGTGCACGTGTCGTACGTACGTTCTGTGCGTCGAATTAGGGGGGCGGAGAACATGAGTTAAAATCGAACGTCAGGGGCGGGCGACGCAGGCGGAGTTTCACACATGCGTAGTGTATAAAGAGGGGCCTTGTGCACGTGTCGTACGTACGTTCTGTGCGTAGGTGATAGTGGACCGGGACGTTACTAAACGAAGGTAATTTTAAATTTTTTTTTTTTTTTATGGTCATGACTTTGTAGCAAGCGGCCTATATGGCTTGATAGATTGATGAGGCCTACATAGGGAGAAGATGATGAGGGGTTAGCAGAAACCTAATAAGTGTTTTTTGTCTTGTGACTTTATCTTTTCCAGATATAATGAATCCCCTATTTAAGGATCCAGAGTTCCTTACAGCTTTCATATCGAGAGATGAGGAATTTGTGGGAGGTGAAACACCCTCAGTATTATGCTAAGCATGTGAGGAAGTCAACGCTGGAGAGACGTCTGTCCTTTGTCCAGGCGACCATCCCGGAAGCAACAATGGAGACATTGCTCAAGAAAATTGGGGTCTTGAGGAATATGTATAAGAGGGAGCATAAGAAGATCCAGGAATCAATGAGATCAGGAGCATCAGCAGATGATGTTTATGTACCCAGGCTGTGGTACTACAATCAACTACGTTTTCTTGATGACCAGACTGAAGCCAGGGCATCACTTTCAACCCTTCCCTCCACCCTTCCCTCCACCCTTCCCTCCACCCCAGCAGAGGCTGATGAGGAGCAAGCTGGGTCTTCCATCCTGGATGAACCGGATATGACCATCTGGAGTCAGGTAAATTAGTTTAAACAATATTTACTGTACTAATATTAATGAGGTTAACTGGATGTTATAATTTTCTCCAAGATTTTTGCACTCAGAATTGTGTAGACATATCAATTGACAGGAGTGGCTAAATATGTTTGGCACCTGCTAGAAAAAATTAGGGTGTCTGATTAGACTCTTTTATTAAAGAGATGTATTCACATTGAATTTGCTAGTCATGAGAAGCAAATTGTGTGTCATTGATGAACCCCAAAAAAATAAATAAAACTATGTGCTTTTTTTATACACAGGATGAGTCCATCCAGGAGGAATGTGTGGAAAGTGGCAGGCAGGAGGAGACCGGGCCCATGGACAGCCTGGAGGAGGCCGGATTCCCCATCATCCTGGAGGAGGCTGGGCCCAGTGTCAGGCAGGAGGTGGCTGGTCCCAGTGAGGTGGCTGGGTCAAGTGAGGTGGCTGGTCCCAGTGAGGTGGCTGGGCCCAGTAGGAGCCTGACCCAATCCCAAGTGCCTCCCCTCCACCTTCCCAAAAAAAGGGCCAGGAAGGGGGCCGTCACACAGGAGGCATCCCTGCGCCTCATGCAAGAGGCCACACGTTTTTTGAGGAGCCCCCCCGAAGCAGAAGAGGCCTATGGCTGCTACTTAGCCAGCAGGCTTCTTCAAATGGATTGGGAGCAGCGTCTCATTTGCGAGCGCCTATTTGGGGAAACTATCCAGAAGGGGCTGCAGGGCACGCTAACCCGAAACACCCAACTACATGAGGCAGCCCCCCCTCCTCCTCCTCCTCCTCCTCCTCCTGCCACAACTGAAACACCACAGCCACAGCCTCCAAAGAAGGCTACAGGGAAGGCTGCAGGGAAGGCTGCAGGGCAGCGTGGAGGAAAGGCTGCAGGGAAGAGAAGAAAGTGATGACCTGGGTTCAGTCTGGTCTGACAGAAGACGCAGGCTGTTGTAGGACCACAGTCTGGGGACATCTATATCATCTGCTGGTGCTGTTGATCTCTGGGATTCTTGGACCAGATTGTGCTCCCTCTTATATGGACTCCTCAAGATCCCAATTTTCTTGTACACAGACTTTTTCCAGCGTTGACTTCCTCTTTATTTTATTTTGACCATGAATAAATGGATCTTTTTTGAGTTTAGCAAAAGACTTTATGTGTTTTCTTTTAAATCATTGATTTTACACACAATGTTAAATTAACAAGGGACAACAATCTCATTGAGTTTGCAAAAACACACCAAAAATACATTACTAATGTTAATAATGTTCGAGTGGTAAGTCTGGGAAAGAACAAAAATATACATAACCAAAAACGGTGCTTTGGGTTAACTTTATCTTAAAAATAAAAAATAATCACTAGAAAAACAAAACTATAATAATGGGTTCTTTGTGGTAACTTTACAAACCTAAAAAATATAAAAAAAAAAAAAAAAAAATACAAATGGGTTCTTTGTGGTAACTTTACAAACACCAAAAAATGAAAAATAAAAATCTAGAGATAAACATATAAAAAAGTTCAACACCAATCATAAAATAAATATCTGGATAAAAATTACAAGAAAATATGACTCCACACAAAAAAAAACAAAAACAAAAAAAAAGGTAAAAAGTATTATTAGTATGGAAACATTGTTTTTAAAAAGCATACTATATCATTCATGAGATCAAAGAGAAAAAGAATCCAGAAATCAGTTTGGGAGAACTCTGAATATGAACAGCAAAACACCTTCGTTCTTTATAGCATTCGTAAAGAAGAAATAAAATGCGCTGCATTCAACGATCACAGATTTTGCAGCGTGATGAATGTGCTACCTACAATACGAACACTAGTTTTACTAGACCGAGTGCTTCCGTTTAGTTTTTGCTTATGAGCATGCGTCGTTTTTTTGTCCGTAGGACTAGCATACAGACGAGCGGACTTCGGGGTCCGTCGTAGTTACGATGTAAAGATTTGAAGCATGTTTCAAATCTAAAGTACGTCGGATTTGAGGCTAAAAAAGTACGTTGAAAGTCCGGAGAAGCCCACACACGATCGGATTACCAGCCAGCTTTAGTCCGTCAGCGTCCGTTGGACTTTTGTAGACGAAAAGTCCGACCGTGTGTACGCGGCATTAGTGAAGGGTATGTCCCAAGGCCAGTCTTCACAGAAGATGTAGGCAGTCCATCAGGAGATCTCTATGCATGACTGCGGATGGCTTCAGAGGGCACAGCAAAAAAAAAAAAGCAGTTTATGGATAATCACCATAAATCTGTAAAAAAATTAGGCAAATATTTCCTATGAGAGAACCAAAACAACAAAATGATTCAGTCTGGTGTTGTGTTTTTGTGATTTCATTCTTGTCACATAAAGTTGTTGCCATTCAAGGCATCTGTCTTTCAGTCTGTTTCCTGTCAACATGAAATGTGCAATGTGGTTTTCCATATGTTTGTGTGAATTTACACACTGTGCGTTCTCAAGTGGCCAAATTTAGCTTTATTTGTGTTTAATATATTTACTCAGCATGTCATTCATAGCTGCATTGAATTTAAGGCCCAACTCTATACAAAACTATTTAATTTATATTTGAATAGAGGAGGGTGGGTTAGAGTCCCTGTCAAGTTATTTTTGCTGTCCGTGAGGGAGACTAGTGAGAGGACATCCCAGAGGTACATGGACAAAAATTAAAAATGCATTTAACCAATTGCCAACCAAGAAAGGCCTTGTTTACATGGGGTGTCATGTTAATACACCTGTGAAGGGCCATGCTTACCCACACGAGGATGCACAGGTGTTGCATTGGTGTTCTGTGCATTGCCGTGAAGGCAATCCCATTCATGTCAATTGGGATGCAGTGGATGCACAGACACAGACACTGCTCCCAATGTGACATCTGTGAGGATGCATGGGCCCAAACGCATCCAAAACTTGTAACAGGTTGGTGTGGAGTTTTAGTTAGCAAGAGTAACCTATACCTGGTAAGCCACAAATCCACACAAAGCAATAGCATGAATGAGAATAACTATGATGATGAATGATGCTGTTATAGCTTTCCTGCAACTAGTATACTATGCTCTAATAGTGCACTCTAGAAATAATTATTCTGAGACCCATGTCTACTGCAACGATACCCCTCATTATAAGCAGTAAATAAAGTCCTTGTAGAGCAGCTTATCTAAAGTGACAGTCCTTTGCCCTAGTTCTTCATCTTCAGCTGGCTAGCATTGGGGTCTAGTCTTTATGGTGGTGCACATAAATACAGTCCCAGTAAATTCTGAATGCAATGGTAAAGGCTGCTAGTCAAATGTCCAGTCCCTTCTATCAGCAACCAATCCCAAATATACAGCCGAAATATTCCTGCTGTTCCAATGTCCTCTTGATCTGCCTGAAGTGGCTCCAGTCCTCAGCCCACAGGTATATAGTGCTCCGGGTCTCTCTACCACAAGGGTCTGTTTCCTGCCAGTAGCTCAGTCCTAAGCTCCACTCAGATCCACTCTCTCTGGTCCACAGCACAAAGGACCCAGATCTCTGGCTCAGGTCCATAATACGGTCCATAAGATTCCACAACATGGCTCCCTTCCAGGACTTCAACTCCCACAGTTCAGTGTGGCCAGTACAAAGTCTATGGAGCTCCTTTGGCTTGTCTTCTCCCCCTGCTGCTGGAAGGCAGACAGTGTTGCTAGATCCAGCATGTCAGTTCAGTGAGGGCATAGAGAGCAGCTACAGCACTGTTCTAACTCGCTCTCTATCTAGCCAAGCACCTGGCTACAAAACAAAACCTCAAATGTTGGGTTGCCCCTAAAACAAGAATAAAGGACAAATCTTCCAACTGGCACATTAGTTCTGATGACTCTGGTGACAACCAGGGATTCTCTCACTTTGGCTTTAGCTATAGGACAGGCAGTGAAGGGAAATCTCCAAAGTGACCCACAGATAGCAAAAAAAACCTACATGGGGTTATAACCTTCACTTACATGCACTCCATGGACTGCACTTCATTGCTGCTCTGGTCCATCTTCCTGACAATGGTATTGGTAGACCATGGCTGCATAGTATATGTCTGCACAGCCGCATGTAAGCTCAACCAGACGCACATGTGACAGGGTGACAATGTAAGAGCATATTTGGGAGACAGTTATAACCCCTTCACTGGAACAGCCTGATCAAAGACCTTCATTGCAGGATCACATTGTAATATTTTAATAATAGCTACAGATTGAAAAATACTGAAAACAACGTGTGATTATTATAATAACAAGTTAATATTTATAAAAGATTTTAGTGACTGAGTTTAGATCTATGCAAAATGTTTTCAGGTAAACCTAATTCCAAAAAATGTAAACACACCAATAACATCTTGATTAAATCTTTTAGTACTCAACATGGATGCACGAAAATATGCATTTGCAAATTAGAGCTCAATAAGTCTACATTCAGGCAGCCAAATATCTGCGGATGGGGCAGCGTCCATCATGAAGCTATAGATTTTTGCAGACAGTTCTAAATGCTGCTTACACCCAACTGTGTGCAACCAGCAGTAGCTGTCAAAACCCCTCCCCGGTCGGTCGATTGATCAGCAAACACTTACCCAATCTAGGTCGTGGGCCTGCATCTCCTCCTCTGTGTTTCCTGTTCGGTGTCTCCTCTTCAGCAGATTACCCTGCATCTCCTCATCCCCGGCGGCCAATACAATCGCTTCTCCTCCTGGCCAACTGGGTCTTAGGACCCGCTTCCTGTTTGGAGGGGTGGAGAATCAGGAAGACGATAGCAAATATTAATTTCCTATTGTCACACAACTGGGTGGGCTCAGGGCGCAGTGCTCTGTGTCCTGAGCCCACCCTTTTTTGAACCCAATTAGAGCCTCAGGCTCTAATCATGTGCGTCTCCTCCTCCTCATGTGCATCTCCTCCTCCTCGTCTCCTCCTCCGAGGAGGAGATGCAGGGTAAGCCGCTGAGGAGGAGACACCGAACAGGAGACAAGAACTAAAAGACTCCTCCTATAACACAGGTGGACACTAATAAGAAGTAATGGCGGGGAGGATCCCTTGACCAGATCCCTTGGGCTGAAACACCCCATCCCCTCCACCATGTCTCCACCTCAGCGGCTTACCCTGCGTCTCCTCATCCTCGACAGCCAATACAATCGCTTCTCCTCCTGGCCAACTGGGTCTTAGGACACAGGTGGACACTAATAAGAGTTAATGGGGGTGAGGATCCCTTGGGCTGAAACACCCCATCCCCTCCGCCATTACCTCTTATTAGTGTCTACCTGTGTTATAGGATGAGTCCTTTAGTTCTCCCATATAGAGAAATGCATTTCTCCCATGGTTCAGAAGAAGCAGGAATTTTCATTCTATGAATAGCGTAGAACCCACTGATAATGGGATACTTTAACGCAGTAAGTGGGCTTAAGCACCATATAGCCATATGGTATGACCAAATCCCCATATTTTTTGAATATGTTTAGGTGTTTTAAATTGCCTTGCAGGAGTTAAATGTCATTTTTGTATGTGCGCGCTGTAATCTTTCACTCTATTTGTATGGTCTTATGGCTGCACCATCTTTAATGCATTTTTTAGGGTGTGCCCCCCAAATCTTTGTTTGTCTACTGCATGTAAATTAGGGGCAGTGTGCATGGATTAGGGGGGGTGGCGCCCCTGTGCCCTGTATGGACGGGCCACCACTGCATGCGTCTGAAGCCTCCGACCAACTCTGGACACATAAAATATTAGAAAAAATTTGAAAAAGTTTTGGCCGCACACAAGCTGGCTGCAGGTAATCAACCAGTTTGTATGTGGCTATAGCACAGAGTGTTGCTGCGTCCAGAGGTAGTGTTTAAACGCCTCCAAATGCTGCATATATTCAATGGTCTGAATGTATCCTAAGTGCTGATAGGCTATGTACATTTTGTAGCTAATTCATCTGTTAGTTACAGGTGTTAAAGTTGGTGTTTAAGTGCAAAGTCCACAAACATTCACCTGTACTCCAGCTATGCAACATTGGCAAGCTCCATTGCTGGCACCAACATCTTCTCCCCGGCTTCTTCCATGTGCGGGGTCTTCAGACATCTTGATAGACCAGCGTGGGATAAATTTGTGGTCCTGTGACATTGCAGTCCTGAGTCTTCTTATATGCACAGGAGGCAATACGTGGGCAGCTCCTATTGGCTGTCCAGTGGTGGGGTCCTCTTAGGATGCATAACCACTTGCCGACCACCTAACTGGGAAAATAGATCATGATTTTGACCTTACATACCGGTGTTTTGGCTTCAGCTAGATGGCATAACCCCAGTATTTTCTGTTCTCTCAGGCGTCGGACTTTCAGATAAAAGTGATCCCCGAGGTAGAATCGCCATGGGATCACTTTTAAAAGCAACGGGAAGGGTGCCCCCCTCCTGCCGCTTCCCAGTGGTTCCCGAGCTTACCTTATTAATCAGTGAGCCCGGGACTCAATCCGACACAGACGGTGGCTTGCCATAGAGATAAGCAATGGAAAGATGGCCGCCGCTAACAAGACACGTGGCCACTCATTAAAATTAGAAGAAAAGAGGTTTAACCTTAAACTACGTAGAGGGTTCTTTACTGTAAGAGCGGCAAAGATGTGGAATTCCTTTCCACTGGCGGTGGTCTCAGCGGGGGGCATTGATAGTTTAAAAAATCTATTGGATAAGCACCTGAACCAACGCAACATACAGAGATATACAATGTAATACTGACATATAATCACACACATAAGTTGGACTTGATGGACTTGTGTCTTGTTTCAACCTCACCTACTATGTAACTATGTATGCCCTTGGAGGACCGGAGTGACGTTATGACATCACCTTCGGTTTCCTAGGCCATGTAAACATGACTTTTTTTTCTTAAAGCAAACTATATATATATATATATATATATATATATATATAAATATAAATATACACACAGTGGGGACGGAAAGTATTCAGACCCCCTTAAATTTTTCACTCTTTCTTATATTGCAGCCATTTGCTAAGATCATTTAAGTTCATTTTTTTTTCCTCATTAATGTACACACAGCACCCCATATTGCCAGAAAAACACAGAATTGTTGACATTTTCGCAGATTTATTAGAAAAGAAAATCTGAAATATCACATGGTCCTAAGTATTTAGACCCTTTGCTGTGACACTCATATATTTAACTCAGGTGCTGTCCATTTCTTCTGATCATCCTTAACATGGTTCTACACCTTCATTTGAGTCCAGCTGTGTTTGATTATACTGATTGGATTTGAATAGGAAAGCCACACACCATCTATATAAGACCTTACAGCTCACAGTGCATGTCAGAGCAAATGAGAATCAAAGGAACTGCCTGAAGAACTCAGAGACAGAATTGTGGCAAGGCACAGATCTGGCCAAGGTTACAAAAACATTTCTGCTGCACTTAAGGTTCCTAAGAGCACAGTGGCATCCATAATCCTTAAATGGAAGACGTTTGGGACGACCAGAACCCTTCCTAGAGCTGGCCGTCTGGCCAAACTGAGCTGTCGGGGGAGAAGAGCCTTGGTGAGGGAGGTAAAGTAGAACCCAAAGATCACTGTGGCTGAGCTCCAGAGATGCAATCGGGAGATGGGAGAAAGTTGTAGAAAGTCAACCATCACTGCAGCCCTCCACCAGTCGGGGCTTTATGGCAGAGTGGCCCGATGGAAGCCTCTCCTCAGTGCAAGACACACGAAAGCCCGCATGGAGTTTGCTAAGAAACACCTGAAGGACTCCAAGATGGTGAGAAATAAGATTCTCCGGTCTGATGAAACCAAGATAGAACTTTTTGGCCTTAATTCTAAGCAGTATGTGTGGAGAAAACCAGGCACTGCTCATCACCTGTCCAGTACAGTCCCAACAGTAAAGCATGGTGGTGGCAGCATCATGCTGTGGGGGTGTTTTTCAGCTGCAGGGACAGGACGACTGGCTGCAACCAAGGGAAAGATGAATGCGGCTAAGTACAGGGATATCCTGGATGAACACCTTCTCCAGAGTGCTCAGGACCTTAGACTGGCCGAAGGTTTACCTTCCAACAAGACAATGACCCTAAGCACACAGCGAAAATAACGAAGGAGTGGCTTCACAACAACTCCGTGACTGTTCTTGAATGGCCCAGCCAGAGCCCTGACTTAAACCCAATCGAGCATCTCTGGAGAGACCTAAAAATGGCTGTCCACCAATGTTTATCATCCAACCTGACAGAACTTGAGAGGATCTGCAAGGAGGAATGGCAGAGGATCCCCAAATCCAGGTGTGAAAAACTTGTTGCATCTTTCCCAAAAAGACTCATGGCTGTATTAGATCAAAAGGGTGCTTCTACTAAATACTGAGCAAAGGGTCTAAATACTTAGGACCATGTGATATTTCAGTTTTTCTTTTTTAATAAATCTGCAAAAATGTCAACAATTCTGTGTTTTTCTGTCAATATAGGGTGCTGTGTGTACATTATTGAGGGAAAAAAATGAACTTAAATGATTTTAGCAAATGGTTGCAATATAACAATGAGTGAAAAATTGAAGGGGGTCTGAATACTTTCCGTCCCCACTATATATATATATATATATATATATATATATATATACCGTATTTATCGGCGTATAACACGCGCCGGGTATAACACGCACCCCAAGTTTAGGAGGGAATTTTAAGGAAAAAAACTTTTAGGAGGGAAGTTTAAGGAAAAAAAACTTACATTTAAATGCCCATCAATGCAGCCTTATCGTGTCCATCTGCAGCCTTGCCCCAGTGTCCAGTGCAGCCTTGTCAGTGCAGCTTTGCCCCAGTGCAGCCTTGTCAGTGCAGCTTTGCCCCAGTGCAGCCTTGTCAGTGCAGCTTTGCCCCAGTGCAGCCTTGTCAGTGCAGCTTTGCCCCAGTGCAGCCTTGTCAGTGCAGCCTTGTCAGTGCAGCATTGCCCCAGTGCAGCTTTGCCCCAGTGCAGCCTTGCCCCAGTGGTCCGTGCAGCCTTGTCGCCGCCGACATACAAAAGTTTAGTTTTGATCTTTAAATATGGCGCCGCGGAGTTCGGAGGGACTCGGCGGCGCTCGTTCAGCTGAACGAGCGCCGCCGAGGACACAGTGACTGGGCGGAGCCGAGATACACATAGCCAAGGGTTCTCGGCTATTCTCTGCGCCGTTCACAGTCACGCCCAGTACCATGATGGACATAACACAGGTCCAATGGCGGGACTGGGCGTGACTGTGAACGGCGCAGAGAATAGCCGAGAACCCTTGGCTATGTGTATCTCGGCTCCGCCCAGTCACTGTGTCCTCGGCGGCGCTCGTTCGCGGCGCCATATTTAAAAATACACGCTATGTGAATGTCGGTGGCGATCGCGGCGATCGCTCCGACAGATCACAAAATAGCGGGGATCGGCGTATAACACGCACCCACGATTTTCCCCTGATTTTAAGGGGAAAAAAGTGCGTGTTATACGCCGATAAATACGGTATATATATATATATATATATATATATATATATATATATTAGTGGGGACGGAAAGTATTCAGACCCCCTTCAATTTTTCACTCATTGTTATATTGCAGCCATTTGCTAAAATCATTTAAGTTCATTTTTTTCCTCATTAATGTACACACAGCACCCCATATTGACA
This sequence comes from Lithobates septentrionalis, assembly GCA_037952835.1. Classification (NCBI taxonomy): domain Eukaryota; kingdom Metazoa; phylum Chordata; class Amphibia; order Anura; family Ranidae; genus Lithobates; species Lithobates septentrionalis. The sequence goes on from JBBDGP010000955.1 coordinate 1,950,362, forward strand.
GAAAAATACAGAATTGTTGAAATTTTTGCAGATTTATTAAAAAAGAAAAACTGAAATATCACATGGTTCTAAGTATTCAGACCCTTTGCTCAGTATTTAGTAGAAGCACCCTTTTTATCTATTACAGCCATGAGTCTTTTTGGGAAAGATGCAACAAGTTTTTCACACCTGGATTTGGGGATCCTCTGCCATTCCTCCTTGCAGATCCTCTCCAGTTCTGTCAGGTTGGATGGTAAACGTTGGTGGACAGCTCAATTGGGTTTAAGTCAGGGCTCTGGCTGACCCATTCAAGAACAGTCACAGAGTTGTTGTGAAGCCACTCCTTCATTATTTTAGCTGTGTGCTTAGGGCCATTGTCTTGTTGGAAGGTAAACGTTCGGCCCAGTCTGAGGTCCTGAGCACTCTGGAGAAGGTTTTCGTCCAGGATATCCCTGTACTTGGCCGCATTCATCTTTCCCTCGATTGCAACCAGTCGTCCTGTCCCTGCAGCTAAGAAACACTGCCACAGCATGATGCTGCCACCACCATGCTTCACTGTTGGGACTGTATTGGACAGGTGATGAGAAGTGCCTGGTTTTCTCCACACATACCGCTTAGAATTAAGGCCAAAAAGTTCTATCTTGTCTCATCAGACCAGAGAATCTTATTTCTCACCATCGTGGAGTCCTTCAGGTGTTTTTCAGCAAACTCAATGCGGGCTTTCATGTGTCTTGCACTGAGGAGAGGCTTCCGTCGGGCCACTCTGCCATAAAGCCCCGACTGGTGGAGGGCTGCAGTGATGATTGACTTTCTATAACTTTCTCCCATCTCCCGACTGCATCTCTGGAGCTCAGCCACAGTGATCTTTGGGTTCTTCTTTACCTCTCTCACCAAGGCTCTTCTCCCCCACAGTTCAGCTCAGTTTGGTCAGACGGCCAGCTCTAGGAAGGGTTCTGGTCGTCCCAAACGTCTTCCATTTAAGGATTATGGAGGCCACTGTGCTCTTAGGAACCTTAAGTGCAGCAGAAATTTTTTTGTAACCTTGGCCAGATCTGTGCCTTGCCACAATTCTGTCTCTGAGCTCTTCAGGCAGTTCCTTTGACCTCATGATTCTCATTTGCTCTGACATGCACTGTGAGCTGTAAGGTCTTATATAGACAGGTGTGTGGCTTTCCTAATCAAGTCCAATCAGTATAATCAAACACAGCTGGACTCAAATGAAGGTGTAGAACCATCTCAAGGATGATCAGAAGAAATGGACAGCACCTGAGTTAAATATATGAGTGTCACAGCAAAGGGTCTGAATACTTAGGACCATGTGATATTTCAGTTTTTCTTTTTTAATAAATCTGCAAAAATTTCAACAATTCTGTGTTTTTCTGTCAATATGGGGTGCTGTGTGTACATTAATGAGGAAAAAAAATGAACTTAAATGATTTTAGCAAATGGCTGCAATATGACAAAGAGTGAAAAATTTAAGGGGGTCTGAATACTTTCCGTCCCCACTGTGTATATATATATATATATATATATATATATATATATATATATATATATATACACATACAGTGCCTTGCAAAAGTATTCGGCCCCCTTGAACTTTTCAACCTTTTGCCACATTTCAGGCTTCAAACATAAAGATATAAAATTTTAATTTTTTGTGAAGAATCACCAACAAGTGGGACACAATTGTGAAGTGGAACGAAATCTATTGGATATTTTAAACTTTTTTTAGCAATTAAAAAACTGAAAAGTGGTGCGTGCAAAATTATTCGGCCCCTTTACTTTCAGTGCAGAAAACTCACTCCAGAAGTTCAGCGAGGATCTCTGAATGATCCAATGTTGTCCTAAATGACTGATGGTGATAAATAGAATCCACCTGTGTGTAATCAAGTCTCTGTATAAATGCACCTGCTCTGTGATAGTCTCAGGGTTCTGTTGAAAGCGCAGAGAGCATCATGAAGACCAAGGAACACACCAGGCAGGTCCGTAATACTGTTGTGGAGAAGTTTAAAGCCGGATTTGGATACAAAAAGATTTCCCAAGCTTTAAACATCCCAAGGAGCACTGTGCAAGCGATCATTTTGAAATGGAAGGAGTATCAGACCACTGCAAATCTACCAAGACCTGGCTGTCCCTCTAAACTTTCAGCTCAGACAAGGAGAAGACTGATCAGAGATGCAGCCAAGAGGCCCATGATCACTCTGGATGAACTGCAGAGAACTACAGCTGAGGTGGGAGAGTCTGTCCATAGGACAACAATCAGTCGTACACTGCACAAATCTGGCCTTTATGGAAGTGTGGCAAGAAGAAAGCCATTTCTCAAAGATATCCATAAAAAGTCTCGTCTAAAGTTTGCCACAAGCCACCTGGGAGACACCAAACATGTGGAAGAAGGTGCTCTGGTCCGATGAAACCAAAATCAAACTTTTTGGCCACAATGCAAAACGATATGTTTGGCGTAAAAGCAACACAGCTCATCACACTCAACACACCATCCCCACTGTCAAACATGGTGGTGGCAGCATCATGGTTTGGGCCTGCTTTTCTTCAGCAGGGACAGGGAAGATGGTTAAAATTGAGGGGAAGATGGATGCAGCCAAATACAGGACCATTCTGGATGAAAACCTGTTGGAGTCTGCAAAAGACCTGAAACTGGGACGGAGATTTATCTTCCAACAAGACAATGATCCCAAACATACAGCAAAATCTACAAAGGAATGGTTCACAAATAAATGTATCCAGGTGTTAGAATGGCCAAGTCAAAGTCCAGACCTGAATCCAATCGAGAATCTGTGGAAAGAGCTGAAAACTGCTGTTCACAAACGCTCTCCATCCAACCTCACTGAGCTCGAGCTGTTTTGCAAGGAAGAATGGGCAAGAATTTCAGTCTCTCGATGTGCAAAACTGAAAGAGACATACCCCAAGCGACTTGCAGCTGTAATCGCAGCAAAAGGTGGCTCTACAAAGTATTAACGCAAGGGGGCCGAATAATTTTGCACGCCCCACTTTTCATTTTTTTATTAGTTAAAAAAGTTTCAAAAATCCAAAAGATTTCGTTCCACTTCACAATTGTGTCCCACTTGTTGGTGATTCTTCACAAAAAATAAAAATGTTATATCTTTATGTTTGAAGCCTGAAATGTGGCAAAAGGTTGAAAAGTTCAAGGGGGCCGAATATTTTCGCAAGCCACTGTGTATATATATATATATATATATATATATATATATATATATATATATATATATATATATATATAAAATGTTTGGGGGTATTAAGTAATTTTCTAGCAAAAAATACTGATTTATTTACTTGTAAACGACCAACCGGGGGGACCAACCGGCACGAGCACATCTGCAGTGCTGCCAGCTCTTCCAGGAATGGCACTGACAGGGAACATGTACAGCAGACTTCGGTGAGTATATCCCTATTCCAGTAGGAAGAAAAAACACTCTTCATGGGTCAGAGGAGGGTGGAACAGGGTTTTATTTGTGCCTGGGGATTGACTTTAAAATAAAATTGAAAAAAATGTAAATTTTATAATTCATATATATTTTTTTAATTTACCATGGCCCCAGAGAATTGTCCAGACCACTTGTCCAGGCCAGCAGCCCTCCCCCCAAGGAACCCTCTTCTTGCGCATGTTCTCCCACAAACAATTCCTGCAATGGAACAAGCATGATTTTGCTACATATTGGTGCCCAAAAAAAGTTTCTGCAAGAACAAAGTTAAGTGAATTTTACTTTTGTTTCTTTTTTTCGTTTGGTGAATCAAGCTGATTATCTTTCTGCCCAATTCAATTGTACTCTAACTAACCCTGACCCAGCACAAAGTACCCAAGCTGAATACCAGCCATGCACTCAGTCATTTTTTTTTTCATTTGCAACCAGTGTCAATCAGCCCTCATTTGAAAAAAAAAAAAAAAAATGTCATCAAACAAACCAAAGAAATCGCCACATGCCATTTCAATCAACTTTGAAAGGAAAATGAAAAAAAGTTGATTGAAAAAGCAGACAGGAAAAACAACTCGATTGAACGAAAAAATATTGAACGCGGAGAAATCAAAGAAAATTTGATAGACTTTAATGCTTCCACCACAGTTGGTTAAGGTTTGTTCTGTCTGGTCGCCGTTAAATTAATCGTGAAAGAAAGCAAGGACTGTCAATCTGTCTTTTGTTTCAGCTTAAAATTGAATTGAAAGACACAGCAAAAGACCAAATTGTTGTGTACCTATTCTACCATGACCCAACCAACTACATAGTCCACTTATGTGCAATCTATTTCTTAAATAAAGTGTACCTGTCATAACAGAACTATTAGGACCACCATTGTTAAACTAGTTCTGAAAATCAACATTGCCAGGCTGTGTCTGGCCTCAATACTTTGTTACAAGCCTGAAACAAGCATGAAGGAGGAAGAAGAAAGGGAAGAAGAAAAGTCAGGACTCCTGACCTGAATATATCAGCATAACAGCTGGGCAGCTAGCATTTTGAATAGGCAGTCAGCAAAGACAGTCCACTGTTGGTAGTCCCATCATGAGAGGTTTAAACCTAATCTTAACCCTGCTAGCTTAACGCCTTTGCGCCTAATAATTAAAGAAATCTTAATGCCTAAGCACAATTTTGCAACTTTGACATGTGTTAGTAAAACCGTACATATCATTACAACTATACATAGAATAAGGAAATTCCCCTAAATGGACTTTACCGGCACTTGCTAAAAAATATATATATATTTACGTAATAAGTGTATATAACAAAGTATAAGGAATAAAAGGATTTTTTTATTTAAACACAACATGGCTTAAAAACATAATAATATTTCATAGATTCAACGAAGCATATCACATAATTACATAATCAAACAGTATGGTATTCTTTACAGACAGTAAATTATGCAAGGGCTCTTTCTTACACCCAACGCGTTTTGGAATAAACAGTGTTTTTGTCCTTCTTCAGGGATGTAGCAAAAAAGAGCAATTCGTTTTGTAATATGCTGAATTGGTTTACTTTAAAAATCCAAAATTGGAGTGGCATTGGGCATTGTTGCTGATACAGTTGTCATTAAAACATCAAAAGTAGTGCAAGGATCCCCTATTTTGCTCGAGTTTCAAAGTTGCCAGCCGCGCATCTCAGCATCCAGCGTGCACAACGCCTTAGGTGGATACTGAGATGCGCGGCTGGCAACTTTGAAACTCGAGCAAAATAGGGGATCCTTTCTGTTTTGCCTCAGTAGTTGCTCTGGCCTGCACGCATCCGGGAGGGACGGGGATAGGTGAGATACTATGCCCCATTAAATGGGACCACCACCAATCGATATTATTCAGCACTAATTTTGATGTTTTAATGACAACTGTACCAGCAACAATGCCCAATGCCACTCCAATTTTGGATTTTTAAAGTAACCCAATTCAGCATATTACAAAACGAATTGCTCTTTTTTGCTACATCCCTGAAGAAGTACAAAAACACTGTTTATTCCGAAACACGTTGGGTGTGAGAAAGAGCCCTTGCATAACTTACTGTCTGTGAAGAATACCATACTGTTTGATTATGTAATTATGTGATATGCTTCGTTGAATCTATGAAATATTATGTTTTTAAGCCATGTTGTGTTTAAATAAAAAAATCCTTTTATTCCTTATACTTTGTTATATACACTTATTACGTAAATATATATATATTTTTTAGCAAGTGCCGGTAAAGTCCATTTAGGGGAATTTCCTTATTCTATGTATATTTGTACCTGGATGTGGCACAGCCTCTTTTCATCTAGGGAAGCAAATCACCCCATACTGACTATCATTACAACTACTTCGTGCATCCAGGTGGATTATACCTTGTTTTTCCAGGAAAAATGTGGGCTTTCATTTGGTGGTACGTGGTAATGGATATCTCCTGATGTTTTTTTCAATATCAAAGGAAAACTGGCCCAAAATAAGAAAACATATATTTATTTTTTAATTTAGCTGTATATTTCTTGCTACTACCATAACCTTCCACTAAAGAACAACCCAAAATAGATTCTCTAGCTCCTGACGATCACAGTGATACCTCATATGTGTATTTCAGTTGTTGTTTGTACCCGTAGTACGGCTTACAAAATAATAGTGCACATTTTGCTTTTTTTGTTTATCCTACCTAAAACACAGACACAAATAGTAACTGACACTGATACTAATAAAAAAAAAAATCCTGTCCAAACAAAATACTGGCCCTGACCTTGACCTTTGACCTTGATCTTGACCCAAACACTAACCCTGGCACTGACCTAGATCAAACCTTGATGTAGGTATTTTTTTTTTTTTATTATTATTAGTTTTTTCTTTTTACACACTGTTTTTTTCTCTCTGCAAGAAAAGAGAGAGGTACCATGTATACCTCTCCTCCATTCACAGAGAGAGAAAACACGGGGGCGGACTTCACAGTGACTGATCACTGTGATATCCAGAGGCTATCATAGCGATCTGGTGAGCCGTAAGTGGGAGTTCCAAGTCCCAATCGTTAGTACAGGGCCCAGGGCTCTCGATGAAACCCGGTCTCTGTGCTGGGAGGGTGCCATGTGGCGCTCTTCCAGCACACAGGGGGATATACCCAAATATGCAGCCCCACGGAAAAAAGCTGAGTCCAGTGGGGCCACATATTATGAGGTCGGCATCAAGGGGTTAAACAAAACCCTAAATCAGTGTTTCTTTTTTTTTATAAAATTCTGTTTATTGTTTTTCTTTTTTATATCATACAACAGTGGGCTCGTCCAAGGGGAAGGTGCCCGAAAGGCCAACATGGCCTCATGCCTATCTAACAAAGACCAACTGTCTAACAATCATTCCCCCCCTCCCTTCCCCACCCCTTGAACCACAGCCCGACATATTTCACACTTCCATACAGCATTTTATGGTATATATGCTCTGTTCCCCCTATGACAGAAATTGTAACCTTCGGTTTCTCTACTATCCAAATGTATTTTTAAGACCTTAAGTGGTTAGGACCTTCTGGCATCCATTGTCCAACACAGGATATTACTTTGCTTAGCTTGTATTACGGTACATTACATTAGATTATTTCCCCATTATCCCACTGTGCTATTGGATTTAAACCACGCTTGCCACACCCTATCAAATTTTTTCTTGCATCCCCTGGCCTCGTATGTTGCTTTATAATATGGGAGCATAGTATTCAGACTTTTCCATGCCGCAAAACTCGGGGCTTTAGGTTTTTTCCACTCCAAGAGAATGGCTTTTTTACCATAGAAAAGCAAGACAGTTATCATTGTTCTCATGGCCCGTGAGGGCACAACTTCATCCACCAATCCTAGTAGACACACCTTGACATTCATTGGGATCGGTACTGATATCACTTCAGAAATACATGTCGTGACGTCAGTCCAAAATTTCTGGATGTGTGGGCAGCTCCAAAAAATGTGGTCAGCGTCAGCTGGAGAATAAGAGCATCTCCAGCATTCCGCCGATACCATGGAAAAGATCTTATTCAGTCTAGCAGGCGTATAATAGCTTCTATGAAGGAATTTAAACTGAATTAGCCTGTCTCTCGCCGATACCAGGTGTTTAAATCAGTGTTTCTTAAACTATAAGTCAGAGCCCAAATTGGGTCGCCCACATGTTTATGATGGGTCATCACATCAGTGGCAAGTATTATAGCACACAATATGTATTTAGTGTTCTCATCATATACTACCATGATCACTGACGTAGCTTGTAAACAATGGAGTTAATATATTAGAGAAAATGTTTGTTCTATTTGATGAAAACATAATTAATATTCCCAACCACATCACCAACATCCCTCTCAAAACCCATGAAACAATAAATGTATATGTAAAGCCAAAACCTTTTTGTTCATTTTAGAGTAAAGAAGGGCCTACCCCCTACTAGGTTTATTTTTGCTGTTCTGTTCTGCTAGGGAGATTATATATATATATATTACAGTATCTCACAAAAGTAAGTATACCCCTCACATTTTTTATTATTATTATTATTATTATACAGGATTTATATAGCGCCGACAGTTTATGCAGCGCTTTACAACATTAGGGCAGACAGTACAATTACAATACAATTCAATACAGGAGGACTCAGAAGGCCCTGCTCGTTAGAGCTTGCAATCTAGGAGGGAGGGTCAAGTTAACAGCTGTGGGGGATGAGTTAATGGAGAAAACAGTGCTGTTGCTAGATGGAGGCAGGATAGGCTTCTCTCAAGAGGAAAGTTTTAAGGGATCGCCTAAAGGTGGATAAATTTGGAGACAGTCTGACAGATTGGGGTAGGGAATTCCAGAGTATGGGTGAGGCTCGGGAGAAGTCCTGGAGGCTGATATGGGAGGAGGTGATGAGGGAGCTAGAGAGCAGGAGGTCTTGGTAGGAACGGAAATGGCGATTAGGTTGGTATTTTGAGACTAGGCTAGTGATGTAACTGGGGGCAGAGTTGTGGATGGCTTTGTAACTTATTGTTAGTATTTTGAATTTAATTAGTTGGGCGAGTGGTAGCCAATGGAGGGATTGGCAGAGAGGGGTAGCAGACACTGAGCGGTTTGTAAGGTAGATGAGTCTGGCAGCAGCATTCATGATGGACTGAAGGGGGGATAGTCTATTTAAAGGTAAGCCAATGAGAAGGGAGTTGCAGTAGTCGAGGCGAGAGATAACAAGGGAGTGAATCAGGAGCTTTGTGGTTTCATTGGTAAGAAAGGGACGTAGTTTAGAGATGTTGCGGAGGTTGAGGCAGCAAGCTTTGGAAAGTGATTGGATGTGGGGCCGAAAGGAGAGTTCAGAGTCCAGGATAACGCCTAGCATCCTGACATGTGGGGACGGGTGGATGGTTGTGCCATTGCTCTTGACAGACAAGTCAGGGGAAGAGGCACATGGGGGAGGAAATATTATAAGCTTTGGACAAGTTGAGTTTGAGGAAGTGGTGTGACATCCATACAGATATGTCGGTTAGTAAGTTAGTGATGCGTGAGGTGACTGACGGGGTGAGTTGAGGGGTGGAGAGATAGATTTGTGTGTCGTCAGCGTAGAAATTATATTGAAAGCCGTGAGAGGCTATCAGCTGACCCGGGGAAGAGGTGTAGATTGAAAATAAAAGGAGGTCCAAGAACAGAACCTTGGGGGACCACGACGGAAAAGGGAAGAGGAGTGGAGGAAGTAGAATTGTAAGTGAAACTGAAGGTGCGTTGGGATACGTAGGATGAGAGCCACTGAAGAGCACAGTCATGAAGACCGAGGTAGTAAAGTTTTTTGAGGAGGAGGGGGTGGTCAACCATGTCAAAGGCAGCTGAAAGGTCCAGAAGTAGGAGTACAGAATAGTGTCCGTTGGTTTTTGCAGTTAGTAGGTCATTTGTGAGTTTTAGAAGAGCAGTTTCTGTGGAGTGTTGAGGGCGAAATCCAGATTGAAGGAGATCAAGAAGGTTGTTCTTAATGAGGTGGCCACTCAGTTGGTTGTAAACCAGGCGTTCAAGGAGTTTAGAGGAAAAGGGGAGCAAGGAGATAGGGCGTAGGTTGTTAAGATTGGTAGGGTCCAAGGATGGCTTTTTAAGTATGGAGGTGACCAGTGCATGTTTTAGAGCATTGGGGAAGGTGCCAGAGGTGAGGGAGAGATTGAAGATGTGGGTTAGAGAGTGTAGGATGGAGTCAGAGGGCGACCGGAGCATTTGAGAGGGAATAGGGTCCATTTTTATAAATATTTTATTATATCTTTTCATGTGACAACACTGAAGAAATGACACTTTGCTACAATGTAAAGTAGTGAGTGTACAGCTTGTATAACAGTGTAAATTTGCTTTCCCCTCAAAATGACTCAACACACAGCCATTCATTTCTAAACCACTGGCAACAAAAGTGAGTACACCCCTAAGTAAAAATGTCCAAATTGGGCCCAAAGTGTCAATATTTTGTGTGGCCACCATTATTTTCCAGCACTGCCTTCACCATCTTGGGCATGGAGTTCACCAGAGCTTCACAGGTTGCCACTGGAGTCCTCTTCCACTCCTCCATGACGGCATCATGGAGTTGGTGGATGATAGAGACCTTGCGATCCCTCCACCTTCCATTTGAGAATGCCCCACAGATGCTCAATAGGGTTTAGGTCTGGAGACATGCTTGGCCAATCCATCACCTTTACCCTCAGCTTTTTTAGCAAGGCAGTGGTCGTCTTGGAGGTGTGTTTGGGGTCATTATCATGTTGGAATACTGCACTGCGGCCCAGTCTCTGAAGGGAGGGGATCATGCTCTGCTTCAGTATGTCACAGTACATGTTGGCATTCATGGTTCCCTCAATGAACTGTAGCTCCCCAGTGCCGGCAGCACTCATGCAGCCCCAGACCATAACACTCCCACCACCATGCTTAACTGTAGACAAGACATACTTGTCGTTGTACTCCTCACCTGGTTGCCACCACACACGCTTGACACCATCTGAACCAAATATGTTTATCTTTGTCTTGGTTCCAGTAATTACTTGGTTCCAGTAATCCATGTCCTTAGTCTGCTTGTCTTCAGCAAACTGTTTGCAGGCTTTCTTGGACATCATGTTTAGAAGAGGCTTCTTTCTATGATGACAGCCATGCAGACCAATTTGGCGTATGGTCTAAGCACTGACAGGCTGACCCCCCCACCCCTTCAACTTCTGCAGCAATGCTGGCAGCACTCATACATCTATTTCCCAAAGACAACCTCTGGATATGACGCTGAGCACATGCACGCAACTTCTTTGGTCAACCATGGTGAAGGCAGCCTGTTCTGAGTGAAACCTGTCCTGTTAAATCGCTGTATGTTCTTGGCCACCGTGCTGCAGCTCAGTTTCAGGGTCTTGGCAATCTTCTTATAGCCTAGGCCATCTTTATGTAGAGCAGCAGTTCTTTTTTTTCAGACCCTCAGAGTTTTTTGCCATGAGATGCCATGTTGAACTTCCAGTGACCAGTATGAGAGAGTGAGAGCGATAACACCAAATTTAACACACCTGCTCCCCATTCACACCTTAGACCTTGTAACACTAACGAGTCACATGACACCGGGGATGGAAAATGGCTATTTGGGCCCAATTTGGACATTTTCACTTAGGAGTGTACTCACTTGTGTTGCCAGCGGTTTAGACATTAATGGCTGCGTGTTGAGTTATTTTGAGGAAACAGCACATTTACACTATACTATACAAGCTGTACACTCACTACTTTACAATGTAGCAAAGTGTCATTTCTTCAGTGTTGTCACATGATAAGATATAATCAAATATTTACAAAACTGTGAGGGGTGTACTCACTTTTGTGAGATACTGTATATAAATTCTTGCTGTTCCTTCACTATTCATTCATGGGTGGGTCCATGAGCAAGCTGTATTTCTTAATTACAGTGGCAAAAAGTGATGTCAGGGACCTAGTTGCATGTGGCAGGAGCGATTGATTCTCAAAAGTAGCCGAAGAGAATTACAAAGCTTTTGGTAAGTAAAAAGCTCACTTACATGTTTTTTATCTGTGTATTTAGTTGCCTCTGCTTTAAAGTGTATGTAAACTCTAATAGGGCGTGCACACGGTCGGACTTTGTTCGGACATTCCGACAACAAACTCCTAGGATTTTTTCCGACGGATGTTGGCTCAAACTTGTTTTGCCTACACACGGTCGCACAAAGTTGTCGGAATTTCCGATCGCCAACCACGCGGTCACGTACACCACGTACGACGAGACTAGAAAAGGCCGGTTCAGAACCAAGCGCGGCACCCTTTGGGCTCCTTTTGCTAATCTCGTGTTAGTAAAAGTTTGGTGAGAGACGATTCGCGCTTTTTCAGACTCGTGGCTTTCAGATCGTTTTCTGCCGTTCAGTTTGTGCTTGTGGGTTTGTATCTGCTCTTCAGTGCGTGCAGCAAGTTCCGCGTGACTTTAAGGAGTCATTGTATTCTTGTTCGTTCGTTGCTGTTTTTCAGGTCGCTCGTCACAGGCCTTGCTGTTCTTCAGTGCGTTCTGTTACTTCGTTCTGAGCAGCCGACCGTTTTCTAGCCATGTTGCGTATATATACTCCTCGTAGAGTTCGTGCTGTGCGGGGGCTTGGTGTTGGATCCTGACCTTGACACAAGTCCAGTCCATGAACAGGGTGGGGAGGAGTTCATGGACCAAGAATTGGTTGCTTCAGCGTGACCAGTTCTGTCATATGCCTTTGCTCCGTGAGATCCGTGAGAATAATCCTGATGATTTCAGGAACTTTCTCTGGATGACGGACCCCGTGTTTCACCATTTGTTGGCTTCGCTGACCCCCTATATCAGCAGGCAGGATACCTGCATGAGGCAAGCCATCACTCCGGAGCAGAGGTTGGTCGCTACCTTGCGGTATTTGGCCACAGGGAGAAGTCTGCAGGACTTGAAGTTCTCGACAGGCATCTCCCCCCAGGCTCTGGGGATCATTATCCCAGAGACCTGTTCTGCCATCATCCAGGTCCTGCAGAAGGAGTATATGAAGGTAAGATTTTTATCCTTTTATATCACATTTTATTGTATTGAATGTTTGCTAATATATTGTATTTCTTTCCTCATTCCCTAATTCCCATGATTGTAATATGCTGTGAATGTCCCCTTTGTCCTCATGCATGCTGGATTTTTATGTAATTATTATTTTAGGTCCTTCATACATATTTGCCCTTCAATAACCTCCCCAGCATGGTGTCTCCTGGCCTATATTCACCTCATGTAGTCACTTAACAATGTATTTTATCTGCTCCATAGTAGTGCTTTACCCCAAACACCCCCTAAAATGTTTGGTATTGTTATTTTTGATTTAAATTCAGGCAGAGTGCCAGAGGCTTTTTTTTGTGGTGTCCCCAAATTTTTAGTAACCCTCCCCCCAACTGCTAAGTCAGCTGATCACAATTCTCTATCCTCAATCATCTATCTGCTGACTTTGCCAATCCCATACACACTATACCCATCTCTTTTGTGGTCAGATTTATGGATGAATTCCCCAAAGCATGTAATGCAAGGGCCTGCCTGTCTAATTTCCAATGGTACTGTTTAAAGTTTTTGTATCCTATTATTATCTTGATAGGTAATAGCAGAATGTTCAAATGTGCTCAAATGTGTACAGTGTGTATTTATATCTTTGTATTCAGACACTTCTTACCTGTCCAGTGGTCTGCCAATAGTGTAACTAAGGAGGGGCTGTTCCAAGTAATACCCATTATTTAGGCATTCATCTCTCAATGAAGTGAAGAGGGTTACCTGTCCAAGAGTTCCCCCCCCCCCCCTATAATGTTAGAAATGGCCCATGAGAGGGGGGGAGGGGGAATATGATAGGTGTACCTTATACTTTGGTGTTGTTAAATTCCCCTTAATAAATGCTATCTGGAGGTTGCCCCATAATGTTTGTGTCTAATCTGCTTGCCATGTTTCTGTGAAAAAATAGTAATGTTTATTGTTTTTTCCTCAACAGTTTCCTTCAACGCCACAGGAATGGCAGACTGTGGCCTCTCACTTTGCCCAGCGGTGGGACTTTCCTAACTGCGGAGGGGCAGTTGATGGGAAACACGTCCACATCGTCCCACCACCCAACTCAGGGTCGTACTATTATAATTACAAGGGGTTTAATAGTATAGTGATGTTGGCGGTGGTGTCGGCTAATTACGAGTTCCTGTATGTGGACATGGGGAAGAATGGCCGGATGTCCGATGGTGGAGTCATCGCCCAGACGGAGTTCTACAGGCATCTCCAGAATGGCAGCTTGGACTTGCCAGCTCCAGAGGACAATGTTGAAGGTCTCCCATTTGTGTTCGTTGCTGATGAAGCGTTTGCGCTGGGGGACCACCTGATGCGGCCATTCCCGATGAGGACCCTCACCCCAGAACAGAGGGTTTTTAATTACCGGCTGGCCAGAGCCAGAAGAGTGGTGGAGAACACATTTGGAATCCTGGCCAGCCGGTTCTGACTATTTCTGACACCCATCCATATGGCGGAGTATAAACTGAACCATATAATACTTGCCTGCTGTGTTCTCCATAATTTTTTAAGAAAACATTCAGCCAACTATACTGGCTCAGTTGGGCCTGAGGCCGGAATCCAAAATCCATCAACACTGACGGCGCTTGAAAGTGGCCGTCCTGGCTTGCCCTCCCTGAATGCCCGTGATGTCCGGTTACGATACCTGGAGTTCTTTGCGGGTAGGGGGGCTATCAATATGCCAGACAATCTGTGAAACCTTTTTCAAATAAAAAACAACCAAAAGAAATTCTTTGTGGACATTTACTGCTTGTGTTTGTTTTAGCTGACCCTGACAGAAATGTGTTGAGTGCAGAAAATGTCGTGATTGGGTAACCTTATAAAAAACACTGTTGGCTGGTACTTCCTAAATGCAAAAACACATTTCACTACAAGTGCACTTGCAACTGCACTGAAACTGCACTTGTAGTGCAAAGTGTATTTGCACTTAGGAAATAACCCCCATGTTTGCATAAAACAGCAATTACATCACCCCAAAAGTGTTGTAGTGTTGAGACAATAATCCACACATTCTTGAGTAACCAACTTTTTTATAGCTGCACAATCACATGTGCATTTACCAAAGGTTTTTAAAACAAACCAACATGTTTGTTGTATAACAATTTTTGCTGTTGCATTATCAAAAATCGAAATGTCCTTTTCTGATAAAACAGGCCTGTGTAAAACCAACAAGAAAGCCAAAAAACTTGAACTTACAAAGTTCACATATGGTAAAACCTGAAGGCTATATCAGACATGAGTATTTAGGAACTGTGTTTGATATAGCGTTCAGATGGGGGGAAATCACCCCTGGAAAAGCCAAATTTGGAAGATGCACACCAAGTTCAGAATGTCAACATGTGCTATCTGCCATCAGGGGGTATCAAGGGACGTGTTTTGGGGGAGCAAGCCCTTCCTCACCGCTACTTTATAATTGAGGAAGGTGTTGCACCCCCAAAACGCGTCCATTGATTTCCCGTGATGTCAGATAGCACATGTTGGCACACTGTGTGCATCCTCCAAATTTGGCTTTTCAAAACATTGCAAAAATATTTAAAAGATTGGACCACAATCCAAAAAGGTGATTTTGTGGCCTTTTAAATTCGCCCCAAAACATCAGTGATGTTATTATTTTTTTTAATAACATCACTGATTTGTTGCTGTATGTTGTGCAATTCGAGATTACACCCCATGATCTCCCCGATCAGGATCTGGGCACTTTCTGAAGTAAAGCATTCTCTCTCCCTCACATCATGATCACCTAAAAAGAGATAAAGAAAACAAAAACACGTATCAAAAATCTGCCACGATCCATCTCTTTTACCTGAGCCTGTGGTCGCAGACACTCACCTGTTGTGGTGCCAATCTCCACCACATCTTTTTCTTCCTCCTGCTCTTCTTCTTGAGTTGGGGGTATTTCACCTTCTTCCATAGGTGGGGGGTCTGTGGTCTCCTGGGATGAGGGGTGTCCTCCGAGTCTTTTCTCCCCTATGTAAAACAAAAATGGTATACTTAGCACACAGATATTTGATGGCAGAACTAGAAATAGGAAACATTGCTTGGAAGTGGGGTACAATTATCGATTTTAGCCAAGTTCCAAGATGTAATTTTCTTATTGCCCTTTGTCAAGCTGCAATACTTTACCGGTTTAGTACAAAGTTCACAGATGGAGACCCCCCTATAGTATACACTGGAGCACCTGCGTGGCCCCCCTAATAAAAATGGTGTTCTTGGGTCCCACACTAGTGCTCCAGTGTCCAGATGTGAAAACAGCTGCTCAGTGTCCTCTCCCTACACACATCTAGTTGGCATTTCATGCTAGTAACAAACCCATCTACACAAACAAATATTTGGCATCCAAGTAGGCCCAAAAAAAAGTTGGAAAATGCATATGGCCTAAACAATGGTGTTTTAGAGGCCCAAAGAAAAATGTTTGATACGAACGAATAATGGGCCCATGAACATTAAAGTTGCCCTTTTAAACATTACAATTACTAAAAGCATATGGAGCAGAATGAACAGAATAAAGACAGAAAGAATAGGAACACAGCACAACTACTTTTTTGCAGCACTCTCCGGATCTTTCGGTACTGCTCTGGCTCTCTTAATTTCAGGTCCGACCACCGCTTCCGGAGCTGATCTTTTGATCGCCGGACCCCGAAATTCCTCTCAAGACTCCTGACCACTTTCGCCATGATCTTGGCCTTTCGGATGTTCGGGTTGGGGTAAGGCCCATACTTCCCGTCATAGTCGGACTTCTTCATGATGTCCACCATCTCCAACATCTCCCCAAAGGACATATTTGTGGCCTTAAAACGTCTCCTTCTGGATCGGGACGTGTCCGGATCCGGGCTTTCCTCCTCCTCCTCCTCGTTCCTGCAATTAGCACGCACCTGCTGTGACTCCGCCATGTGCTCTTCCCCCACTGCGCCAAACGAAAAGGGGCGGGGAATAGACTAGAAAGAACGTCAGGGGCGGGCGGAGTTACACGCATGCGCAGTGTATATAAAGCGTAACACGCGTGCGTATTACGTACGATCTGTGAGCGGAGGAAGGAGCATTGGAGGCGCCGATCGTAAGAACGAAGGTAAGAGACAAACTTGTGCCTATACTGCTTCTACATTGAGGCCTATATTGTAACAAGATTAGGGGAGTTTTGTCTGACATTAGGCTTTGTCTTGTGTTGTGTCTTGCAGTGAACATGGATATGGTACTCAAAGATAATGACTTCATGTCAGTATTCATAGATATGCTAAGGGAGCTGCCATGTCTGTGGGAGATTAACCACCCCCATTTCAAGAACCAAGCAAAGAGGAAGGCAGCACTGCTGCAATTGTTGGTAATTGTGAAGCAGGTGATCCCCACGGCAGACATCACCTATTTAAAGATCTTAATTGGTGGCCTGAGGAGTACATATCTGAGGGAGCGCAAGAAAGTCCTGGATTCGCAGAGATCCGGAGCAGCAGATGACATCTATGTCCCCAGGATGTTGTCCTACGACAGGCTGCATTTTCTGGCAGGCCAGACTGAACCCAGGCCATCCCTCTCTAATCTTCCTTCCACGCTTCCTTCCCCCCTGGCTGAGGCTTCTGACGCCCAACCTGGGCCTTCCAGGCCACATGTGGAGGAGCCCAGATTGAGCCAGGTATAGCATTCTTCTAAATATTTCTGCTTGTCCAATCAATGATGTTAACTAGATGTTAGTTTGGAGTACTAATTTATGATTGTGATTGATGAAGCAAAAACTAAAACCAGGTCCCTTTTTCATACACAGGGAAGTCTCAGCCAGGAGGTGGCCGGGCCGAGCCGGCTGGCTGATCTGCAGGTCCCTCCACCCCCCCTGGAAAGAGAAAGTGGCAGGAGGAGGAGTGCCCTAGAGGAGGCTACCGGAGGAGTCTTTTGGAGGGCTACAGAGGTCCTGGGAGCACGACAGACCGTGGAGGAGGACATTGCTGCCGTCATTGCATATAAAATGCAGAGGATGGAGGAGGGCCAACAAGTAATGTGTGAGGCCCTCATATCGGAGGCTCTGGCGAAAGGTATGAGGGGCCAAATTACACCTGAGACACACCTTTGTGATGGTCCTCCTCCTCCTGCAGGTCCTCCTCCTCGTCCTCCCTCTCCTCCAGGTCCTCCCAGTCCTCCTCCTCCTCCAGGTCCTACTCCTCCACCTGCCACATCTCCAACTGCACAGCCACAGCCCGGAAGGAAGCGTGAAAGGAAGACCAGAAAGTGAGGACCCTGGATCCAGTCTGGTCGGCCAAAAGATGCAGCCTCTTGTGGTACCACAGCCTGGGGACACACATGTCATCTGCTGTAATCCAGATCTCTGCGAATCCCGGACCAGACTGCCCTCCCTTATATCCCTTATATATGGACTCCTCAGGCCACCAATTTTGATGTTGAAGAATTGTTGTCTGCCGTGGGGGTCCCAGGCTTCACTAATTTCTCATGTTGATCCAGTGTTGCCTTCCTCTTTGTTTGGTTCTGATACCTTAATAAAGGATTTTTGTTTTGAATTATACTCTATGTGTTTTACTTCAAAAAGGACAGTTTGTTTGTGAGGATTCAGGCACATTTCAAATATACAATGTGAAATGAACAAGGGACACCAACAACAAACAAATCTCCTTGAGATTAAATAATACAAGATATCAATGGTGTTGGGGTAACTTGACACACAAAACACACACAAAAATATTCTGGAGTAAAAATAAAAATAACATTGAACAAAGATCAGCCTTGGAAAAAATCCAAACATTACAGAAAAAAAAAAGGCGTAAAATAAAAAACAAAAAAATATATTTAAAAAATAAACTGTCAGATGTGACAACTAATAACAATATATTGAGGGAATCCCAATAAAAAAACACAAAGAAAACTTTGTGAGAAGTGTGTATGAATATGAGCAGCAAAACTACTTAATTCTTGTCACATTATAAAGAAGAAGAGAGTGCGCTGTATTAAACCATTTTTAACATTGCAGCGTGACCAAAGTGCTGTATCCATTGCGAACGCTAAGTTTACCAGAACGAGCTGTCCCGTGTCGGAATTTCTTCTGAGCATGCGTGGCACTTTGTGCGTCGGAACAGGCCACACACGGTCGGAATTGACGCGATCGGATTTTATCTCCTGCTCTCCAACTTTGTGTGTCGAAAAATCCGATGGAAAATGTCCGATGGAGCCCACACACGGTCGGAATTTCCGACAACACGCTCCGATCGGACATTGTCCATCGGAAAATCCGACCGTGTGTACGGGGCATAATAGTACATTTCTCTTATTTGCTCCCTTTTGGTCTGTTAAATATTCCATTGAAAGCCTTTTATTATACCTGTTCAACAAGCGCAAAAATAAAAAAAAGTAGCTGCTCCTCCAAGTAGAAATCTTGTGAACTGATAACTTCCTGTACTTTCTGCCTCTGGAATGCCATTTGTTAGCATTGTCCCCTGCTATTTCTGTGGACTACAAACCACCTCCCCTTGTTATGGCGAACAAAGGGATGTGTTGTGTAGTCCTAACATAGTGTTATGTAGTGCTAACACACTCCGCGTCCAAGGGTGACAACGTTGCTTTTTAACGGTTGTTACCCTAGGACAGGAAGTGTGTGATGTCAGGGTCAACAGGTAAAAATAAAGGGGAAAAACTAATGTAGAAAAAAACAAACAGCATGGTGCTGAGGTCAGTATCAAATAAAAATCACTTTATTAAAATAAGCATTACACTTAGACCCCTTTCACACAGTGCAGGTCCGCCAGTCAGTTTTTTCAGGTGGACCTGAACGGACGTTCCATGCAGTTCTATGGAGCGACTGATATCAGTGGTGACATGTCCGCTGATATTCGATCCGATCCGCTCCTCTAAATCCAGATGGATGGTGGTCCTATTTTCCATTCGTCTGGCAGATCTGATGAAAATGGACAGGCGGTCCGTTTTCATCCGATCTCCCCATAGAGAAGAGTGGAGATCCGACAGGTCCATCTTTGCACAGTGAGCAGAGATGGACCTGTCATCCGCCGACTCAGCGGGGATCAGCGGAGTGTATCCTGCTGAGCAAGCAGAGTCTGTGAAAACGGATCCACATGTGTGAAAGGGGCCTTCCATTAAAATTAGCATGAAACAGCATGGATAGGGAACACCTGAGACCAAGCAACTGTGATCCGTGTGAGGCCTCACACTGATCACAGCTGCTTGGTCTCAGGTGTTCCCTATCCATGCTGTTCCATGCTAACTTCAATGTAAATGCACTACTTATTTTAATAAAGTGATTTTTATTTGATACCGACCTCAGCGCCATGCTGTTCGTTTTCTTCTACATTGGGGTGATACTACCCAGATCTTCTGCGGGAGCTGCAGGGGTTCCAGTCTCGGCCCCTTCTCCTGCTCAGCCATCCATCCATCCAGTTGCCTCATCACTTCCTCTACCCTGTTGATGGTCTAAAGATACAGATGAAAATTCCAATAGACCAAGTGACTCTGCACGTCTAGGAGTGCTGTGTGTATTGTGTACTTGTACACTCTTTGGATTTGAAAAAGTAATGTAACCACCAACTCTAAGGACCAATAAGCTGCAATACTATCAATTTATGTTCTTGGGATTAGATATGCTTTAATGATAGCTTAGGAAATTAACACAAATCGACCAATCAGATATCACCTGTCATTTATCAACTGTAAACTCAAAAAGCATCCCCCTACTGTTTGCGATGGGTAAGAACTCAACTTTTCTTCCCTGCAGTCTTTTTTTTATATATATCACTCCTTCCAATAATTGAGCTTTTAAAGCTCTTATAACTTAGCATCTGGATGTCTGAAATGCAGCAGTAATAAATCAAACCATAGATTTTTTCCTCCTTGGCTAGGGAATGCAGACACTATTTAATGCATAATTAATTATGTCATTTAAAGTATTTACCTACCAGAGAGCAATTAAAAATGTTTTCAATTTATTTCTATTCACCAGAGAAGGAAGTTAACTAATTTATGTCTGGATTACACTGCAGAGCAATGCAAAGTAACATCTCTAAGCAATATAGAGAGATTGATAAGAGATATAAAAAAGAAGGATTTCCATTCCCTTCAATATTTGTAGCAGAGTGAATGAAGGGCTGTTAGTTAAAGCCAGGCATTCAAAGTATATTGCCATTTCTAAGTGAATTTCCAGGAGAAAATGTTGCATAAATACCAATTTTTATTCTATACTTTTTTTTTTTTTCTTTTTTTGTACCTTTGCCAGTACCTCTGATAGACTTTGCTACTCTGTTTTATTCTGCATGCATAAAAATGCTTTTTCATATTCAGTTTTTAGGGAATACTTTGTGGTTTTCTTATATCTTTTTATTATGTTAGGCATTAGCAGAAAGTTGTTTTGTTTTTTCCTATGTTTAGTACAAACATTTTGTTTTGTTCTGTGCAATTAAAAAAATGTGAACATTTTCAAAACAAAATTTCATATGTATCACTTGCAACCAGCAGGTGGCAGATTCCAAGCACAACACTTGCTTTTAAAAGAACTTATTTACAGTAGTAAATCAATATATTGTGTGTGCGCATGTAGCTAAATGACAGAGAAGGGACCCCTCCCTCTTAGCAGAATAGTTAGTTTACACAAGGCTGCCAGCAAACAGGCAGCAAGGTTTTGGGTTACTGCAAAAGCCAGATTTCTCTGCAAATTGAGGGACATGGATGCAGAGGCGGCTCTAGGCTTTGTGAGGCCTTAGGCATAACTTAGACATGAGGCCCCACTCACGTCCATAAGGGAAAAAATAATTCAAGCAATAAAATTGAATTGCATTAAGAGTACTGGTGTCAGTGCTGGCATGCTCTCAGTACTGGTGTCGGGGCACTCCATCTCAGTGCAGTGTGCTCTATCTCGGTGCTGGTGTCGGTGCTGGTGTCAGTGCTCTGTCTCTCTCGGTGCTGGTGTCAGTGCTCTGTCTCTCTCGGTGCTGGTGTCAGTGCTCTGTCTCTCTCGGTGCTGGTGTCAGTGCTCTGTCTCTCTCGGTGCTGGTGTCAGTGCTCTGTCTCTCTCGGTGCTGGTGTCAGTGCTCTGTCTCTCTCGGTGCTGGTGTCAGTGCTCTGTCTCTCTCGGTGCTGGTGTCAGTGCTCTGTCTCTCTCAATGCTGGTGTCAGTGCTCTGTCTCTCTCAATGCTGGTGTCAGTGCTCCGTCTCTCTCGGTGATGGTGTCAGTGCTCTGTCTCTCTCGGTGATGGTGTCAGCTCTCTGTCTCTCTCAGTGCTGGTGTCAGTGCTCTGTCTCTCTCAGTGATGGTGTCAGTGCTCTGTCTCTCAGTGATGGTGTCAGCTCTCTGTCTCTCTCAGTGATGGTGTCAGTGCTCTGTCTCTCTCAGTGATGGTGTCAGTGCTCTGTCTCTCTCAGTGATGGTGTCAGTGCTCTGTCTCTCTCAGTGATGGTGTCAGTGCTCTGTCACTCTCAGTGATGGTGTCAGTGCTCTGTCTCTCTCAGTGATGGTGTCAGTGCTCTGTCTCTCTCAGTGCTGGTGTCAGTGCTCTGTCTCTCTCAGTGCTGGTGTCAGTGCTCTGTCTCTCTCAGTGCTGGTGTCAGTGCTCTGTCTCTCTCAGTGCTGGTGTCAGCGCTCTGTCTCTCTCAGTGATGGTGTCAGCGCTCTGTCTCTCTCAGTGATGGTGTCAGCGCTCTGTCTCTCTCAGTGATGGTGTCAGCGCTCTGTCTCTCTCAGTGCTAGTGTCAGCGCTCTGTCTCTCTCAGTGCTGGTGTCAGTGCTCTGTCTCTCTCAGCGATGGTGTCAGTGCTCTGTCTCTCTCAGTGATTGTGTCAGTGCTCTGTCTCTCTCGGTGCTGTACTCACATAGAGCTTCTTGAACTCGGCCTCATAGAAGAGGAGGGGCTGTGCGTAAATTTCACCACCTCGGAGGACTCATCATCCCTGTTGGGCAGCAGTAGGTTCCCTCGGACTCATAGTGGAAGAGCTCCTGGTGGGAGATAGCCGCAGAGAAGCCGATCATGAGCAGTGCCAACACAGAATGAAGAGCACCTTTCCCACCATGGCTGAGGATCGGCACTGGACTGAGCTGGGACCTCCCGACCACCGCAGTGGAGCCCTGGGTGGCTGAAGATGAGGGTGGGTGGAGTCAGGTCAGGGGGACCCAGGTTGTCAATCACAGGCAGGCACACTGGGACACTGGCAGAGGGCTGAGCAGACCTGAGTGTAAACCCCAGTCACATGTACCCCCCCGTCGCATGCACACCCCTCTAGTCACATGCACACACACCCGTTGCATGCTCAACCCCCCGTCGCATATGCACACCCCGTCGCATACACCCCCCAGTCGCATGTACCCCCTCAGTCACATGCACACACCCCCCTCAGTCACATGCACACACCCCCAGTCTCATGTACCCCCCCAGTCACATACGCACACCACCAGTCGCATGTACACCCCCCATCGCATGCACACCCCCCTAGTCACATTCACACACCCCTCTAGTCACATGCACACACCCCCAGTCACATGCACACCCCCCCAGTCACATGCACACCCCCCCCCAGTCACATGCACACCCCCCCGTCACATGCACACCCCCCCCGTCACATACGCACCCCCCATCGCATGCACACCCCCCTAGTCACATGCACACACCCCCAGTCACATGCACACACCCCCCCAGTCACATACGCACCCCCCATCGCATGCACCCGCCCATCGCATGCACACCCCCCTCATCGCATGCACACCCCCCTAGTCGCATGCACACCCCCCTAGTCACATGCACACACCCCCCTAGTCCCATGCACACACTAGGGTTGCCACCTCATCCCTTTAAACCCAAACACATATTAATTACACAGGTTCTGTGGCTGATTAAGGTGGTAATTAAACTCACTTGGTGCCTCATCTGCATTAAATTAGCCTCAGAATCTGTGTAATTCATATGTGTTCAGGTTTAAAGGGATGAGGTGGCAACCCTAGCACACCCCCCCCCCCCAGTCACATGCACACACCCCCCCAGTCACATGCACACACCCCCCTCAGTCACATGCACACACCCCCCTCAGTCACATGCACACCCCCCCCCCCATCGCATGCACACCACCCTAGTTACATGCACACACCCCCTAGTCACATGCACACACATCCCGTCACATGCACACACCCCCCGTTACATACGCACACACCACCAGCCGCATGTACCCCCCCATCGCATGCACACCCCCCTAGTCACATGCACACACCCCCCTAGTCACATGCACACCACCCAGTCACATTCACACACCCCCCGGTGACATGCACACCCCCCCAGTCACATACACACCCCCCATCGCATGCACACCCGCCTAGTCACATGCACACACACCCCTAGTCACATTCACACACCCCCCCAGTCACATTCACACACCCCCCCAGTCACATTCACACACCCCTCGGTGACATGCACACCCCCCCAGTCACATGCACACATCCCCCGGTGTCATGCACACACACACCCCCAGTCACATGTACCCCCCCAGACCCCAGTCACATGCTCACACTCCCCCAGTCACATTCACACACCCCTCTGTGACATGCACACCCCCCCAGTCACATGCACACATCCCCCGGTGTCATGCACACACACACCCCCAGTCGCATGTACCCCCCCAGACCCCAGTCACATGCTCACACTCCCCCAGTCACATTCACGCCCCCCTGGTGACATGAACACACACCCCCAGTCACATGCACACAAACCCCCAGTCGCATGTACCCCCCTAGTCACATGCACACCCCCAAGTTGCATGTACCTCCCTACTCGCATGTACCCCCCGTCACATGCACACACCCCCCAGTCGCATGTACCCCCAGTCACATACACCCCCCCCAGTCGCATGTACCCCACCAGTCACATGCACACACCCCCCCCCCAGTCACATGCACACCCCCCAATCACATGTTCACTTCCCCTACTGACATGCACACCCCCCAATCACATGTTCACTCCCCCTAATCACATGTTCACCCCCCTAGTGACATGCACCCCCCCCAATCCCATGTTCACCCCCCAATCACATGTTCACCCCCCTAGTGACATGCACACCCCCCCTAGTGACATGCACACCCCCCCTAGTGACATGCACACCCCCCCAATCACATGTTCACCCCCCTAATCACATGCACACCCCCCTAGTGACATGCACACCCCCCCAATCACATGTTCACCCCCCTAGTGACATGCACACCCCCCAATCACATGTTCACCCCCCTAGTGACATGCACACCCCCCCTAGTGACATGCACACCCCCAATCACATGTTCACCCCCCTAATCACATGCACACCCCCCTAGTGACATGCACACCCCCCAATCACATGTTCACCCCCCTAATCACATGCACACCCCCCTAGTGACATGCACACCCCCCAATCACATGTTCACCCCCCTAATCACATGCACACCCCCCTAGTGACATGCACACCCCCAATCACATGTTCACTCCCCCTAATCACATGCACACACCCCCTAGTGACATGCACACCCCCCAATCACATGTTCACTCCCCCTAATCACATATTCACCCCCCCAGTGACATGCACCCCCCCCCTAGTGACATGCACACCCCCCTAATCAAACGTTCAACCCCCTAGTGACATGCACACACACCCCCAGTCACATGTACCTCACACATAGTGGCTCTGTCCCCTCACAGCTCAGTCAGCACATCCTCAGCTCAGCAGTCAGTAGGCTGCACACAGACAGGCTACAGCGAGTGAACTGGCATTGACTCCGCCTCCACCACAGAAGCCCCGCCCTGGAAGAAGGGTGGACTCGCGATCCTACTGAGGTGCTAGCTGTGCCCGGCCCTTGCACAAGAAGATATCAGGTCAAGGGACGGACAGCATTTGCTGGTGGGGGGGGTGGGGGGTGGGGCAGTTGTCAGTCTCTGTGTGTGTCTCTGCCGGCTGTTCCAATGGACTTTTATTGACAGGAGTGACAGGAGAGACTGGGCAGTGATCTGATGGGGCGTGGTGTTACAGAGCAGAGAGGAGGACTGTTTATAAACTGAACGAGGCGGGCACGAAGCTCCGCTGCGCTGACTGTACTAGATTGATGCAGGAGGATAGCAGAGGCGGCTCTTTATGCAAACTAGGCGACGGCGAGGCCCCTGAGAGGGCGAGGCCTTAGGCCATCGCCTAATTTGCCTAATTAGAGAGCCGCCTCTGCATGGATGCACCAATTGGTTGTAACCCCTTAGGCTGCATTCACACATGATCGCCGTAAATCCGCCCTGTGATTTCAAATGGCTGCCAAACGCAGGACGTGATTGTGAGGCTATTACTTCTAATGGCACCCCAATCGCGCAGTGATTGTTCAAAATGGAATATGAGCTCCTTTTGGGTGACAGCATCGCAAAGTTGCAATTTTCCGCAATTGCGGCGCAATTTACCACGCAATAGGGGGGCCATTAGAAGTAATGACATTGCAATTGCGTTCCTTGTTTTACAGCCATTTAAAATTGTGGCGATTCTGCCCGTAATCACGTGTGACTGCTGCCATATATATTCCCAATGAAGTGACTGGCTTCAGGTGATACATAAAGATGAAATTAGTCATCCTACATAAGTTGTACCTGTCTATCTACAGCTGGCTTTCCCTTACGTCCAGTCAAAGTGCAGAATTTACACAGCATCTCTCAGCTCTGCAAAGCAGGGGGAGGAGAGTTGAAGCTACTTGAGTGAGGAGAGCTCTGAGAGCTGATTGGATGGAAAGGGACACACCCCCCTCCACACAGCACAAAGGAACAGAGCTGAGGCTGTCAATCTGCTGGAGCTCGCTCCCCTGTCACCATTTTTCTCTTGGTGTCAGAAAAACTCATCAGAAGTGACTGATACTTATAGCAGAGGAGCGAAGCAGCAGAGAGAAATGACACTTAGTGCTCTGGCTTGAGAATAGTACACACTATAGAGAGGTATGCTATGTTCATATTTCAAGTCTGGGGTTTACAACCACTTTAAATGTTTTTGTATATATCGATTTGATACAAATAATCAAAAGAATAATATACCGTATAATGATAATCTAAAGTCCAAAAGACAATTTGCATTCAAATTGACTATAAACTATTATATCATCCTTGAAATGTAGACATGCCTGCCATCCCTGTAGAATTTAAAATATATCTAAAGCCAAGAAAGAGAATTTAAGATGTTAGATGTTATGTCTGCATTCATTTTCATTTAAGGAAAACTATAAAAAGCTTAATCAATTACATTTTTTTATAAAATGTATATCATGTTTCTTCATTTTCTATATTTATTTAGTACAATGTATGTAAAATCTTTATTTAAAAAATACATTTTAAACACTAGCCTTCTAAGAGGAAAGAAAGCAGGAGCTGTTTGACTTTAGACTCTCTGTCACTGATAGGATACACGGCAAGGGAGGGTAAGCTACATGGTAAGGGAAAGGAGATTAGCCACTCCACTGATTCATTCAGTGTGCAAACTTTAGCTTCAGGTATTGAGCTCTGTAAATAGTAGCCTTATTTTCATCAAGGCGGGTATGACTAATCAGGCAAACACGTGAAAGGAAGCTCATAACTCCACTTTCTGTCTGAAAATGAAAAATGGTAATGTGAAATATTATCTATTTTAACCACGTGCTGGTACTTCGCTTGACTTCAAGCGGTTATACTGGAATGATGCCTGCAGCTGGCCTTTTTTAGAGCTGATGGCTCTCTTGTAAAAGCAATCCTAGTGGCTAACTAGCTGCTGTATTGCTTTTACAAGCCTTCCTCGGCTTGCTCCGGCCCTCCCGTCCCACCGGGAAACCCGAGCAACTAGCCAATGTGTCCATCAACTGGCTGGACAGCTGAACAAAGTCTGGATTGACTTTGCTCAGCTCTTTACTATGGTAACCCGTAAGTGATGACCTGACATCACATCCGGTTTACCTGGATGTCAGCGGGGCCATTTTTTCAAACTCAAAAATATTTAAAAACACTGATCTTGGTATTTTTTATGCTTTTAAGGGCAGATGGGGGATTTGGGGTCCTATAAAACCACAGATTTCTCCATAAAGAGTATACCTGTCACTGTCTATTGCTGTCACAAGGATGTTTACATTCCTTGTGACAGCAAAAAAAGTGATAAAAAAAATAAAAGCAACAGTGTAAAAATAAAAAAATTAATAAATCAATAATTTAAAAAAAAAAAATGAAAGTGCTCCCGTCCCCCTGTGCTCATGCAAAAAAATATGTGCATCGGTCCTGCACACACGCAAACAGCGATCGTCCCACACATGTGAGCTTTTACTGTGAACGTCAGATCGTGGGCAGTAGTTCTAGCACCAGACCTTCTCTGTAAAGTGGTAAACTGTAATGCCCCGTACATGCGATCGGACATTCCGACAACAAAATCCATGTTTTTTTTCCGATGTATGTTGGCTCAAACTTGTCTTGCATACACACGGTCACACAAATTGGAAATTCCGAACGTCAAGAACGCGGAGACATACAACACGTTCGACGAGCCGAGAAAAATTAAGTTCAATAGCCAGTGCAGCTCTTCTGCTTGATTCCGAGAATGCGTGGAACTTTGTGCGGCGGAATTGTGTACACACGATCGGAATTTACGACAACGGATTTTGTTGTTGGAAAATTTGAGATCCAGACCTCAAATTTTGTGGGACGGAAATTCCGATGGAAAATGTCCGATGGAGCCTACACACGGTTGGAATTTCCGATAACAAGCTCCCATCGAACATTTTACGTCGGAAAATCCGACCATGTATACGGGGCATAAAGGCTTTTAAATTGTCGCCTATGGATATTAAAATTTACGTTGTTTGGCGCCATTGCACGGGCGTGCGTAATTTTAAAGCATGATATGTTTGGTAAATATTTGCTTGACCTAACATCATCTTTTATATTTTACAAAACAATTGGGTTAGGTATTATGTTTTTTTGCATTAAAATTCAAAAAAGTGTATTTTAAAAATTGAGTTTGAAAAACTACTGCGAAAAATCTGCATGACATAAAAAATTGCAACACCCACCATTTTATTCTCTAGGGCCCCTGCTTTAAAAAAATATAAACTGTTTGGGGGTTCTAACAAAAAATACTGATGTTTACGTAAACAAAAGTATCAGAAAAGGCCTGGAGGTCAAGTGGTTAAATCATTTTTTTTTTATTCTTTATCATAATAAGTAACGAAAAGAAAATAAATATAGCACCATTATTCCTTTTCAAATAAAATATACAAGAAGCGGTGTTTAAAATGTATGCTTTTTCTATACTATGGTATAAATATTTTATTCGGACTTTGGGGACTAAATATACATCATTAGAGTGCTGAAGACAATTTATAACAAAATTTAGATGAGCGCAAAGAAAAGCAATCTTGGTCATAAATGAATTGTGAGCTGGAGATATGGAAATTAGAATCCATGTATTACAATAGGAGAAGGTCATCAGAGTTAATAAATGACTGGATTAAAAATGTATGGAGTTTGCATGACAGGTGTCAAAATGATGAACCGTGCACTAAATGTACGTGAGAAGCTGCACTATAGGCAGATATAATGGACAAAAAGGGATGCAGCCCTGTAATCATGAATATATCATTACATTTTTTTTTAATGAGCAGTGTAAGTGCCTGGATTTGAGCTCGTATCAGCCTCTTGCAGTCCCTGTTCAGAGAAGTTCAAATGTGAAAAAAAGGGGGAAGTTCCGCTTTAAAGTGATTGTAAAGTCTCCGGGGTTTTTTTCTTTAAAAATAACAAACCTGTTATACTTACCTGCTCTGTGTAATGGTTTTGCACAGAGCAGCCACAATCCTCCTCTTCTCGGGTCCCTCATCGTCCCTCATCGTTGCTCCAGGCCCTTCCCTCCGGTCGAGTGCCCCCACAGCAAGCAGCTTGCTATGGGGGCACCCGAGCCGAGTCGCTGCTCTGTGTGTCCATTCGAACACGGAGCCATGGTTCGACCCTGCCCTTTCTCTCTCCTAATTGGGTAACCAACTTTGATTGACAGCAGCGGGAGCCAATGGCGCCACTGCTGTGTCTCAGCCAACCAAGAGAGAGTCCCGGATGGCTGAGGCACTCGTGCACATCGTTGAAGAAAGAAGGGGCTCAGGAAAGTATTAGGGGGGCTGAGTGGGGCTTCTGCACACAGAAGGAGTTTTATCTTTAAAAATCTCCTGCCTTTAGAATCACTTTAAGAACTCCTCCATTTAAATGCAATTTTGTTTTTTGGGAGGGGTATCTAGTTTTGTCCGGTACCCGCTCCCACTAGGTGATTCCGAGCGGAAGTTCTCCTCTCCCCCTCCCTCCCTGCAGTCTTCTGGGACATGTCACAGGTCCCAGAAGACTACAAGACCATTCAGGAGGTGCAGTACGACTGGTGCATGCGCAGTGGGCACCCAGCTGTAAAGCCGCAAGCTGTCACAGCTGGGTGCCTACAGTTGAGATGCCAGCGCCAGAGAGAGAAAGAGCAGCTCAAGTAAGCACATCGCTGGATCATGGGACAGGTGAGTATCTGTTTATTAAAAGTCAGCAGCTACAGTTTTTGTAGCAGCTGACTTTTAATAAACACAAAAAATGACTGGAGCTCCTCTTTAAGGACCCAATTAGTTCATATGCTGACAAGCAGCATGCTGATAGAAGGGGAAAGCAAAGTGACAGAAAGATGAGCTTGTTATTGTGCTTTTTTTTACTGTCTGGGCCAAACCATCACTTCCAGGCAGGGCCGGGACAAGGGGTGGGCAGGACAGGAGCCTGCCCTGGGTGCAATTGTTTACTGTAGGCTAGAGCTGCACGATTCTGGCCAAGAATCACAATTTTTTTGCTTTGCATAAAAAGATCACAATTCTCTCACGATTCTCGCGATGTAAAATCTTTCACATTATACAAAAATAAATGGGCTAACTTTACTGGTTAGATTTTTTTTTTTTAATTCATTAAAGTAATTTTTTCCCAAAAAATTGCATTCGAAAGACCGCTGCGTGAATACAGTGTGACATAACATATTGCAAGAACCACAATTTTATTTTCTAGGGTGTCTACTAAAAAAGTATATATGTTTGGGGGTTCTAAGTAATTTTCTAGTAAAAAAAAATGATTTTTAACTTGAAACCAACAAATGTCAGAAAAAGGTTTAGTGTTTAAGTGATTAAACTTTTTTCACTTACACAGGAAGTCTATTCCATTGACAAATTGTTACAATGTTTATACTTAAGTTCAACTGATAAAGAATGTTTTGTTTCTTGGCAGACAGCCTGGTTTTTCTCTTCCTTTTTTTGAGGCCTGTGGCTTCAGAAGAACAGAGAGAATTCTTTGCATAGAAAGAATTGTGTAACACTTTAGTCAAGATCGCGATAACGATTCTTGACGATTAATCACGATATTGATTCTTGACTATTAATTGTGCAGCTCTATTGTAGGCATGGCCTTCTGTTACAAGGGTGATAGGAGTAGTGACAGCAGCAGTGATTTTGACAAGTGAGAGACTGCTGGACGTAGGATCCCCTAAGCTTGCAAATCATGAACAGGGGGCGGGTGCAGTTTGGCATCTTTGCCCTGGGCACTGGATGACTTTATCTCAGAGCTGCTTCCAGTACTCTTCTTTACACTAAAGATATACTATATTGTCAAAAGTTTTGGGAAGGTCCATAAAGACATGGATGAGCGAGTTTGGGGTGGAGGAATTTGACTGGCCTACACAGAGTTCTGACCTCAACCCGATAGAACACCTTTGAGATGAATTAGAGCTGAAACTGTGAGCCAGGCCTTCTGGTTGACATCAGTGCCTGACCTCACAAATGCACTTCTGGAAGAATGATCAAACATTCCCATAGACACACTCCTAAACCTTGTGGGCAGCCTTCCCAGAAGAGTTGAAGCTGTTATAGCTGCAAAGGGAGGGCCAACCCAATATTGAACCCTACGGACTAAGACCAGGATGCCATTAAAGTTCATGTGCATGTAAAGGCAGGTGTCCCAATACTTTTGACAATATAGGGTAGGTCCTAATGGCAATGGCTGTATGCTTGGGGTCTGTGTTCTGCAGAATAAATTTGGGGCCAATCACATGCCTCCCTGATGGTATAGCATGATGGATACGTATCTAAATGTATTCTTCAGCATTGAGGATACCATTGATCCTGACCAACCATCCTAACCTTCTCCTGCCAATGATGCAGACCAGGGCTACACCATCTTCTTACCGAATTTTGAATTCTGGAACACTGTGGCACCACTTTCCCATTTTCCCTACACTGTTTGGTCTTCTCAGACCTCACTATCATCACAATGGCCTTACAGGATGTAAAGGAGATTTGCGTCAATAGGGACAGCAATAAAATCTTGACAAACAGTGACCAAAATCTGCGTTCCAGACTTCAGGCTGTATCAATCTGTCCCATTACTTTTGGTCCCTTAAAAAGTGGGAGGCACATATACAAACTGTTGTAATTCCTACACCGTTCACCTAATTTGGATGTAAATACCCCCAAAATTAAAGCTGAAAGTCTGCAGTTAAAGCACATCTTGTTGGTTGGTATTTATGGACCTGACTGTACCTGTAAAATTTGGGAGAATACATTCCTACAATTAGAAAAATATAGGAGTAACTACAAAAAATTCAACGTGCCTCCTGCTTGCCAGAGAATACACAAGGTATTGAGGGGAAATCTCACAATTTGGTACACAACAGAAAAAAAAAAAAAACGTATGGATGTTCTAATCATTCTGTCATCTTTGAAAAACAAAAACAAAACAAAAAAAATCCTTAAAAAAAAAAGGATTTGGGCCCAAATCCAAACACAGTAAAACTTCATACCCCATTTATTACCCAACCCAAAACGTACACATTTTATATTACTGTGCACCATCTAAGGTTTGTTCGTGTTTATCAAACCCTGTGATGTTACTGCATCATAGAGTCTGATCAGCACCTCTAATTCCATCTGCCAATAGGAGGAGTCTGCAGAGCATCTGCCAATAGGAGGAGTCTGCAGAGCATCTGCCAATAGGAGGAGTCTGCAGAGCATCTGCCAATAGGAGGAGTCTGCAGAGCATCTGCCAATAGGAGGAGTCTGCAGAGCATCTGCCAATAGGAGGAGCCTGCAGAGCATCCAACGCACTGTGCCTTACCACAGCAGCAATCACCTAATTACAACAGCAGCCATCAACCTGCCATCAGCCCTTCCTACAGAGGAACTCCATGAACTTCATGTCTGCTTGACAAAATGTAGAGGGGGGTGTCCATGACTCTCAGGAAGGGACTTGATGATGCTGGATTAGGGTTGCCACCTGTCCAGGATTCACCCGGACAGTTCGGGTTTTGAATCATGTGTCTGGGTTTCAGGCAGACTGAAACACATTATTCAGATTGGACTGTGGCTCCCCAAGTAACCCAGATACTCCCACACACACATCTGTTTTCATCTAGGAGCTGCGGGCACCTGTCTGGGGGGCAGGTTTGGCATTAATGGGGGGCAGGGCAATTATGTCAGCAAAAGCAATTTGGCCACACCCACTGCGGTGCCGCACGCTATGTGCACAGCATTATTACTCTCCTTGTTCGGGTTTGGCTTAAGGAAAAGGTGGCAACCCTACGCTGGATGTCTCTCCTGCTCAGAAGTTCCCCAGGAATAGCAGACTGCAATGCCAGTGTGTGGAGCACATAGACCAGGGATCTCCAAACTATGGCCCTCCAGATGTTGTGGAACTACACGCCTCATGAGGCATTGTAAAACATTCACTGACATGACTAGGCATGATGGGAATTGTAGTTCCTGAGCAACTGGAGGGCGGTAGTTTGTAGACCCCTGACATTTAGCAGGAAACAACAGAGTACATTAACGTGAATCAATTCCACAAAATCCTTTTAATAGTGAGGTAGGAGTCAGTCTACCGCAAATCGCCGTAGCTGTACGTCTGTACTTTGACGCTAAATACCATTGTTATGGCAGCAGCTAGCTGCAATAACCCCGTATTTTCAGAAACAGCGAGCGGCTCTCTTTAAGATAAAAATGGTCTCTGCGGTGGATTCGCCGCAAGATCACTTTTATCAGGGGTGGGAGAGGCACGCTACGGTAGTCTCCGCCATTTACCGGGGCCGCCAGTAGCGGCGGAGACGATTGCGTCCTCTCCCCTGACAGGTCTGGAGCCGAGTGAGGGAAAAATGGCCCCCACTCGGCTCCATAAGTTTAGATGGCGGAAACATCAAACATCACTTCCGCCCAATGTTTTTTTTTTTTTTTAATCAAATCATCTTTTTATTCATTTTATATACACACACACACAACAGGAAGGAAAAAAAAAACACACAGCAAAAAAAAAAAGGGGACAAACCTCAAACCTACAACCCCAGCCCGTATTAAGAGGGAAAAGGGAAAAAAAAAAAAAAAAAAGGCACCCCTGGCACCCATGCTCCCACTCCCCCTCCCCCCATTACTCATACATTGATCCTCTCCTCTCTCGTCATACCTCCAAGGTATCAAACCACCTTTTCCATATTTTTTCGAATTTTTCTACCCTGCCTCTATGTAGGAAATATATTTTTCCTTAATTAAAGTTTCCCTTACTTGTATTTTCCATTCTGCTACAGTAGGTGGATATGATAAAACCATTTTTAGTGCTATGAGTTTACAAGCCTGGAATAGACTTCTATTTATTGAAACAATATATTCCGCTAGAATTCTTGATTCATCCAGTATACCTAGAAAGAGAGTCCCAGGGCTAAGGACAGGAGGGAAATGGGCGCAGAGACGGCATGACAGTGCTGGACAGCACAGTTGGCATTTTAAGAATGGAAAGTGGTGTTTCCCCTTTAATTGAATAGGGGGAGGGGCTGGGTGAGGGCGGCGCTCGAGCTTGTGAGAGGAAGGGAGAGGGGGAAGTGACGTCAGTTGCAGAATGGAGGAGGAAGCGATTCCCACCCACCCGCCCTGAGTTGGTTAAAAAGTGGGGTAAGGGACAGGTCAGGATGACCGGCAGTGTTGGGTCGCTGGAGAAGGAGAAGATAGAGGTTACATTTATGGAACATGTTGTACCCATCCATGGGATGGGGGTTGTTTCTTGTACCCATCCATGAAAGGATGGGGGTTGTTTCTGGTACCCATCCAGGAAAGGATGGGGGTTGTTTCTAGTACCCATCCATGGGATGGGGGTTGTTTCTGGTACCCATCCAGGAAAGGATGGGGGTTGTTTCTGGTACCCATCCAGGAAAGGATGGGGGTTGTTTCTGGTACCCATCCAGGAAAGGATGGGGGTTGTTTCTGGTACCCATCCAGGAAAGGATGGGGGTTGTTTCTGGTACCCATCCAGGAAAGGATGGGGGTTGTTTCTGGTACCCATCCAGGAAAGGATGGGGGTTGTTTCTGGTACCCATCCATGGGATGGGGGTTGTTTCTGGTACCCATCCAGGAAAGGATGGGGGTTGTTTCTGGTACCCATCCATGAAAGGATGGGGGTTGTTTCTGGTACCCATCCATGAAAGGATAGGGGTTGTTTCTGGTACCCATCCATGAAAGGATAGGGGTTGTTTCTGGTACCCATCCATGAAAGGATGGGGGTTGTTTCTGGTACCCATCCATGAAAGGATGGGGGTTGTTTATGTACTTCCAGGTTACGAGAGGTTAACCTGGAAGGGTTAATAAGGGTAGGCCACTGCGAAGGTTGGGGTACCGCCTCCGAGTCAGGGGTTTCCGACTGGAGGCCTAAAGTTTAAAAGAAGTTGTTCGCAGTGACCAGTGGTATGTTGTTTTCCTATATGATACTAAGAAAGTATATTAAAAGTTTAATGGTTATTTATGAAGATGTTATTTATTTAATTTTATAATTTGTTAATAAAAAGGCCGTCAAGGCCATTTACTCCAAAACCTGGTCAAGTCATTTGTGTAGGGTTTGGAGGGGGGAGTTTTTGGGGGATATAAGGTCAGATCAGGAGACTGGGCTTAAGTCCTACAAATGTCAGGCATCCGCCAGGCTCCATAGGCATCCCACTCTCAAATACCTTATTGATCATAGATACCACTACCGACCAATAGCGATAGAGTTTAGGGCATCTCCATAGCAAGTGTATTAGATTGGCTGCTCTCCCTTTACATCTAGGACATTGGTCTGTATCTCTGCGTTTCCATTTGAATAATTTCTGTGTTGTGTAATGTGCCCTGTGTAAGATGAATAATTGTGTTAAATTTTGTGTTGGAGATAAAGAGGCCCGAGGTATTGCCGATAGTGCCCGTGCCCACTGTTCATCTGAAATGGGCCCTATGTCGCCCGTCCAGGCTAATCTAGCTGGTATATCCACAGTGCCTTTAAATTTATCAAACAATATATCATATAATTGTGATATCAATCCCTTTTTTTTCCCCCCCATCTTATCCAGCAAGGCTATTACCCCTGGCTTATTAAACTTCAGTTCATGCGATCTACTCTGTATTTTTAATGCATGCCTGAGCTGTAGAAATTGAAAAAATCTTTGATTTGGAATATTATATTCTTTACTTATTTCACTAAGGTTTTCAACACATCATTCTGAAATAGCTGTGCTATGTTCCTTAGTCCCTTCTGCCTCCAAGTCTCAAACCCTTCCAGTTTCATCAATTCCTCATAGCTGCTATTATTCCATATTGGAGTATATGACGTATATATCCATTTATCTCAGTAATTTTCCTCATTTCCTGCTATACCTTGTCAAACAATTTACCCGTAAGAAATCCTTTATCACGCAGTTGATTTCTCGACTCTAATAAAGAAACCAATGGATATACTTCATAAACTGATAGCAGCAGACTCTGTATAGGGTCAGAGTCCGATGCCCAATGGTTTTAAAGGGGAATTTTTTTTTATTTTTTTGACATTTAATTATTTATTTATTTTTTATTGTATTTAAGTGTAAATGTGAGATCTGAGGTCTTTTTGACCCCAGGTCTCACATTTAAGAGGACCTGTCATGCTTTTTTTCTATTACAAGGGATGTTTACATTCCTTGTAATAGGAATAAAAGTTTTTTTTTTTAAAGGACAGTGTAAAATAATAAAATAAAAAAAATAAGAAAAAAAAAGTACAGCGTCTCGTCCCGCCGAGCTTGAGTGCAGAAGCAAACGCATACGTAAGTCGCGCCCGCATATGAAAACGGTGTTCAAACCACACATGTGAGGTATAGCCACAATCGTTAGAGCGAGAGCAATAATTCTAGCAAATGACCTCCTCTGTAACTCAAAACTGGTAACCTGTAGAAATTTTTAAACTTCGCTATGGAGATTTTTAATGGTTAAAGTTTGTCGCCATTCCATGAGCGGGCGTAATTTTGAAACATGACATGTTGGGTATCAAGTTACTCGGTGTAACATTATCGTTCACAATATAAAAAAAAATTGGGCTAACTTTACTGTTGTCTTATTTTTTAAGTCGAAAAAGTGTATTTTTTCCCCAAAAAATTGCGCTTGTAAGACTGCTGCACAAATACGGTGTGACATAAAGTATTGCAACGACCGCCATTTTATTCTCTAGGGTGTCTGGAAAAAAACAAATCTAATGTTTGGGGTTTCGAAGTAATTTTCTAGCAAAAAAAAATGATTTTAACTTGTAAACAACAAATGTCAAAAAGGGTCTCGGTCCTTAAGTAGTTAATAAAGCTGAGAAGCACAGGTTTATAACAACAACCAATCCTCATCATCTCCTTTTTATTTTATTTTTAGCCCTGGAAATATGTACTGAGAATTGGGCCGAGGCAGGGCGACAAGCAGCTTCTCTCTCAGACACAATCATACGTAAGGCCCAGGCCATTTGGAAAATGACTGTCTGGGATTTCTAGACTGACATATTGGGCCTTTGTTTATTGCGGATTTGCTCCCATTACCGACTCTGTAAAGCTTTTATGGTTGCACATGAAAAGCCCAAATGGCTTCTATAAATGTAAATGTGTAGATATGGCTGGGTTTCTATTTACAATAAACTATGATGACTTGTCTTACTAAGGAAAAGTAACTTTATAAATTAACTATATTTTCTAGTGCATTAGGAAAACAGCAGCTATGATGTATAAAAGTAGATGGGTAGTAGTGCTTCCCATAGAGGCCATTCAGAGGCTGGCTTTTTTTGTTAATCTGAAGTTGAAAAATTCAAAAGAAAATCTTACTACTGTTCCTAATTTTCTTAATATAAAGCGGTATAAAACCAAAAACAAAAATGTAATTTATTGCAGTTTTCCAATCTCTAAGGCTACTTTCACACTCAGACCGCCCTAGTTTTAGCGGCGCTTTACCCGCGCTGTGCGGGAGGAAGAGTGGTACTTTTAACCCCAAAGAGTTGTCACAGCCGGGTGCCTACACTAGTAATGCCGGCGCCAGAGAGAGAAGCGAAGGTTTGGGTGGCTGCATCGCAGGATCGTGGGACAGGCGAGTGTGTGTTTATTAAAAGTCAGCAGCTACATTTTTTGTAGCTGCTGACTTTTATTAACCACTTCAGCCCCGGAAGATTTTCCCCCTCAATGACCAGGCCATTTTTTGCGATACGGCACTGCGTCGCTTTAACTGACAATGGCGTGGGCGTGCGACGCTGTACCCAAACATAATTGACGTCCTTTTATTTCCCACAAATAGAGCTTTCTTTTGGGGGTATTTGATCACCTCTGCGGTTTTTATTGTTTACGCTATAAACAAAAAAAGAGTGACAATTTTGAAAAAAAAAACAAACTATATTTTTTACTTTTTGCTATAATAAATATCCAAAAAATAAATGTAAAAAAAACAAATTTCTTCATCAGTTTAGGCCAATATGTATTCTTCTACATATTTTTGGTAAAAATAAAAATCGCAATAAGCGTATATTGATTGGATTGCACAAAAGTTATAGCATCTACAAAATAGGGGATATATTTCTGGCATTTTTAATTAATGATTTCTTTTACTAGTAATGGCGGTGTTCTGCGGTTTTTAGCGGGACTGCGACATTACGGCGGACAAATCGGACACTTTTGACACTTTTTTGGGACACTGATTACTGTGTGAATATCACTGGCAGGGAAGGGGTTAACACTAGGGGGCGATCAAGGGGTTAAATGTGTTTCTAACTGTGGGAGGAGGGGACTAACTGGAGGAGGAGAGACATCGCTGTTCCTGATCACTAGGAACAGCAGATCTCTCTCTACTCCACTGTCAGAATGGGGATCTGTTTGTTTACATTGACAGATCCCCGTTCTGGCTCACTTTCCCGCTATCGCGGGTGGCAGGCGGACATCGCGGCCGCCGGTCACTCGCATCGGGTCCCCTGCCGTGCAGCAGCGCACTTGTGCACCTGCTATGGCTCTTAAAGTAGCCGAAGTACACCTACGGCGATTTGTAGGAACGAGTCGACCTGCCGCAGTATAATGACGGCAACTGGTTGGCAAGTGGTTAAACTCAAAAACGACTGGAACTCTGCTAAGAATAACTGCTTTAGAATAACTAAAGGCAAAACCTTTTTTAGTTTTGGATAGAGTGGAGATGAATTAGAACACCTATTCGATTTTTATTGCTGTCTGTGTCCCAATTAGGAAGATTCACCCTCTCTATTTGTCCTGTTTACTGTTATCATTGAAAGTGAAAGCATACCTCCCAACGTTCTGAGATGGGAATGAGGGACACCTATTAGCAAAAGTATGTAGGCATAGGACACACCCCTTGTCACGCCCCCTTAAAGGATTAATAAACAAAAAAAAAAAGATTAGTTAAACCCACAAGTGCTTTTTTTGCCACTACTATTACTTTATATTGGCTTTTGGAATATACAAATACAGCAATTTAGAAATTGGATGAAAGATTTAGCACTGGGAAACACTTTATTTAACACTTTAAGATAAATTGTGTATTTTATAAACAACTATATGGATCAGACCAAAATGAGGGACAAATAAGGAGGAAAGAGGGACAGAGGGACTTTGTTCCAAATCTGGGACAGTCCCTCGAAATCAGGGACAGTTGGGAGCTATGCTGAATGTAAAAGAAAATGGCATATTTTAGGTTGTCCCCAGAAAAGTAATAAAGGGGAAATCTTCCATTTGGGACCCTAGTTCTGGTGACCTAAGGGGACCCAACATATTCCCTTAATTTACAGGGATTACTACTCCCTTCCTGTCACTGTGTTAAATATAACAGGAAGTGAAGGTAAATCTCCCCAATGGGACACGGATGGCAAAAATAAAAAAGCTGACAGGGGTTATAACCTTCCCTTACTCCAGTGTTGCCAACTGTCAGTATTTTTACTGGCAGCCAGTAAAAAAGAGGCATATTTCTCCTGCCAGTAAATGCCAGTAAAAGGAAAAGGTTGCCAGTAAAAAATATAACTGACACTCGGCTCGGTTGAGACCATCGGAGTGCCTGTTACAGTGTGTTCAGGTGGCTCTGGCGGAGGCGGTGCCTGAGCATGTCGTGTGATGTCATAGTGCAAGGGAGCCAAGCAGAGCAGCCAGAGCCTCGTGTGCAGGTCAGTGGGACGGGAGCAAGGCAGGCCAGGAGCGGGACCATCAGTGCTGTTTAGACTGTAGTGGACTGAAGGGACCACCTGGTGTGGAGAGAGACTGTCACTGTGACTCAGGAGGGGGACTGTCATGTTGGGGAGGTGTCATCATCATCTGTGCTGCTGCACACTGCTGTCAGTGTCACTTTGAGAGTAAAATTTCATGTGTGCGTCTGACCCATTCTAATTTCTTGCCCTCCCATCCTTGAGCTACTTACTTACTTACTATATCGAAAATAAAATAAATATATTTTTTGCCTTTTTACCTACCTTAAATCACATTGCTAATTGCATATTGTACTTGTTTGTAGCCTAAATACTTAAATTTGCATTTAGAACAGTAATTTTTAAACTTTTGGAAATGTCAGTAAAAACTTGGCCGTGCCAGTAAATTTTGGGTGTTGTGTCAGTAAATTTCAATCTGATAGGTTGGCAACACTGCCTTACTCTATCCAAAATAAGCAGTGAAGATCTGCTCCCATTGCTATGGGAGACAGATCACTGCAGAAGGAGTGCTGACATCTTCCTCGCTGCAAGAAGCTATCTCACCAGTCACATGTGCATGCTTACAACAGGCTGCTAGAAAAACTTTCATTACCCTTGGTAACCATTTGTATGTTCACACTGTATTAAGTCTTCATGCCTCAATGTGTTTAGTGACCCGAGCTGTAGACTATATGTGCTGGTTTCTTGCATTACACTCCTTTACACTCCTAACTTCAAACCAGGCAAAGACAAAGTTTCAAAAGTGTTACTGAAGAATAACTTAGCATTATGGCATACACAGGTAACAGCCCAATATAAAATGCAGTCTTTTCCCAATACTCCTAGTCCCTAACTCAGGCTTTTGGCTACCCCAGCCCTACCTGCATAGGATGAGAGTCCATGCTTGGTAGAGTTCATAGGAGGTTTATCCAGGGAGAACTGCAAGTCTCAGCATTCTCCCCTAATAGCAGGAAATCTCATCCCGGCATGTAACTCGCAGTCCAGACTCCAACGAAGTCAACGAACGGTACATCTCTCTAGCTCCAAGACCCAAGTCCTGGCCTTCCCCTACCAAATTCTGGCCTACAGCTTCCAGGATCCCGAGTACGAACCCCTTGTTCCTTTTATGTCACACGGATGCAGTGGGTCGAACCCATCAAAGCCCACCAAGAAGAAAAACACAATTAAGCATGCTCTTCCCAAGTGGGGTGGCATTAACCACTAGCTGCCTACATACTTGCCAGTGTGGGCCACAAGAGGGTAAGGGAGCTATCTGTAGAGAGTGAGGCGCAGAACCTGGAGTTGAGCCTCAAAGTGTATCCAATATTGAAGATCTAAGGTCTGAATCTGTTGGCTCTTAGAGACGACTTAGTACTTTAGCCTTTCTGACATTATGTAACAGCAGAAGGCCTGCACTGGGTTTGTTTAAGAATATCTCTCCTGCATAATAAACTGGGCTTCTCAAATGAAAAGATAAAAGGAAGTGGGATGGACTAGTGTTCTATAGCAAAACCTGGCTGAAAAACTGAAGATCTGCTCTAGTAGGCTGTGCTCATTTTATATATCCTAAGGTTTAATTTTCCATTGTGACTGGAATGTTCATTTAATTCCTTAATCTGGACAAGGTTACATTTACAGGAGGAAGATGAAAATGTACTTTTATGAGTAGAAAGCTTCAAGGAGAAACTCAAAACGCATTAAGACTGGAGAAGAAATGTCATGTCTCTTGTGGGTACTCGGAGCTCCTGCAGGTGGCAGAGAAATTAATTGTATGATGATGGTGGAATGTCTTCTGCCCTTTCATTGCCTCCATTCAAAGCGATGCTGTATATGTCATGGAAACAACAAAAGATGCTGTTTTGTTTATTTTCTGTTCCTTTGGTGTCTGTCTGACCTATTTACTCATTTATTCTCCTTTGTTCTGGAGTATGGCTTATTTTGCATATGATTTTGGTTTTCAAAAACACGTGGTCTTAAAATTCTGTTTGTTAAAACTTGTAGGCAGATGCCAAAATGGAGGATTCTGTGTGTGTATTTAAGTTAGTTGGCTTGCCCAGGCTGGGAAGGGGTTAATTGGGTCTGGGCTCTTTTCCCGGGCTTTTTGGATTCCGCCTTCCTTCCTGGTGCATATATAATTGGGGGAAGGCCGGGCTCAAGGAGAGCCTGCATATGGAACACTGAGGAAAGGCTGCGGTGTCATGTAGTTCCACAAGATACTGGTGTTTTGGAGGAACCTACCAGCTTTGGAGGACACCGGTTATGGACTGTTAGAGAGTAGGTATGGACAAATGGTTCGCCCAGAACATGAGTTCAGGCCG
The DNA here is from genome assembly GCA_037952835.1 of Lithobates septentrionalis. NCBI lineage: Eukaryota > Metazoa > Chordata > Amphibia > Anura > Ranidae > Lithobates > Lithobates septentrionalis. The sequence continues at coordinate 1,992,566 of JBBDGP010000955.1, forward strand.
AACTTTGGTTTGTTCGAAAGTTCTGCAAACACAGAACAATATGTGGTGTTTGGGGCAAATTCGAAAGCCGGAACACCGTTAAAGTCTATGGGACATTAACATGAAAAATCAAAAGTGTTCATTTTAAAGGCTTATATGCAAGTTATTGTCATAAAAATGGTTTGGGGACCCGGGTCCTGCCCCAGGGGACATGTATGAATGAAAACTTTTTTTTTTAAAACTGACGTTTTTTCGGGAGCAGTGATTTTTTTAATACCCAACGTGAAACAATAAAATGGAAATTTTCCTTTAAAGATCGTGCCTGGGGGGGTGTCTATAGTATGCCTGTAAAGTGGCACATTTTTCCCGTGTTTAGAACAGTACGACAGCAAAATGACATTTCTAAAGGAAAAATTGCCATTTAAAACTGATCGCGGCTGTAATGAATTGTCGGGTCTCTGCAATATAAATAAAAATCATTGAAAAAAAGAGCATGGGATCCCCCCCCCCCCCCCCCAGTCCATTACTAGGGCCTTTGGGTCTGGTATGAATATTAAGGGGAACCCCGAACCAAAATGTTCCTGTACCATTTCACAAAAAAAGTGTCAAAATGTTAAAAAAGACAATAGCCAGTTTTTGGCAATGCCTTTATTAATAATGTCTTCTTCTTTCCCCCGCTTCTTCCTCCATCTTCTTCTGGTCTTCCTTCGGTTTTCTCCTTCTTCCTCCATCTTCTTCTTCCCCTGCTTCTTCCTCCACCTTCCTCTGCTTCTTCCTCCGGTCTTGTCCATCTTCCTCTGACTTCTTCTTCCCCGCTTCGTCCTCCGGACGATCCGCCCCAATGGGAGGCTCCCGCAGTGTGACACTTCTGTGCTTGTGACAGTTCTTATATAACTGAGGGCGGGGCCACCCGGTGACTACGCCCCCTCTGACGCCACGGGCACTTCCCTATGGCTTTTTTGCATTGATACATGTCCCCTGGGGCAGGACCCGGGTCCCCAAACACTTTTTATGACAATAACTTGCATATAAGCCTTTAAAATGAGCACTTTTGATTATTCATGTTCGTGTCCCATAGACTTTAACAGTGTTCCTGTGTTCTGCCGAATTTTTTGCCTGTTCGGTGTGTTCTGGTGCGAACCAAACTGGGGGGGGTGTTCGGCCCATCCCTATTAGAGAGTAGTGAGGCGCTGACAGTTAACTCAATCTAACCAATATGTGACGTGAACTCTTGTAATAGGTGAACCTAGTTAATCACTCCTAATAAATAACCATCAAAATAAATATGAATATAAAGTGACTTCAGTGCATAAACCAATTGGACGTTACTGGGTGTAACCTCAAGGCTAAAAGCAATCACTCTGTGAATCCCCTAATCATCCAGCGATCGCCACACTCTTCACACTGTGTTAAATCAGCAGCAATAAAAAATAGGTGTATAAACACGAATATAAATAATGATCCAAAACGTAATAAAAGTGATCCTAGTGCATAAATAATAACTTGTGTCTCAAGGCTGGACACCTAACACACAAATCTAAACAACAATGTAATGGTGCATGTCCATTGATACAAGTCCTTACCTATATAAAAAGTCCTTTTTTTTTGAGGTAGTGCACAATATACCTACACCCTTAGTGGTTATTACTCATAATGTGAATAATAGCATAATCTTGCTCCCACATCACCTCCGTGTTCTCTAGCCTCTCACCTCAGGTAAGTATTAAATCAGCATAGCCTATAGTTCCTTGTACGGTGTACTGACGTGTAGTCACCTCTTGGGGTCTTTTATAGTCGTTTCCGATGATCTGATCTCACATATGTTGTGTCTCTGTTTCCTCCAAGGGGGTTCCCTTCTAATGTCCTCTCAAAGGGTTATATATAACGGTAGAAGAGCGCTCTCGTAGTGTAGTAACTTGATGATGAATGAATTTATTAAAATCATAACATCATACAGTGCACTCAAAAAAAAGCCATATATCCACGAGCTCCGAGCTTGTTCCACAATCGCGTCACTTCCGGTATGCCTCCACTCACGCCCTACGCGTTAGATCACGGTCACATGACTTCATCGGTGTAAGTTGATGATTGAGGTGTGCTGATCAGGTGTCCGCAAACCATTGGCTATAAAGTGTTTTTCCATAGCAGCAGTTTGTAGATTTTCTGGATCCAGGCATGGTTTAAGGCAGGAGTCTCCAACCTTTCTAAACAAAGGGTCAGTTTACTGTCCCTCAGACTTCAGGAGGAAGAAACCTTAGGAACATTCTCAGTACCTTTGATGACTTGATAAAAATTCTTTCACTTCCTTGAAACATTTGATTTTGGAATGCATGTAATTTCCCAAATAAAAGCCACATACATTGTATTAAATTAACAGTACAAACAAATGGCCACTACCCTCACCTTTAACTGGCCTTTGCAGCAAGGAGCACATGGAAGGGCAACGCATGTAATACAAAACCAAAGACATTTCCTGCTCAACTTACTAACCAGCCTGCCCTGTGGCTTACGCATGTACAGTATTTACAAATGTGTGCAAACTAAACCCCTGTTTTAATGTCTTAACAACAAGTCTTAACAACCTACGCCCCATCTCCTTGCTCCCCTTCTTATCCAAACTCCTCGAACGACTGGTCTACAACCGACTGAGCGTCCACCTCGCTGATAATGCCCTTCTTGATCCCCTTCAGTCTGGATTTCGTCCTCAGCACTCCACAGAAACTGCTCTCCTAAAACTAACAAACGATCTACTAACGGCCAAAACCAATCTACACTATTCTGTACTCCTACTCCTGGACCTCTCTGCTGCCTTTGATACGATTGACCACCCCCTCCTCCTCAAAAAGCTACACGCCTTTGGTCTCCGTGACTGTACACTTCGCTGGTTCTCTTCCCACTTATCCAACCTTTAGCGTTTCTTATAACTCTACTTCCTCCTCTCCTCTGCCTTTCTCTGTTGGAGTCCCTCAGGGTTCTGTTCTTGGACCTCTACTATTTTCAATCTTCACCGCCTCCCTGGGTCAACTGATAGCCTCCCATGGCTTCCAATACCACCTCTACGCTGACGACACCCAAATCTATTTCTCTACCCCTCAGCTCACTGCCTCTGTCTCCTCACGTATCAGTAATTTACTCTCAGATATATCAGTCTGGATGTCACACCACTTCCTTAAACTCAATCTAGCCAAAACCGAACTTATAATTTTTCCTCCCCCATATGCCCCTTCCCCTGATCTCTCTGTCAAAATCGATGGCATAACTATAAGCCCATCCCCACATGCCAAGGTTCTAGGTGTAGTCCTAGACTCTGAACTCTCCTTCAAGCAACACATCCAATCACTGTCCAAATCCTGCCGCCTCAATCTCCGCAACATCTCCAAAATACGCCCCTTTCTAACCAATGACACAACAAAGCTCTTAATTCACTCGCTAGTCATCTCTCGCCTCGACTACTGCAACTCCCTTCTCATTGGCTTACCTCTACATAGTCTATCACCTCTTCAATACATTATGAATGCCGCTGCCAGACTCATCCACCTTACCAATCGTTCTGTGTCTGCCACTCCTCTCTGTCAATCCCTCCACTGGCTTCCGCTCAGCCAAAGAATTAAATTCAAAATTCTAACAACTACGTACAAAGCCATCCACAATTTCGCCCCTAGCTACATCACTAGCTTAGTCTCTAAATACCAACCTACTCGCTCTCTTCGTTCCTCTCAAGACCTCCTGCTCTCTAGCTCCCTCATCACCTCCTCCCATGCTCGCCTCCAGGACTTTTCCAAAGCCTCTCCAATCCTATGGAATGCCCTACCCCAATCTGTCCGCTTATCTCCTACTTTATTAGCTTTCAGACAATCCCTGAAAACCCTTCTCTTCAGAAAAGCCTATCCTACCCACACCTAACTGTATTTTCATTTTTTCCATCAGCTCATCCCCCACAGTTATTACCTTTTTGTTTCCACTTGACCCTCCCTTCTAGATTGCAAGCTCTAATGAGCAGGGCCCTCTGATCCCTCCTGTATTGATTTGTATTGTAAGTGTACTGTCTGCCCCATGTTGTAAAGCGCTGCGCAAACTGTTGGCGCTATATAAATCCTGTATAATAATAATAATAATGCATACTGTTAGACAGGACAATTCAGTTGGTTAGCAGGCTGGTCAGTAAGTTGAACTGGGTTTTTCCTTGGTTATGTATTGACTGTGTTAAATTAGTTTGTCCAAAAAACTTTTATCCTGCTTCTTCAAATTTTCTCATTACTGCTGTTGAAAGGGAATGTCAATTTGACCCCACTAATGATTAAAAAATTAATCAAACGTTCTTAAAACAAAACATTTTAGACAAAATTCTACTGATGTATAGCCATATTTAAACAACGTCCGCCCTCCACTACAACATTAGTTCTATACTGCCTGATTGCACCCAACAGTTTTGCAATACCACCCTCTCTAAAACATCACTATCCCAGTAAAAAGGAAGGCATGGCGGGTACCTCAGCTCTGCCCCCTCCAGAACCCCTGTCCTCTTTGATCTGTAACTACAGAAACAGGTCGAAGACGTTTTCTGCACTACTCACTTCCTGTACCAGCTTCTGTGTTTACAGTGACAGCGGCTCTTTTCAAGCAGTTCAGTTGTGCTGAGCCATACCAGCCTCGCTACTTTGCCTAAGGATTTTTTCTTGGCATAGAAACAGTGGGAGTTCTCTGTACTGTGTATGTGGGGGTAGATCTGTTCTAGGTGTGGGGGGGTCTGTACTTTGTGGGGGGCTCTGTGATGTGGGGGGGCTCTGAACTGTGTGTGTGTGGGGGGACTCTGTACAGTGTATTTGTACTCTGTACTGTGTGTGTGGGGCTCTGTACTGTGGGGGCTTTGTATTGTGTGGGTGGGCTCTTTACTGTGAGTGGGCTTTGTACTGTGTGGGAGGGTTCTGTACTGTGGGTGGGCTCTGTACTGTTAGGGGGAGCTCTGTAGTTAAGGGGGATGCTCCTTACTATGGGGCGGAGCATTGTACTGGGAGAAGGGTGGTGGGGAAAGTTCTGTACTGGGGGGAAGGCTGGGAGAAGAAATGTTTTGGTTGTACACTGTGCCCTGCGTGGTATGCACTCCTGAGTCCTGTATTCTGTGTATTACGCGTTCCTGAACCTTGTGCTTTTTGCAATATAGAGTCCTGAGCCTTGACCATGCCCGTTATTTGGTGTGGTGCGCTACGTGCACTGCTGTGCATCTCTCCCCGCGCACGTATTCTCTGACAAAAAAACAACAACCCTGGGGGCACACAATGAGATACTGATTTCTGTGCCCTGGAAGATTGTAGATTTAATTTTAATACAGCAACTGCCAGCTTAATATCAACTAAAAGACCGTGCTAGGTACTCAGATTTATTGCAAATGTAAATCAATGGTAACATCTTTGATGAGTGACACCAAATATTAAACGTTTGCACCTAAAGGGTATTGTGTAACTCAAAGTTTTGCAATAGAGTAAAATATTTCATACTCTGCAGTCTGGCCATGTTATCGGCTCTGGAATTTTTTTTACTGAACTGTAGATGTCGCAGTTAAGTTGAGAGAAGCTGATTTATCATACTGTGCAGACTTAGTAAGCATCCTGAGATCCCTCAAGGGAACATCTCCCAGAGCTCCAGACATCACAGCATTGTGAGCTCTTCACTGAGGCTCCTAGGCCTCCAAAGTTTTCTGCAACCCTTGCTTTGGATCCCAATGGACCAACCACACAAAGCTCACTATTCTAGTTACTTCTCCCAGTCTGGGACAAGTCTTCTCTTTACCTCCAAAGCAGATCACATGACCGCCCCTCAAAGTCTGTCCTACATTTAACAGAGAACCTCCAAACAACTTAAAGGCTTTCATACTTCTTACTGCTGTTCGGGGGAGATCAAAATTGATGGTCGGTCAAAATTGTCTGTGCAAAAAATAAAAAACGCAGAGGTGATCAAATACCACCAAAAGAAAGCTCTATTTGTGGGGAAAAAAGGACATCAATTTATTTGTGTACAGCTTTGAATGACTCTGCAATTGTCAGTTAAATGAATGCAGTGCCGTATGGCAAAAAATGGCCTGGTCATGAAGGCAGGTAAATCTTCAGAAGGTAGTTGGTTAAAGATTAAGACAACCACTATTTAAACAGTATAAAGACAATTTGAATTTTTACAAACTGTCCGTAAATGTATTGACAGTTGGTTACTGCACATGGACAAGAAAGAAAATACTCTACCAAATGCCAGTTACTTAGAAGTATTTGTTTCTTTAAATTCTCCAAAAACTTTACCAATAACATTGCATTCAGAATTGCAAGCTCAGTTCTGGTGGGTACAGTATCAGCACAGAACTCCCAGCACAAAAAGCAATACCCTACCAAAGGCCCACCTCATACTAACCCTCCCTGTCAAACCTAACACTAGCTCCCATACTACCCTTCTTGCAACCCTCATGCTGTCCCACCCCATAACCCTATCGCTAACTTCCACATTGACCCTCCCTGTAACCAACGCTCTATCTTGGCCTAGGCCTAGGGTGGTACTTTGCAGGGGGGCAGCAAAAAAAGCCACCCAACCCCTCCCCCCCGCACAAAAAAAAAACAGGTTCCTCCTGGCTCCCTCATGAAAATAGTCCCGGACAGTTTGTGCTACACATTTATTTTAGCGCCAGCAGTGGCGTTGCTATGGGGTGCGGGGTGTGCGGACCGCACCCGGGTGACACCCTCCAGAGGGATAACACCCGCCTACCGGGCCACTTGTCCTAACCACGGATTGTGGTGTGTCACCATCACTGGGGGGGGCTGCCCGGATGCTGACAGGATGGACTAGAGGGAATCTGATTGGCCAACGCCGTCCATGTAAATCAGAATGCCTCTTCTGCTGAGAGTTACAGGTGTGGGTGATGCTGTTGGTTTTTCAAATCCCCGGACTTGTGAAGCTGTTTCCTGACAGTGGGAGATCGCAGGACACTGAAACAGGGGGACTGGGGAGGGTGTCCAGTGAGCTTACACTTTAATGTCATGCTGAGATCCAAGGATGGCAGAGGAGGGCAGGGCCGTGCTGTGTACACAGTGGATGATCCCCACTGCTTCCTACCTGGGACCCCCTCCATCAGTCCTCCTCATCTGACATCTAAGATCGCTGACATGGATCTCTCTTGTCATTACATACATTTAATTCTTGAGGTGCCGAAACTGTGTTCCCCCTAAAAAAAAGCTGTGGGCAAGTCAATCTTTTTTGGAAGGGATTTCCTGTTTCCTGTTGTGTCTCTGGGACAAGAAGTTAAGGAGAATCTTCCCAATGGGACAGAAAGATCAAATACATCAACCGACATGAGCATTAACCCTTTCCTGTTCTATCCCAACCAAAATCTGCTGATATCTGCTCTCCAGAATAGCCGCAATCTAGAGTAGGAAGTATCATTGTGTGTAAAAAGGTACAATATGCATGAAAAAAAAAATTACAGAAACTATGGCCAAAGATTTCAGTTCAAGTTTTACGGAAATTACACAATCATTTCCCCTTTAAGACTGGTAGACGTTTGTATATTTCTGATTAAAATAACTTTAGCTTTCCCTGGTGTATAGTTTATTCTGTCCTCCCAGCTATTTCCGTTCGTGTCCTGGCAGTGTTGTGTCCTTGCTCCCATTGATGTCTATCCTCAGAAGCCCTATTTTAGCGCGACTTTGTTTTTATGCTCGCAGTGAGTCAAACCAGACGAAATATCTTCCATTAAGTTTGTATCCTAAAGATATTTCCTGCATTCTTCCTCCTGATTATTTCACAGCGCACTTAATGGGAGCCGTTCGTGATTGTCTGGCTACGGCATTCAGTGCGAGAAGCCACAGCACAGTCCCGACGCATGACAGCCATCCAGGCAAACTGCCCTGTATACCCAACAAGCACTGCTTTATTATTGCAATAGGTATTTTAAAACTGCTTTTGCAAAAATATTCACTATAGTATAACAATATTACACTTTCTTGTAAGCTTGCTGTGACATATATGGCCAAAAGTCTGTTAACCCTTGACCGTCACACTGGCTTTTATTTTTTTTTATTTATTTCAGGTATTTATATAGCGCTGTCAATTTACGCAGCGCTTTACATATACAGTATATCAGTGGCGGCCTGTCAACATACCTCCCAACTGTCCCCGATTTCGAGGGACTGTTCCTGATTTGGAACAATGTCCCTCTGTCCCTCATTCCTCCTCATTTGTCCCTCATTTTGGTCTGATCTAGCACTATTTATCTTTCAAAAAATGTTTCCCGGTGCTAAATCTTTCATTCAATTACTAAATTGCTGCATTTGTACACTTCAAAATCCAATATAAAGCAATAGTCGTGGTAAAAATAAAGCACTTGTGGGTTTAAATAATAATTTTTTTGTATAATTCTCCTTTAAGGGGGCGTGACAGGGGGTGTGTCCTATGCCTACATACATTTGCTAATAGGTGTCCCTCGCTCCCATCTCAAAAAGTTGGGAGGTATGTGTCCATTCAGGGCGCCCCCTAATGCATAGGTCCGGCCCCTAATCTACATGCAGGGCACCGGACGCATGGATTTCAATGGGTTTTTTTTTTTTTTTTTAAGCACATGATTAGAGCACGAGGCTCTAATTGGCTTCAAAAAAGGGTGGGCAGAGCACTGACCCCTGAGCCCACCCAGTTGTTTGACAATAGCAAATTAATATTCGCTATTGTCTTCCTGATACTCCTCCCAGCCAATCAGGTCTCAGGACCCACTTCCTGTTCGGCCAGGAGGAGAAGCAACGGCCCCGGAGCGAGGAGAAGCTGGACCGAGGAGCAGCAGCCCTACCACAGATCCTTGTCACCTGCCTCCTAAGGTAAGGAGACCTCTGATCGCTGCCTTCCTGTCCGTCTCCCACATGGGGGCGGGGGTGATTGTCGCCTTCCCATCGGTCTCCCACACTGGGGGTGATCGCTGCCTTCTCGTCTATCTACCACATGGGGGGGTGATCATCGCTTTCCCGTCCATCTCCCACATGTGGGGGTGATCATCGCTTTCCCGTCCATCTCCCACATGTGGGGGTGATCATCGCTTTCCCGTCCGTCTCCTGCATGGGGGGGTGATCGTTGCCTTCCTGTGTCACCCACATGGGGGGGGGTGTTCGTCGCCTTCCTGTCCGTCTCTTGCATGGAGGGTGATCGCTGCCTTCCCGTCCGTCTCCTGCATGGGGGGGGTGATTGGCACCTTCCTGTCTGTCTCCTGCATGGGGGAGTTAATGTCGCCTTCCCGTTCCTCTCCTGCATAGGGGGGGTGATCATCGCCTTCCCGTCCGTCTCCTGCATAGGGGGTGATCGCTGCCTTACCATCCGTCTCCCACATGTGGGGGTGATCGCTGCCTTCCCGTCTGTCTCCCACATGTGGGGGTGATCGCTGCCTTACCGTCCGTCTCCCACATGTGGGGGTGATCGCTGCCTTCCCGTCTGTCTCCCACATGTGGGGGTGATCGCTGCCTTACCGTCCGTCTCCCACATGTGGGGGTGATCGCTGCCTTACCGTCCGTCTCCCACATGTGGGGGTGATCGCTGCCTTACCGTCCGTCTCCCACATGTGGGGGTGATCGCTGCCTTACCGTCCGTCTCCCACATGTGGGGGTGATCGCTGCCTTCCCGTCTGTCTCCCACATGTGGGGGTGATCGTCGCCTTCCCGTCCGTCTCCTGCATGGGGGGTGATCGGTGCCTTCCCATCCATCTCTCACATGGGGAGGTGATCGTCGCCTTCCCGTCTCCTGCCATGAGGGGGGGGGGGGGGTGATCTCCAGGTTGTGCATGAGATCATGTTATAACATGCTAAAAAAATGCTGTTATAACATGATCCCACTCACAACCTGGAGAATGATATGATAAATACATGGTCAAATAGCCTGTGTCTTCCCTGCAACATTGGCAGTCAGACACTATACTTGATTGAAATTGCTGCTTTATATCAGCATTACCACAGCCCAAGTTGGGAGACCATTTTGCTGGTTCCGTCTTTTTCCTTTCTCCTCGGGGTGGCATAGACGTGTGGCTTCTTGCAAGCCCCTTTGGGCTGATTTCCCTCTTCCAGGGGAGGTGAGATGGCCGCGGGGTCCGCCGGATCATCCAATGGATTTAAGATCATTGGGTATGAGGCCATTTATTCCAGTATTCAGCAAGCAAATTATCCCCCAGAAGAAGACTGTGACTAAATAGGGCGAAATGCGTAATTTTTTTGACATGGCAATCACTGTAATGTAATGCTATGTATCTACATGTTTGCATGACTGTATTCTGGCATATTTAATTTGCCTCAGGACCAAAGCTCAATTTTTAATGTGTGACATGTGATTCAACATTGTCTTTCTTAAATAAAAAGTTTTTTATACATTGATTGACTATGACATTTTGCTGCTAAAAAAATCCTTGGGGGAATTTTCCCATTTAAAAAACCTTTACACAGGCTACCCCCCCCCCCCCCCTCCAGTCTAATATGAATGCTGCTGCTAGACTCATATACCCAACTAACCAATCCGTGACTGCTGCCCCTCTCTGCCAACATCTTCACTGGCTTCCCCTACCCCACCATATAAAATTCAAAATACTAACCACAACATACAAGGCCATCCACAACATAGCCCTCAGCTACATCACCAACCTCATCTGCAGATATTGCCCAAATCGTCCTTTCCGCTCCTCCCAGGACCTCCTGCTCTCTAGCTCCCTTGTTACTTCCTCCCACGCTCTCCTCCAGGACTTCTCCAGAGCCTCTCCCATCCTCTGGAACTCCCTGCCCCGGTATGTCCGATCAGCCCATACCTTGTCCACCTTTAGGAGATCCCTGAAAACTCATTTATTCAGGGAAGCCTATCCCACACCCACCTGAGAACTGTACCCGAGTCACCTCCATCAAATCATTCCCCGCATCTATTACATTTTGTACCACCACCCTCCTCCCTTTAGAATGTAAGCTCTACGGGCCCTCCTGTCCCTTCTGTATTGAATTGTATTGTAATTGTGCTGTCTCCTCTCTACACAAACTTGTTGGCGCTATATAAATCATGTATAATAGTAATATAGTTATCCTGATAGTCTGCAGGAATCGGACAATGCACCCGAGATTTTCTGATTGTGGGTGCAATGCTCTGCAGGCTCTTTAAAAAATAAAAGCACATTTTTTTTTACCTACAAAAAAAAAATGTGCATTTATTATTTTTTTTTTCTCACAAGGTGAACAGGTAAGATATTTGGGATAAAAGCCAAAAATTTTAAAGGCCACATTTTTGATGGCAAAACTTCCACACATGCCAATTTATGGAAGCTGAAAACAAATATTTCTAACTTCAGGTCATATACTGCCCCTTCCCGCCAGGCAGGACCGGGAGTCGCAGCACCGCCTACAACCACCGCAGTTTTTCTAAGGTTACATTCTCTTCAAAATGTCATTAGCTGAATGTATTTTCAACGAGTGGGAACTAGAGGTCTGTAATACCCAGCTGCGGAGGAAAGAAAAACACTTGTATGGGAGAAAGCATAGCGGAAATACTGAGAGAGGAAAGGTCACAATCTGCTGACATCTCTCTCTCTTCTGATTGAAAATGGCCTAAAATAGAATAGAACAACATCGCTGCCCTATAAAAAAAAAAAACTGTACGAGTTACATGGCTTGGTTTTTTTTCTTCCCTCCAATGGATTCTGTGCTGAGCTTTTCCGTGTCTTGATTTTCCCAACAGTACAAAAAAACTCCAGTCTGATCAAAAAATGGCAAAAATGTTCTCTAAATATAACTTATTAACAAATCGGTCTCTGTGCCTGTAGCTGGATGCACATTAGCTGATCTAAATGAGACATCCAGAGTTGGTGTCAGTGCCCCCACTTCTGGGGAGGGAATGAGTCACGCTGTGTCTTTGCTCATCAACTGTTAAAGTAGAATTAAGCCAAAACGAATTTATATTGTTTTCGCGAAAGCAATCATAAATAACTTGCATCTTTGTAAATAATAATTTTGTTTTTATGCTTTGTTGCATCTCATTGCTGGTGATCTCCTGCAGTCCCTTTTCAGACATTAAGGGTAGGGCTGGATTTAGACCGCGAGGGACCCGGGGCACTTCAGCTTCAGGGGGCCCTTCATACACAGAGTTGGTTTACATTCTCAATGACAGGCACGCATTTTTAAAATGCGTGATACAAGGTAATTCTGAGGTCATGCATGCACACACACACACGCGCAGTCATAGCGCTCTATGTGTGGTTTACTTGAGCTGCCAAAATTCATTTTTAAAAATGATACAAAATACCAGTCCAGAGTAAAAACGTTTAGAGATGATGGCCAGTAAAATTCTACTTCCCAAGATACATTTAATAAAAGAAAGTCATTTTTTATTATTATATATTTGATAGTCTTTTTTTTATTTTTTATTTTAATAAAAAAAATATTTTTTTATTATTATATATTATTTTATTATTATTTATTTTAAAAAAGAAAGTAATTTTTTATTATTATATAATTTATAGTATTTTATTATTACTTTTATAAAAAATGAAAGCTATTTTTTTATTATTTTATAGTATTTTTTATATTTATTTTAATAATAGAAAGTCATTGTTTATTATTATATATTTTATTATTATTTATTTTAATTAAAAAACGTATTTTTGTATTATTATATAATTTATAGTATTTTTATTATTTTTTTATAAATAATGAAAGTAATTTTTTATTATTATATATTTTATAGTATTTTTTATTATTTTTTTTTTTTAAAAAAGAAAGTAATTTTGTATCATTATATAATTTTTAGTATTTTTATTATTATTTATATTAAAAGAAAGTCATTTTTATTAGTATATATTTTATAGTATTTTTTATTATTTGTTTTAATAAAATAAAGTAACTTTTAATTATTATATATTTTTTTTATTAATATTTATTTTAATAAAACAAAGTAATTTTTAAATATTATAAAATTTATAGTATCTTTATTATTATTTTTATAATTAATGAAAGTAATTTTTTTATTATTATATATTTTATAGTCTTTTTTATTTTAATAAAATAAAGTCATTTTTATTATATATTATTTTATTGATTGTTATTTAAATAAAGTAATTATATATTATTATATAATTTATAGTATTTGTATTATTATTTTTATAAATAATGAAATGGTTTGTAGCAAGAGATATACAAATAAACCGCCCCTGAATCTCTCTTACTCCACTGCGCCAAAGAAAAGTGCAAAGCTATATAAAAGATGTGTAAATAAATACAAAATATGTGTACATACACAGTGTACAGTGAAAAAAAGCTGCCACTTAAATAAATACATAGACTGATCAAAATCCCAAAACTATACCTCTCACACGTGTACAGATAGAGATAGCGGCGCTAATATAAATTGTGTAAAATAATGGGTCAGAGCAGTATAATGCCTATGACCCTCTACTTATACATAAAAATATTAATAATAGTGTCATGAAAAATATTAATTTTATCATGAAAAGAAATTTCTTTAACACCCAGTGAAAAGTGTCACTATAAATAATAAAATACAAGAAATGAATGATCAAGTTCAACAGTTTTTCAATCTTCTTGTGTGAAAAATCTTCTACTCTTCCACCACACCACCGTGATAGTGACACCACTCCCTCTGAAGAGCGCACTCACCAGATTGTATAGCCTCCCACTCTCGTGTTCGGCAAAACAGCAATTGAACCACACCTGGGTTGCATGTCATGAACCGTGACTCCAATCAAGCCAGCTCCATATGTGAAAAAATGAATAAAGTGCTCCACATAGCGTGATACCATTTTGACAGATTTATTAAAATCACTTCAAACACACTTCAATGGTTACACTCACTTTTAAACTGAAACATAAAAGCCTTTAAAAAGAAATGCACAGCAAGCAACCACCACACCACCCATTTGAAAAAAGTCTATTCGACGAAACATGTCATGGGCATGGTTACACGGCATTCCATCGCACTGACATTAGATGCCGCTGTCTGAGGAGGACTACACCGATCGGATGGCTGGGCCTTAGAAGGTTGGGTGAGAGATACACCAGTTTACACTTCAGGTCCGCTGTGACCGCGGTGCACCGTTGGATCACTGATCCTGTTGCTTGCTGTGCTTGCTGTGGATTTCTTTTTAAAGGCTTTTATGTTTCAGTAGAGTAGAAGATTTTTCACACAAGAAGTTTGAAAAACAACTGTTGAACTTGATCATTCATTTCTTGTATTTTATTATTTATAGTGACACTTTTCACTGGGTGTTAAAGAAATTTATTTTCATGATAAAATTAATATTTTTCATGACACTATTATTATTAATATTTTTATGCATAAGTAGAGGGTCATAGGCATTATACTGCTCTGACCCATTATTTTACACAATTTATATTAGCGCCGCTATCTCTATCTGTACATGTGTGAGAGGTATAGTTTTGGGATTCTGATCAGTATAAATAATGAAAGTAATTTTTTATTATATATTTTATAGTATTTTATTTATTATTTATTTTAATAAAAGAAAGTCATTTTTATTACTATATATTATCTTATTGATATTTATTTTTTAAAATAGAGTAATTTTGTATTATTATATAATTTATAGTATTTTTATTATTATTTTTAAAAATAATGAAAGTCATTTTTTTTTATTATATATTTTATAGTATTTTTTATTATTTATTTTAATAAAATAGTCATTGTTATTATATATTATTTTATTATTTATATTATTATAATTTATTTTTTATTTTAATAAAAGAAAGTCATTTTGTATTATTATATAATTTATAGTATTTTTATTATTATTTTTTTAATAAAAGAGTCATTTTTATGATTATATATTATTTTATTATTAATTTAAAAAAAGAAAGTCATTTTGTATTATTATATAATTTATAGTATTTTTATTATTATTTATATTAATAAAAGAAAGTCATTTTTATTATAATGTATTTTTTATTATTTGTTTTAATAAAAGATAGTAATTGTTTATTATATATTATGTTATTATTATTTTAATAAAGTAAAGTAATTTTGTGTTATTATATATTTTATATTATTTTTTATTTTAATAAAAGAAAGTATTTTTTATTATACATTTTATATTATCGTATTATTTATTTTATTAAAAGAAAGCAATTTTTTTATTATTATATATATTTTATATTATTTTATCATTATTTATTTTTATTATTTAATATAATTTTTTTATATTATTTTTGTATAGAGGGGGCTTCTTCTGTCAGGGGGCCCAGGGCAATTGCCCCTTTTGGCCCTTCATAAATCTGGAACTGGCTAAGGGGGTTTATTTCTAAAAAAAAATTGCAGTGTGAATAACCCAAGCATTTGCTCAGCTGGCATGAATAATCATCAAAATTTGCCTAATGCTGTTTTTTTCCTATAATCATCATCTCCATCTAGTGGCCATGATATAATATTTTCCTGATTTTAATTAAAAAAAAACTACATTTAGGCCACTAGATGGCACTAGCGATCATAGGAAATAAATGTATTTCCGCTGATTTATTCATTATGGCTGTGCAATTGCTTGAGATAGTCTCACAGTCATTTTTTATAAATAGGCCCCGCCCCCTACTATCTCCATGTACTCCAGCAATGGCTGCATGGCATTTCTTATGGAAAGTTTCCTTATGGTGACAACAGTTGACCATGTCTGTGGAATGTGTGTTGTAGTCTCTTCTGGAAGCACTTGTTGTGACAACACAGAAGTACAAATGGAAGACAGTGACAGACTGCTGCCATCTATAAACAGGAAGTGTCCGAAAAAGGAACTTTATGGTTGGATTACTAAGGAGTACCCTGAGATTTACGGCCTTAACCACTTCAACACCGGGCATTTTTACCCCCTTCCTGCCCAGGTCAAATTTCAGCGCTGTCGCATTTTGAATGACAATTGCACGGTCATACAACACTGTATGACATTTTTTATAATTTTTTTCATACAAATAGAGCTTTCTTTTGTGGGTATTTAATCACCACTGTTTTATTTTTTAGCTAAACAAATGAAAAAAGACCATTTTTTTTTTTTTTTTTTTACGTTTTTCTTATCTTCTTTGTTATAGAATTTGGCAAATAAGTAATTTTTCTTCTTCGCTGATGAGGCTGCACTGATGGGCACTGATAGACTGCACTGATGAGGACGGACGAGACTGCACTGATGAGGACGGACGAGACTGCACTGATGAGGCTGCACTGATGGGCACTGATAGACTGCACTGATGAGGACGGACGAGACTGCACTGATGAGGCTGCACTGATGGGCACTGATAGACTGCACTGATGAGGACGGACGAGACTGCACTGATGAGGCTGCACTGATGGGCACTGATGAGGCTGCACTGATGGGCACTGATAGACTGCACTGATGAGGCTGAACAGATGAACACTGACGAGACTGCACTCATGGGCAGTGATGAGGCTGAACTAATGAGGCGGCACTGATGGGCACTGATAAGCTGCACTGATGAGGCTACAGTGATGATGCGGCACTGATGGGATGCACTGAAAGACGGCACTATTGGGCACTGATAGGCATAGATGGGGCTGCACTGATCATCAGGACACTGATGATCAGTGTGCTGACAGGCTTGCCGGTTGTTGGCAATCCTTTCATCACACAGACATAGGAAAGGAATGCCGATAACCGCCAAGTCTGTTTACATGTGATCAGCTATGATTGGACACAGTTGATCACATGGTAAAGGGTCACTGTGATTGGCCCTTTACCCCGATCTGTGATCAGCTATGTTTGAACAGCGGTCACAGAGTGCTCCCGATGCGTGCCGCATTGAGTGCACAGGAGGCGGGGTTCTGGGAGGAGGTCTTTGGAGCAATAGTGGCGCGCTGTAGCTGTCTTTTGGTTATAGCGTAGTACTAAAGTGGTTAAATAGGCTCTGCCTGACCCAAGATGGCCGTTAGAGTCAATCCAATTGGTTAGCTTCCCCAGTGACCCTGGAAACCAAATTTCTCTTGACTTGACCACTGTAATGCCGCTGTGGTTGAGTGCCACCTGCATTGCAGAAAGTAGACTGCACCTGCCTACAGGCGGATGTCAGTCTGGAAGCGTGGATATTCCTA
Source organism: Lithobates septentrionalis (assembly GCA_037952835.1). Taxonomy (NCBI): domain Eukaryota; kingdom Metazoa; phylum Chordata; class Amphibia; order Anura; family Ranidae; genus Lithobates; species Lithobates septentrionalis. The sequence goes on from JBBDGP010000955.1 coordinate 2,009,639, forward strand.
AGCAGGCTGTGATTGCATGCAGACCACCCAAGTAACAACCACATGTAGTGATGAGCCCCCATGACTGAAAGAACTGAAATCCAATAAATGAAAGGGGCGGGCCAGGGACGGTCAGGCAAGAAGATGACGTTGGATGTCTTCCAGCCAGGAAATGAGACAGGCTTTTACTTGCTGCTTCTAATGCACATTGTGAGAAGCTCACAGTGTGCAGTGATATAAGAGTAAGCTATTTTAGTACAGGAGAGGAACTTGTACAACTGTGCAAGACTGAAGAGAAGGCTGGAGTTCAACTTTAAATGCATACATTGAAAACAGCGCTTCACTTTTTCCACATGTTGTTATGTTACAGCCTTATTCCAAAATGGATTAAATTCATTATTTTTCTCAAAATTCTACAAACAATCCCCCATAATGACAACATGAAAAAAAGTTTGTTTGAAATCTTTGCAAATTTATTAAAAATAAAAAAACAAAAAAAAAATCCCATGTACATAAGTATTCACAGCCTTTTGCACAATACTTTGCTGAAGCACCTTTGGCACCAATTACAGCCTCAGGTCTTTTTGAGTATGATGCTACAAGCTTGGCACACCTATTTTTGGGCAGTTTCTCCCATTCTTCTTCACAGGACCTCTCCATCTCCATCAGGTTGGATGGGGAGTGTCGGTGCACAGACATTTTTAGATCTCTCCAGAAATGTTGGGCCACTCAAGGACTTTCACAAAGTTGCCCGTAGCCACCCGTTTGTTATCTTGGCTGTGTGCTTTGGGTCGTTGTCCTCTTGGAAGGTGAAACTTCGCCCCGGTCTGAGGTCCAGAGCACTCAGGAGCAGGTTTTCATCACTCAGGAGCAGGTTTTCATCAAGGATGTCTCTGTACATTTCTGCATTCATCTTTTCCTCGATCCTGACTAGTCTCTAAGTTCTTGCCACTGAAAAACATCCCCACAACATGATGCTGCCACCACCATGCTTCACTGTAGGGATGGTATTGGTCAGGTGATGAGCGGTGCCTGGTTTCCTCCAGACATGATGCTTGCTATTCAGGCCAAAGAGTTCAATCTTTGTTTCATCAGACCAGAGAATTTTTCTTCTCATGGTCTAAGAGACTTCAGGTGCCTTTTGGAAAACTCCAGGTGGGCTGTCATGTGCCTTTTACTGAGGAGTGGCTTCTGTCTGGCCAATCTATCATACAGACCTGATTGGTGGAGTGCTGCAGAGATGGTTGTTCTCCTGGAAGGTTCTCCTCTCTCCACAGAGAAATGCTGGCGCTCTGTCAGAGTGACCATCAGGTTCTTGGTTATCTCTCTGACTAAGGCCCTTCTCCCCCGATCACTCAGGTTTGGCCGGGCGGCCCGCTCTAGGAAGAGTCCCGGTGCTTCCAAACTTCTTCCATTTACGGATGATGGAGGTCACTGTGCCCACAGGGGAATTTTTCTATACCCTTCTCCAGATCCGTGCCTCGGTACAATCCTGTCTCAGAGGTCTACAGACAATTCCTTGGACTTCATGGCTTGGTTTGTGCTCTGACATGCACTGTTAACTGTGGGATCTTATATAGACAGGTGTGTGCCTTTCCAAATCATGTCCAATCAACTGAATTTACCACAGGCGGACTCCAGTCAAGTTGTAGAAACGTCTTAAGGATGATCAGTGGAAACAGGATGTACCTGAGCTCAATTTTGAGTGTCATGGCAAAGGCTGTGAGTACTTACAGCATCTCACAAAAGTCAGTACACCCCTCACATTTTTGTAAATATTTTATTATATCTTTTCATGTGACAACACTGAAGAAATGACACTTTGTTACAATGTAGAGTAGGGAGTGGGGGGGACTTTCCAGCACTGCCTTAACCCTCTTGGGCATGGAGTTCACCAGAGCTTCACAGGTTGCCACTGAAGTCCTCTTCCACTCCTCCATGACGACATCACAGAGCTGGTGGATGTTAGAGACCTTGTGCTCCTCCACCTTCCGTTTGAGGATGCCCCACAGATGCTCAATAAGGTTTAGGTCTGGAGACATGCTTGGCCAGTCCATCACCTTTACCCTCAGATTCTTTAGCAAGGCAGTGGTCATCTTGGAGGTGTGTTTGGGGTTGTTATCATACTGGAATACTGCCCTGCGGCCCAGTCTCTGAAGGGAGGGGATCATGCTCTGCTTCAGTATGTCACAGTACATGTTGGCATTCATGGTTCCCTCAATGAACTGTAGCTCCCCAGTGCCGGCAGCACTCATGCAGCCCCAGACCATGACACTCCCACCACCATGCTTGACTGTAGGCAAGACACACTTGTCTTTGTAGTCCTCACCTGGTTGCCGCCACACACGCTTGACACCATCTGAACCAAATACATTTATCTTGATCTCATCAGACCACAGGACATGGTTCCAGTAATTCTTGTCCTTAGTCTGCTTGTCTTCAGCAAACTGTTTGCAGGCTTTCTTGTGCATCATCTTTAGAAGAGGATTCCTTCTGGGATGACAGCCATGCAGACCAATTTGATGCAGTGTGCGGCGTATGGTCTGAGCACTGACAGGCTGACTCCCCACACATTCAACCTCTGCAGCAATGCTAGCAGCACTCATACGTCTATTTCCCAAAGACAACCTCTGGATATGATGCTGAGCACGTGCACTCAACTTTTTTGGTCGACCATGGCAAGGCCTGTTCTGAGTGGAACCTGTCCTGTTCAATGGCTGTATGGTCCTGGCCACCATTTTATTTTTAATAAATTTGCAAAGATTTGAAACAAACTTCTTTCACGTTGTCATTATGGGGTAATGTTTGTAGAATGTTTGTGGAAAATAATGAATTGAATCCATATTGGAATAAGGCTGTAACATAACAAAATGTGGAAAAAGTGAAGCCCTGTGAATACTTTCCGGATGCACTGTATAGTGACACTGGAGGAACCCACACATATAAACTCGATGACGTCCTTCTGAATCCTAAAAATGAGCAATCATAGTGCAATACATCACTATAACACAACTGAAGTATGTTTCCCTCCGGCAATTCACAGCTTCCTCCCTTCTAGAAACCTGAGACTTAGGAAAAGCTTTTAATTTCATAGATTTGGTTTCTTTTGTATATTAGCGCTATACAAGCCTGAGTCAATTCTAAATGGATTCTTCTCAGATATATTTTCATTAGCTGCCCTCCGGGCTCTCGCCTCTCCCGTTGTGTATTGTGCTCGACTGCAGTAAACAAAACCAAACAACCAGACCCGCAGCATTCTGGGGAATCTTATAATTACTCTTCAGTCTTCAATCCATAAATGATTACGTGGCATATTCCGAAGACTTTTCATATGCAAAACTCACAGCGGGGATTGTTTACTTTAAAGAGAGCCGTTGCTCTCTCCCAGCAATGTTATTAACAGATAGCAGGGGCTCGGAGCGCTGTTATGGGGACGTCCTTTGATTAGACGTAATGTTTTATCTTTGCATTATGAAGATTTCATAAACTATTTTTGAAGCATGAATTTAAAGCTGAACTCCAAGCCAAAAGTATCAAAATAAAAACGAACAGCCAATTAAAAAAATTAAATACCAAAACCAGCTTTGCTGAAATATTCAACTTCAATCCAGAAATTTTCCTGTCGGTACTTTTTGCTGCCACTAGATGTCCTCTAGTCTGGTGGCCGGCATTATTTAACTTACTTCTTTTGAGCCTTGGTTGTCCTGGACCCGCCCCTAGTGGGCCCACCCGCAGTGCATTGTGGTTAACCACTTCCCACCCGGCCAATAGCAAAATGACAGTGGCTTTCCCGTTCTGACTGGACGTCATATGACATCATATGACGTCCTTCAGAACAAGCGCAGTGATTGGTGGTGCGGTGTGTCGCTCGGACACACCACATCTCCAATCACGGTAAAGAGCCTATTATGTAGGCTCTTTACCATGTGATCATCTGTGTCCAATCACAGCTGATCACAGTGTAAATAGGAAGTGCCAGTTTTCGGCATTCCTCTATTTATGTTGACAGCATGTGAGTAGAGGAGAGCCGATAAGTGGCTTTCCTGACAGGGGGGGTCTGCACTGATAATCAGTGCAATGATTATCAGTGCAGCCCCATCAGCGATGCCTGCCAGTGCCCACCAGTGATGCCCACCTGTGCCCACCTGTGATGCCCACCAATGATGCCAAATAGTCACCATTGGGGCTGCCTTGCAGTGCCCATCAGTGATGCCTGTCAGTGCCTCCTCATCAGTGCTGCCTATCAGTGCCATCTGTCAGTGCCCATCAGTCGCCCCCCATCAGTGCCCATCATTGCCACGCATCAGTGCACATCAGTGCTGCATATTAGTGCCTTCTCATCAGTGTCCATCATTGCCACGCATCAGTGCACATCAGTGCTGCATATTAGTGCCTTCTCATCAGTGTCCATCAGTGCCACCTCATCAGTGCCGCCTCATCAGTGCCGCCTCATCAGTGCACATCAGTGAAGGAGAAAATGCACCTATTTACAAAATTTTACAACAGAAAGCAACTTTTATTTCAAAATTTTGTTTAGCGAAAAAATTATCTTAGTGGTGATTAAATACCACCAAAAGAAAGTTCCATCTGTCTAAAAAATAAAAACGATAAACATTTTGTTTGGGTACATCGTTGCATGACCGCGCAATTGTCATTCAAAGTGAAATTGGCCTGGGCAGGAAGGGGGTGAAAGTGCTTGGTATTAAAGTGGGTAAAGTTCCAGTTCCCTTCTAATATCTTCATATTATTGTCAGTCAAGTCTTGATGAAGGGGTGCTCTTGGACCCCCAAAATATGTACAGTGCCTTGAAAAAGGATCCATACCCCTTGAAACTTTTCACATTTTGTCATGATACAGCCAAAAACATAAATGTGTTTTATTGGGATTTTATGTGATAGAACAACACAAAGTGGCACATAATTGTGAAGTGGAAGGAAAATGATAAATGGTTTTCAAATTTTTTTACAAAAAAAATCTGAAAAGTGTGGCGTGCATTTGTATTTAGCCCCTTTTACTCTGATACCCTTAACTAAAATCTAGTGGCACCAATTGCCTTCAGAAGTCACCTGATTAGTAAAAAGAGTCCAACTGTGTGTAATACTCAGTGTAATATCTCAGTATAAATACAGCTGTTCTGTGAAGCCCTCAGAGGTTTGTTAGAGAACCTTAGTGAACAAACAGCATTATAAAGGTCAGGGAACACACCAGACAGGTCAGGGATAAAGTTGTGGAAAATTTTAAAGCAGAGTTGTTAGGTTATAAAAAATATATATTCCAAGCTTTGAACATCTCACAGAGCACTGTTCAATCCATCATCCAAAAATGAAAAGAGTATGGCACAACTGCAAACCTACCAAGACATGGCCATCCACCTAAACGGACAGGCCGGGCAAGGAGAGAAATAATCAGAGAAGCAGCCAAGTGGCCCATGGTAACTCTGGAGGAGCTGCAGAGATCCACAGCTCAGGTGGGAGAATCTGTCCATAGGACAACTATTAGTTGTGCACTCCACAAATCGGGCTTTTATTGAAAGGTGGCAAGAAGAAAGCTATTGTTGAAAGAAAGCTATAAAACGTCCAGTTTGCAGTTTATGAGAAGCCATGTGGGGGACACAGCAAACATGTGGAAGAAGGTGCTCCGGTCAGATGAGACCTAAATTGAACATTTTGGCCTAAAAGCAAAACGCTATGTGTGGCGGAAAACTAACACTGCACATCACCCTGAACACACCATCCCCACTGTGAAAGATGGTGGTGGCAGCATCATGTTGTGGGGATGCTTTTCTTTAGCGGGGACAAAAAAGCTGGTCAGAATTGATGGCAAAATGGATGGAGCCAAATACAGGGCAATCTTAGAAGAAAACTGGGACGGAGGTTCACCTTCCAGCAGGACAACGACCCTAAACATACAGCCAGAGCTACAATGGGATGGTTTAGATCAAAGCATATTCATGTGTTAGAATGGCCCAGTCAAAGTCCAGACCTAAATCCAATTGAGAATCTGTGGCAAGACTTGAAAATTGCTGTTCACAGACACTCTCCATCCAATCTGACAGAGCTTGAGATATTTTGCAAAGAAGAAAAGGCAAAAATGTTACTCTCTAGATGTGCAAAGCTGGTAAAGAAGACTTGCAGCTGTAATTGCAGGGAAAGGCGGTTCTACAAAGTATTGACTCAGGGGGGCTGAATACAAATGCACCCCACACTTTTCACATATTTATTTATAAAAAAAAATTGAAAACCATTTATAATTTTCCTTCCACTTCACAATTATATGCCACTTTGTGTTGGTCTAGTGCATAAAATCCCAATAAAATACATTTACATTTTTGGTTGTAACGTGACAAAATGTGGAAAATTTTAAGGGGTATGAATACTTTTTCAAGGCACCGTAGGATACTTTTTGGATTTTCCTCCTGCTTTTTATCTGAATAGCTTGTATCAGGACCTCTTCGCTGTGGTGTGGCGCTTCAAATTCCAATTTTGGTATATTACACTACAAGCCAAGAAGATAGAGGAGATCCTCTGGGGTGTAGAAGCTGCCTACCCAGGAACCAGATTGTTTACATGAACGTCAATACTTTATGAGAGCAACACCAGTGGGATAATACAGGTCCAGTGCTATTTTTCTACTATCCTAACTGCTGGACTACAGAACAACTCCCTTTTAGGGCGCTGAGAAGAGAAGGAGATGTTCTGTACTTCAGCAGCACAAAACTGGACAGGGCGGACACCACTGTCTGGGATTTCAGTGCAGCAGAGAAATGCACTGGTACTAAGTCCTGGTGTCCAGTCTATAATGTGCAAGGATCCTTCTAAAGAAGAATTATTGAATTATTGAGATTAATTGAGGTGGACACTACAGTTGGATCCTCCAGTAATCAAGGTTAAAGTGCAGTTTTGAGATGAATCAGAATACTTGACCGCACTGTATACAGTGTAAATGTGAGCTTTTCCATTTTGCAAGTTAATGGGGAATGACAGTGAAGGAACCCTGGGGAGTCTCACTCCAGAACTCCCCACTTCCACATTTATAAAACCTATTTGGTTTAGATTCATTAAGTCTTTAGCTAGGGGCTAAAAGATAATGAAGGAGAACCCATGTCTCTTGTTTATTAACCCTAGATGGAGTTATTTGCAAGGAAGAAGCACACAGACTGGGACAAAGAATGAAGAAAAGCCCCCAGTGGATTATTTTTAATTCAGAGTAGAATTTTAAACTGGGGCAAGGGAAGGAGGTGGTTGTGTTTGTGATTAATTAGAAATGTCAACCTTTATGCCAATACTTTATTTGCACTGAAAGAGAAATGGTATTGGCGACTGAATGGACTTTAAGCAACCAACCTCAAGGTCACTGGGAATGCTATGAAGCCTGGTGCCCGTTGTCTGGGGCTACTTTCAAGGTAAACCATCCAGCATACCGGCATTGGCATAGCAAGAGGCATATTCTAGCCTCCAGCCATGGAAATACCAGCCCATGTGTCTTTTTAATAAAATAAAAAAAAAAAAAAAGATGAAAAATTAAAAATGAAGGATTACAAGTTCAATCTTGTTCAGCACCATGGATAGCATGTATTATACAGCTTCTTTTCTAACGGAAAGCCTAGAAAGTATACCTGAACTTTCTTTTACAATTATTTTTATTAGTTTTTTTGAAGGAGCGAGTATAACAGGTAAGTACAGTCTTCATGCAGTCTTCATTCAGAAATATTGATTGACAGTAAGGATTAGATGGAATTGTATCATATCAAGGTGAAAAGTGTTGTGATTGGGGGGACGGGGGACTGGGGTATAGCGAAGGAGGGAATTTAGGGGAGTTGTTGGAGGTGTGCATGGGCTGTACAAACCTTGTGTAGATATACAGGGCCGCTAATAAGGCAGTACTACTGGTCTTGTTGAACTGGACCCAGGCCTCATCAGCTAAACAGGGGGGCCCAGGGCAGCTTTATTGTTCTTTTATTTGCCTAAATTAATAAATAGATTTTACAAGAGCCCACCCCAGCTTCTACTTGCTTACCAGGGCTTACATTACATTTCCCTGGGCCCCATCAGGCCAACAGAGAGTGGGAGCAGAGGAGGGACTCTTTTTTTTAATTTTTGGGGTGTAGGTGGATAAAGTCTGTGCCACTGTTTTTCTGCAGCCTGGGGGGGGGGGGGGGGGGCGGGGTTGGGGCCCATCAAGAAGGCTGTACAGGGCCCCATGATCTCTAACAGCAGCCCTGTAGTTACAGTATCTCACAAAAGTGAGTACACCCCTCATATTTTTGTAAATATTTTATTATATCTTTTCATGTGACAACACTGAAGAAATTACACTTTGCTACAATGTAAAGTAGTGAGTGTACAGCTTGTATAATAGTGTAAAATTGCTGTCCCCTCAAAATAATTCAACACACAGCCATTAATGTCTAAACCGCTGGCAAAAAATATGAGTATACCCCTAAGTGAAAATGTCCAAATTGGGCCCAAAGTGTCATTATTTTGTGTGGCCACCATTATTTTCCTGCACTGCCTTAACCCTCTTGGGCATGGAGTTCACCAGAGCTTCACAGGTTGCCACTGGAGTCCTCTTTCACTCCCCCATGACGACATCACAGAGCTGGTGGATGTTAGAGACCTTGCGCTCCTCCGCCTTCCATTTGAGGATGCCCAACAGATGCTCAATAGGGTTTAGGTCTGGAGACATGCTTGGCCAGTCCATCACAGCAAGGCAGTGATTGTCTTGACGCAGACTTTCCTAAGGCACAAATATGGTTGATTTTCACCAGATCTCCTAAAGTTGGAGACAGGCCAGAGACCCTAGTTACTCCGCTGGAAACTGGCACCAGGCTGCAAGCCTCAGGATCACCCCACCAAGGGGGTCTCTGTTTACAGGGCTGTGGATGAAAGTAGTCAGGTCCTGGTAAAGGTAGAGGCACGCAGCAGGTGAGAGATTAGTCGGGTCTAAGCCAAAGTAGAGACAGACAGCGGGAGAGAGAGTAGTCAGGTCCAAGCAGAGGTCTAGACAGGCAACTAACAAGAGTGTAGTTAGGTCCAAGAAGAGGTCTAAGCATGCAGCAAGTGAGAAAGTTGTCAGGTCAATCCAGGTTGACAATGTTTAGGCAATCTCATTGGCAAGTATTACTGTATGTCTCTTTGCACAAGAGTTGCTAGTGATAGGACATAGCAACAGCCACTTTAAAGGCTGGTGCCTAAATACCTAAATTTTGGTTTAAGGACATGCCAACTTACTGGAAACAGTGAAAGTCCTTGCAGGGATTTTGTGTGTAACATTAGAAGTGTGCCAGGGAATCTGAGAGCATAACTGGAAGTACTGGAAGGGATTTTGTAAGCACAGTCGGAAGTTCTGGCAGGTATTCTGCGAGTTCCATTGGAAGTCCTGTCAGGTATTTTGCTATCACCATTGAATGTCCTGGTAGGGAACCTGCAAGCACCATTGATAATCCTGGCAAGGACTCAGCAGGCACAATTGGAAGCCCTGGCAGGTATTCCTCTAGTACCACTGGACATTCTGGCCGGGATTCCTGGTAGGGATTCTGAGATGCACTCACTTCACCAGGGTTTACAATATTGCATGAGATGAAGGAATAAGGCCTTGGTTGGGATGATACAGTAGATGATATATGTTGTTTGTGGGTTTCAGCAGATAGTACTTTATCTCAGATGCCCCAATAAGCCCTAGGGTGTTTGGAAGCAGCTAAGTGGAGCCATTGCTCTTCTATAGTAAAAGACCTCATTCTGCATGCTTGAAATGGATCCAGCCCCTCCCGGGCAAGTTTCCTTATAATTAAACAATCTTATTTTCCAGTGAAATAAATATAGAACAGAGACTCGGATAGATCATGATGAGCATGCTGAACACATAGTAACAATGTTGGAGTGTAGGAGTGTGATTTATTTAGAGTCTGGAAGCATGCAGATATTTATCTATTGTATCTTCAGATGCAACAAGAAGCATTTTGTTTGTGTCCCTTGTTAGCCGTTTGACATTTTGGGAGCTGAGACTGCCCTTTCCATCCCATCTGAAACATGTGAATTGTCTTGTAGATTTCATTTTACACGGCCAGTTCCAACTTGACGAACTTGTTGATGCGGAAATGTTTCAGCGTGTAAATTGTGTACTGGGCCCTGTGATAGCGAGATGAGTTTCTGGTGTTATCAGTCAGGCAAGAAAAGACTGTATTATTTCCATGATAATTTATTTGTTGTCAGATTCGTTATGATCACCAGATACAGTGAGGAGATAAAACAAGTATGCACACCGTATGATGACCTAGTTTTGCAGGAATTTAAGCCTGCATAGTCTGGAAGCTCAGACAGTTTCATAGATGCTGCTGAGCTCTGCTTTATGTTTGTTAGTCAGAAAATGGAATTTTAAAAAACTGCTATATACTACACTATACAATATATATATATATATATATATACTACATTGTCAAAAGTATTGGGGCACCTGCCTTTACATGATGGCATCCCAGTCTTAGTCCATAGGGTTCAATGTTGAGTTGGCCCACCCTTTGCAGCTATAACAGCTTCAACTCTTCTGGGAAGGCTGTCCACAAGGTTTAGGAGTGTGTCTCTGGGAATGTTTTACCATTTTTCCAGAAGCGTATTTGTGAGGTCAGGCACTGATGTTGGACAAAAAGGCCTGGCTCACAGTTTCCACTCTAATTCATCCCAAAGGTGTTCTATCAGGTTGAGTTCAGCACTCTGTGCAGGCCAGTCAAGTTCCTGCACCCCAAACTCGCTCATCTGTGTCTTCATTGACCTTGCTTTGTGCACTGGTCCAAAATATTTGGTGGAGGGGGGATTATGGTGTGGGGGTTGTTTTTCAGGGGTTGGGCTTGGCCCCTTAGTTCCAGTGAAGGGAACTCTTAAGGCGTCAGCATACCAAGACATTTTGGACAATTTCATGCTCCCAACTTTGTGGTAACAGTTTTGGGAACACCCCTTCCTGTTCCACCATGACTGTGCACCAGCGCACAAAGCAAGGTCCATAATGACATGTACGAGTGAGTTTGGGGTAGAGGAACTTGATTGGCCTGCACAGAATCCGGACCTCAACCCCGATAGAACCTCCTTGGGATGATTTGGAGCGGAGACTGCGAGCCAGGCCTTCTCTCCAACATCAGCGACTGACCTCACAAATGCACTTCTGGAAGAATGGTCGTACATTATTTTGACACACTCCTAAACCTTGTGGACAGCCTTCCCAGAAGAGTTAAAGCTCTTACAGGCCCGTTTATAGTCCCGACGTACGTGTTTTACGTCAACGCGTTTAGAGCGATCGGATTTTCCGACAACTTTGTGTGACTGTGTGTATGCAAGACAAGTTTGAGCCAACATCCGTCGGAAAAAATCCTAGGATTTTGTTGTCGGAATGTCCGAACAAAGTCCGACCGTGTGTATGGGGCATTAGACTGGGTTGCCATTCATGTGCGTATAAATACTTTTGGCAATATAGTGTATATATTTATATAATGGGCCACTAATAAAGGGGTAGAGCTGACCCTCCTGTACTGAGCCATAACCCTATTAGTCCAGTAGCGGGGTTCAGGGGAGATAGAGGAATTTTTATTTTCCGTGGGGTGCAGGCAGAGTAATACCATGGACTGTGGCTCCTAGAATTTATAATAAAGTTCCCTGGGCCCCATTAGTTCAGCAGGAGGGACCAAGCCAGAAAGGGGACTTTTTTTTTTTTTTTGCTTTTGGGAGCAGCTAAAGAAACATTGAGTGACTTGGCTCCCGACAGTCACTCCTGACTGTGAAAGTTACATACTCCTGACACCTGCACTCTGTATGTAGACTCATTTTTTAAACCCCTCCCATTGTTATTTTTTTTTTTTTTAACAAGACTTTTTTTGGTATATGCTAATCTTTCCATCCCCCCCCCCTCATGTCACAGAAATAGCCTAAGGCAGACATGTTTGAGGTTCAACCATTGCTACTTTCATAGATGCAGTTGTAGCGCTACTCCCTCAATAGCGTTTTTCGGGCCTTCACCTCGCACGCAACCAGGCAACAGGAATTTTGCAACTTTTTCACAGGCTCAAAATTTCAGTCCAGGGGATTTTTGTTTTATTTTTGTTTATTTAAGGAATAAACTTGGATAGGGGATGCGGAGGCATGGGATGCCCAGACCTGTAGAACTTCAACTAGCTCTTGAGGACTAGCTAATGTCTCTGGCTGCTAAATACTAACTTCAACAGTGCTGCCCACCCATGGGATTGATGGCACAGCTAAAATAACAACACAGAGTTCCAACTGAAGAATGCTCTTTGCAGGAATGCTAAAGCACCTGGCTGCTTCTGTCCCAAGCCAAGGGATGTAGGGTAGCCTCTGGCTGCTTTGCGCTGGCACTAAGCTGTCCCTTGGTCATAGACAAGCAAAATATTGCACCTTGCCTTATTCTCTTTACAGGCTTGGGATAGGATAATGAGAAAGTTACTTCGTCAGTCCCTGTTTGGTGAATCCTGGAAGACCAAGGGGCTGCTTTACAGGCTTTCTCTTCCACCCACTCTTTTCTTCTCTGGTTCTTCCTTCTGTCCAGCGGCATGCCCCCCCACCCCCAGCATAGGGGTCCCCTCCAGGCAACTGGACCCTGGGCTCCGCACCCATACTGTCAGGCTTCTGACTATTTATGGAAGCATTTCCCCACCTACTGAGCCTTGCCTCCTCAGGGACTAGTGGGAAAGCCATAAATCTTCCGACTGCAGCCTCTGTTCCTCCACCCTTTAAGTTCTAGAACTATCCAGTGAGTTCTAGAAGCCAGGGGGAGGCAACAGAGCCACAGCCTTGAAGCACTGCCCAGCCAAAATCAAATAACCCCTGCTCTTCTGTCCAAAGAGGAGCCAACTAAATTTTCCTCACCTAGCAACTAGGAAGGTACTACAAGTGAGCGTAGCCCCCCCAGGAACAGAAAATGTGTGTTATTCACATGATTACCAGATAAAAGAAGGAAAAAGCCTGGAAATAGAAAACTATGCAGAAAAAAAACTATATAGAAAAAATGCAGCCCATCTAAGTACTGGTAAGCAGCAATAGGTAACAGTTTTGGTTTCTGGGTTTTATACTGTAAACTTTTAATGCGTAGTTTGTCAATAAAAATAAACAATATGACCAATTTTGGGTGGGGTTCAAGAAAGACAGAGCCTGGATTTTGCAAGAATTGCTTTTTTAGCTTTACATAATTAAATTTGTGCAAGCATATTAAGAAACGATTAAGTATCATCCTTTTTTTAGCTTTACTTTGAGGACAACTCTGGAGCTGAGAGATCCAATGAGGTCTGACAGTTGCTGCTCTGTCAACTGCCTAACTATAAGCAGATAAAACACAGTCAGTGTGCAAAACAGCATGAAATACGGGAAGTCTCACATGTCACAGAGCTGCCAGAATGTTGATCAATGAAAACTCTGCCAGGCCATGAGCAGGAAATAAACATGCAAAAATTGCCTTTGTACAAACTTGCTAATAACATTTTACAGGAAACGTGTTGTGCATTTTCAGTGAACACCTATTTTGTATTTTTTCTAAAGCATTTACCTTATTGTACATTTTTCTTATTTTGTCAAAATTTGTTTAATTCTTTTCGTATATATGTTTTTGAATGAATTACAAATTTTTGGAACGATTCGAAATCTGATCGGTCGACAAATGATCAACCAATTTGAATTCTGTGTGAAGAATAGCTGGTTGGTAAGAAGGGGGCCGGGAAGCTGGCTGCAGTGTCCTTAACAACCGATGACTTCTCCCACTGACAGCTGAAATGTAAACAAACGAATGGCGGCAATAAAAAAATTCTGAAAAAAACCAGCATGGAGCCCCCGAAACTTTGGAATCAACAAAACAAAATTAGTAACATAACAAATTTATCCGAAACTAAACAAGTGTTTCCGTTCTGCACATGTCTAGTATCTATGGTCAGAGTGTAAAATCATATATTAATTTCCACATTGTATTTTAATTATTTCTAGCCTACTCCTATTAAACAGAACCATCTTGAAGTTTGTAAACTTGCTTTGTGAAGATCCCCATACATTTACTTCTTTGAATTCTGTGACATGTATTTTGTATGCCCTGTGGGTAGGCACTGCTGTGTCACACATTTCACAGAGCCTGCCTTCTGAACTACAGAGGTGCTGAGAGGAGGAGTCTCAGGAGGTGGAGTCACTACCGAAATCACTGCTTGCAGACAGCAAGGTACCATGGGATATGTAGTCCTTATGATGTCAATGAGGGAGGCACCAAATAACCGATGAAGAGGAGCAGCTTTGTTGGAACAGTTGTGAATACTGGAGCTGGCAGGGAGAAAGCATGTAGGGATAAGTTATAAGGTAAGTATTCCTCTATATTATATCCTCCTAGACCAGGGATCTCCAAACTTTTCAAACAAAGGGCCGGTGTACTTTCCTTCAGACTTTAAGGGGGCTGGATTGTGGCCAATGAGGGTAGAAAATTTCCCGGGCCCAGCATCAGTGAGAATAAACATTGCCTCAGGGTTGGTGGTCAGCTACAGAGCGGCTGTTGTCAGTAGGAGTAGAAATAGTGCCCCATCATAGGTATTCCTGGAAGAAATAGTGCTCCATCATTGGTATTCCTGGAAGAAATAGTGCTCCATCATTGGTATTCCTGGAATGAATAGTGCCCCATCATTGGTATTCCTGGAAGGATTAGTGTCCCATCATTGGTATTAGTGGAATGATTAGTGCCCCATCATTGGTATTAGTGGAAATATTAGTGCCCCATCATTGGTATTAGTGGAAGGATTAGTGGATTAGTGCCCCATCATTAGTGTCAGTGGCAGGGATTATGCCATGCTATTGATGTCAGTGGTAGGAGCAATACCCCAAGGGCCACATAAAGGCTAGCAAAGGGCCGCAACCGGACCTCAGCCCTCAGTTTGGAGACCACTACCCTAGACTAAATTAGCATTAGACCCTTAGTATACAGGGGTGTATACCCAAATTTTATTAGTATAAGCTAACCAGAACTCAGTTTTAAGACAATCCTTTATCAAGTTATTTAAAGAAACAATCAACTTGACTCCCCAATGATTTCCATAGCTTTCTGCCTCTCATCACTTCAGGGCAACATGCTAGTGGTAACGTATGGCATAGAAGAAGCAGGCTACTCTGCTAGCACCATATCCATAATTGAAGAACCTTCCATTGTAAATCCATTGTAAGCTTTATTTATGCATTAGGCCAGTGTTGGATACAGAGAGGAAGGACCAGTACTGGTTTGCATTGCTGCAGGATAAAGCATAGAAGTGCCACTCCATCTATAAAAGGCCGGAAGAAGTATTTATTTGGAATCGCCAACCGAAAGCCAATGGAGTTGATTCACTAAAGGCAAATAGACTCTGCACTTTGCAAGTGCAGTTGCACTCTACAAGGGCATTTCCTCCAAAGCTTAGTTATTGAGGTGAAGCTTCACTTTTCAAAGATTACCCAATCACATGCAAGGGAAATTTTAAAAAAAAATGCATTTTTGCTTGCACATGATTGGCTGATGAAAGTAATCAGAGCTTACCTCATTTACTAAGTTCTAGAGCAAATGCCCTTGCATAGTGTACAGCCTATTTACCTTTAGTAATTCAACCTCAATGTGTTGAGGAGGCTGCAAAAGCCCCAGTTCTTCAAGGCTGAAAAAGGTTGTTGTTGTCTTTGCCTTTCTGTCCCACTGACATTAATTCCCTCAATTCCTGCTGAGATGTTGCCTGGACAGAAAGTAATCACCCAATTCAATAGAACTGGCCAATTTATTATTAGATTACAGGTACTCACATAAAAATTGAGAAGCAGTGGTAATAATCCAACGAGCAGCGAGCTCATGTGCCTCTGTCTGTGTTTGCAGCCTGTCTCGTCCCTACGCGTGACGTCACACCACGTGACTTCATCAGGGGATAGATACAGGCTAGAATCTTGTCCTTAAATACCGAAACAACTGGCACAGACCCCCATACGGTGAACGAGAGTCAAGAGGCCCACCATATGGTCATAGAGGCCAAAGGAGACCCGCACAAGAATACAGAGACAACAGAGACCCAGATTATTATAGACATAGAGATAGAAGCCCTATACATGATTATAGACACGAAGACAGAAGAGGTCATCCAGAGAGGAACTATGAGCCAGATGAACGTAGTCCAATCCCGACCTACAATTATTATGCCCCCTTGGAAAACAGAGAAGGGGTAGAGAGAACAACCAGACCATACCCTCCACCGTATGGAGAACAGGAATCAGATAGACCGTTTTTAAACAGGAGCAGAGAGAACCACCCGGTGAGATACCAAGAGGACACACCAGATCCCAGAGGCAGTCCCGAAAGAAGAGAGGACGAAGATCCGGTAAGAGACAACAAAAGAAGAAGAGTATAAAGGGGGAAGGTATCTTCAACCTCAGTGGGAAAACACTCACACATGAAGAAATTGGAGTACTTGATAGAGGTCTGAAATACGCACCCACAAAAAATCTGAACAAATTTGAGACGTATATTGGGATTCAAAAATTTGTACGTAAGCTCAACATACAAAAATACATGGCAGGCAATCCCCCATTACCTAAAATAGTACAGCCATCAGATAATGGGATCCTGCACAGCTCACTCAGGAACAAATCCGTTTTTAACCCACCAGCCAAAGACAATAAATATATTGATGTTTTTAAAAAAATTGTTTTAGAAGAAATAAAAGACGTACCAATTAAGAAAAAAGAAGAACCAAAGCACATCAAAAGCGGGATTCGAAAGCTCACTAAGAGGCAGGACATTGTCATCCGACCAGCCGATAAGGGAGGAGGGATTGTAATCCTTTCTAAAGAGCAGTATCATAACACAATGACCCTTATGTTAAATGATAACAATACCTACACCAAACTATTGAAGAATCCGGTCTTTGGATGCCGTAAAGCGCTTGAACAAGTAGTACATTTGGGAGCTAAGAAGGGAATCTTGAACAAGAAGGAAGCTAGATATCTCATACCAGACTCCTGCCGAACGCCGATCATCTATTCAGTACCAAAAGTACACAAAAATAGAACTGACCCACCCCCTAGGCCAATTGTCAATGGCATTGAGTCGATAACATCGAGGATGGGCCAGTATATAGATGTCTTCCTACAGCCGGCAGTTCAAAAAACCGAAGCATACCTTAAAGATAGTAAAGAGATGCTACGAGTGATTAAGAATATCCAAGGAGAAGATAAAACATGGATCATGGCCACAGCCGATGTATCAGCCTTGTACACAATCATACCCCATCACAAGGCGTGTGAAGCAGCAAAATGGGGCTTAAGAAAATACACCGAACTCCCATGCTCACAAAGAAAATTCCTGATCAAATGTTTAGAATTCAGTCTCAGAAATAACTACTTTTGGTACGATAGATCCTACTACCACCAGCAAACCGGGGTAGCCATGGGCGCAAAATTCGCCCAAGCATAGCTGGTTTATTTATGGCACAATGGGAAGAATACTTTGTTTTTGGTGACCGCCCCAGCCAGCTCATCATATACAAAAGATATATAGATGACATTTTTATTTTGTGGGACGGAGATGAAAAAGATCTAACCAAATTCCTTGAAAAACTCAATAGTAATGATAGGAACATCTCACTCACCTGGGACATCAGCAAGAAAAAAATCAACTTCCTAGATTTGGAGATCTCACTGGATGAATCAGTTTTTAGCACTAAAACGCACTTTAAAGGAGTTGACAGGAACAGCTACCTCCCCACCACAAGCTGTCACCACCAAAATTGGATTTTTAATATCCCAAAGGGACAACTAATGCGGATAAAAAGAAATTGTACCAAAATCGAAACATATTTCGAACAAGCAGGAAAATTAGGCGAAAGATTCAAATCTAAAGGCTATGATCATAAATTCATTGAGGCTAAAATTGCAGAAGTCTCCACACTCGACCGCAACCAATTGATTAAAGAAACAACTACACAACGTAAAAACACAGTTGAGGGAACACCCCTCATTCTGGACTTCAATGTACAATACAAACAAATTGAGAAAATAATCAAAGACCATTGGCACATTTTATTGGCAGACAAGCAACTAAAAGATACCCTTCCCAAAAAACCAAAATTCATATACAAGCGGGCACCCACTATTAGGGACATAGTGGTTAAAAATATAGTAGACCCCCCAAAAAACAGTTTTCTTTTTTTACTAGCAATGGCTTCTACCCTTGCAAAAGGTGTTACGCTTGTCTTAGGACGAAACGCCCAAACAAAAAAGTATTCACTTTTAGCTCAACCAGTACAGGAGAGAATCATGCGATTAAAGATTTTATTTGCTGCAACACCGAAGGGGCAGTCTACGCATTGGAATGCAGCTGCGGCCTCCAATATGTAGGCCGAACAAAGAGACCCCTGAGAGTCCGCATCAAAGAGCATGTCCAAAACATTCTCCGCGGTTATGACAAACACTGCGTGTCCAAACATTTTTTAACCTGCCACAATAAAGACCCTACACACCTGAGCTTTTGGGGCATTACCCCATACATCAAACACTGGCGGGGGGGCCACAAGGTGAGAACCCTGAGCAAACTAGAATCCAAGTGGATCTTCACCTTGGACACCTTCTGGCCCCGAGGCCTAAACATTGAGTTTGACCTTAACTGTTTCCAGAGCGATTTCTAACTTTTATTATCCGTAACGGACTTTTTACCCCCCATCTTTGAAGCTCCCACACATACCCCCTAGAGAATATGCACCACCACTGTTCTACTTCATGCCATAAACGCACTGTGCTTCGTGACCAAGCCCTCAGTTTGTCACCCAGTGGCGGAATGATTGGCCTTTGCCCTCTAGTAGGACACCCCAACGGAATACCCTGACTATCCTTGCAACATAAAAATTTGGATATACATTTTTATTTTTATATTTATTTACATATATATCACGTTTTTAGTGTCCTCTCATGCTCCCACTATACAGTATTACGCACCGTTTTCAGACCTTTCTGTCTTTTTTAATGTCTATTTTAATCTACTTATTTCGAATGTTATTACTGATTTTATGATTGATTTTATTTATTATAAGAATATTAATATTTATAATACTATGTATATGGCTGTAGAACAATGTATGTATTGGTCAATAGGTCCAAGTTTAGTTCTTTCTGAGCACTTGTCTATGCATTGTCTGTCGATCCATCGTTTTATTTGGACAGATCAGTTATACTATTTTAGCTTGAGCACTGTCAGTGTCTGCTGCCTCTTTTCTCCCGTTCGTATCCCCCCCCCCCCTCCCTCTTCCGGACTAAGTGTAGATTCCTTTAATGCCCAGATCTACATATGTTCCGCTCAGAACTACAGCATGCAGTTATAATCCATTAACAGTATGGTTTAACTAGCTCTATCTAAGAATTAGATCTCCATCTAGTTGCTCTCACTCCGTTAGCCTGCGCACACTAAAAAATAGGATAACCACCTCTGCTGACAGTACTGCATAAGCTAACTAAGCTAGAAGTGGCTGATTGGCTCCACTAGTCAGCTGACTTCCCTGCATGGACAGATACACCCAGCGGTACTAGCGGCAAAAAAAATCTCTCGGAAAATGGCCGCTACATATAACCCAATTAGACTCCGGGAAAATGGCCGCCCCATAGTGATCCACATTAGACTATTTAAGGACAAGATTCTAGCCTGTATCTATCCCCTGATGAAGTCACGTGGTGTGACGTCACGCGTAGGGACGAGACAGGCTGCAAACACAGACAGAGGCACATGAGCTCGCTGCTCGTTGGATTGATACCACTGCTTCTCAATTTTTATGTGAGTACCTGTAATCTAATAATAAAGAGTGTTACTTTTAATCAAAAACTGGATTACACTATTGGCTTCTCTTCTGCTGATTACCCCCTATGAATACAACCCCCCTGCACCACACCTGAGGGAACTCCAACCCAGGATCCAGGATAGAGAGGGACGCGCTGGAACCCATAGGCGGATGTTTCAAGCAGTTCTCTTGTCACATGCTTTTGCCCTATTACTTGAAGGTAAGGGGCCATTACCCACTAAAGTGGTCTAGCACACGAAGAAAACACTTGATGTGATTCACCCCAGCACTCTAGATGCAACGTGTGCATGCCAGGACGTTGCTGTCACAACCCTACACAAGGACTGCTCCTGTGCAGCATATGGATGCGTTTTCTAGCACTTTAATTGCAACGTGTGCATGCTAGCACGTTGTTGTCACCTTTTCAACAAGGACTTTTTTCTTACGCTTTCCATGTAAAATAATATACTTTTCTTATTTTAAACAAAACCATTTTAAAAAACTGTTTACTTTTTTTCATTTTTTTGATGTCAGCATGCACAATATGCACCGTATATAAGAATAATTAGTTACCACTCCTTCAACCTTGAATTGCACCAGCACCTTTTGCCTGCACCATACACTTTGCTGGTCTTACTATAGATGTACGTTTAGTATGCACTTTATTCTTCTGTTTTAAACTTAAAACCAGTCACTGGTGCTTTGGCAGCCCCACCACCACGTTTTTGTATTGTAATTATATGGATTTTATTTTAGGTGATTGAAGTGATATTTTTATTTTATTTTAATATACCTATGTTATTTTTATGCATTATTGAAGGTATTAAACATTCATAATCTTTTAACCTTTGATATACACAATTCCTTTCACCTTTATGTTATTTCACTTTTTTTACCAAACGCTGATGCACACATTACAAAAATGATAAGGGTGTGTGAAGGTACAGGTGAAATCATTGCAAAAATATTTATCATTTGTACTCGGAGTCTCCTTATGGATTGTTTTAGGAAAGGAAGAGCTACGGAAAATAGACCTGTGGTGTGCAGTGGTCACGTGGTCAGTATGCCTAAAAGGGAGCATACCCAAGTATAATTAACCACTTGCCGACCGCCTCACGCCTATATATCTCTCCTCGGCTCGGCAGTTTCCGTCCTGTCGCCGAGGAGAGACGACATGTGAGTGAGTGCACAACACTACACAACACAGTAGAACATGCCAGGCACACTAAACACCCCCGATCCCCCCCCCCCCCCGATCGCCCCCCCGATCACACACCCCCCCCCCCCCTGTCACAAACTGACACCAAGCAGGTTTTTTTTTTTTTCCTGATTACTGCATATTGTCAGTTTGTGACAGTTAGAAGTGTTAGGGCAGTTAGTGTTAGCCCCCTGTAGGTCTAGGGTACCCCCCTAACCCCCCCAATAAAGTTTTAACCCCTTGATCACCTCCCGTCACCAGTGTCGCTAAGCGATCATTTTTCTGATCGCTGTATTAGTGTCACTGGTTCCGCTAGTTAGGGACGTAAATATTTAGGTTCACCGTCAGCGTTTTATAGCGACAGGGACCCCCATATACTATCTAATAAATGTTGTAACCCCTTGATTGCCCCCTAGTTAACCCTTTCACCCCTGATCACCGTATAACCGTTACGGGTGACACTGGTTAGTTTGTTTATTTTTTATAGTGTCAGGGCACCCGCCGTTTATTACCTAATAAAGGTTTAGCCCCCTGATCGCCCGGCGGTGATATGCGTCGCCCCAGGCAGCGTCAGATTAGCGCCAGTACCGCTAACACCCACGCACGCACCGTACACCTCCCTTAGTGGTATAGTATCTGAACGCATCAATATCTGATCCGATCAGATCTATACTAGCGTCCCCAGCAGTTTAGGGTTCCCAAAAACGCAGTGTTAGCGGGATCAGCCCAGATACCTGCTAGCACCTGCGTTTTGCCCCTCCACCCGGCCCAGCCCAGCCCACCCAAGTGCAGTATCGATCGATCACTGACACTTACAAAACACTAAATGCATAACTGCAGCGTTCGCAGAGTCAGGCCTGATCCCTGCGATCGCTAACAGTTTTTTTGGTAGCGTTTTGGTGAACTGGCAAGCGCCAGCGGCGTAGTACACCCCGGTCGTAGTCAAACTAGCACTGCAGTAACACTTGGTGACGTGGCGAGTCCCATAAGTGCAGTTCAAGCTGGTGAGGTGGCAAGCACAAGTAGTGTCCCGCTGCCACCAAGAAGACAAACACAGGCCCGTCGTGCCCATAGTGCCCTTCCTACTGCATTCGCCAATCCTAATTGGGAACCCACCGCTTCTGCAGCGCCCGTACTTCCCCCATTCACATCCCCAACCAAATGCAGTCGGCTGCATGAGAGGCATTTTTATGTCCTCCCGAGTACCCCTACCCAACGAACCCCCCCAAAAAAGATGTTGTGTCTGCAGCAAGCGCGGATATAGGCGTGACACCCGCTATTATTGTCCCTCCTGTCCTGACAATCCTGGTCTTTGCATTGGTGAATGTTTTGAACGCTACCATGCACTAGTTGAGTATTAGCGTAGGGTACAGCATTGCACAGACTAGGCACACTTTCACAGGGTCTCCCAAGATGCCATCGCATTTTGAGAGACCCGAACCTGGAACCGGTTACAGTTATAAAAGTTAGTTACAAAAAAAGTATGAAAAAAAAACCACAAACAAAAATAAAAAAAAATAGTTGTCGTTTTATTGTTCTCTCTCTCTCTATTCTCTCTCTATTGTTCTGCTCTTTTTTACTGTGTTCTATTCTGCAATGTTTTATTGTTATTATGTTTTATCATGTTTGCTTTTCAGGTATGCAATTTTTTATACTTTACCGTTTACTGTGCTTTATTGTTAACCATTTTTTTGTCTTCAGGTACGCCATTCATGACTTTGAGTGGTTATACCAGAATGATGCCTGCAGGTTTAGGTATCATCTTGGTATCATTCTTTTCAGCCAGCGGTCGGCTTTCATGTAAAAGCAATCCTAGCGGCTAATTAGCCTCTAGACTGCTTTTACAAGCAGTGGGAGAGAATGCCCCCCCCCCCCACCGTCTTCCGTGTTTTTCTCTGGCTCTCCTGTCTCAACAGGGAACCTGAGAATGCAGCCGGTGATTCAGCCACCTGACCATAGAGCTCATCAGAGACCAGAGTGGCTCCAAACATCTCTATGGCCTAAGAAACCGGAAGCTACGAGCATTTTATGACTTAGATTTCGCCGGATGTAAACCGCGCCATTGGGAAATTGGGGAAGCATTTTATCACACCGATCTTGGTGTGGTCAGATGCTTTGAGGGCAGAGGAGAGATCTAGGGTCTAATAGACCCCAATTTTTTCAAAAAAAGAGTACCTGTCACTACCTATTGCTATCATAGGGGATATTTACATTCCCTGAGATAACAATAAAAATGATTTAAAAAAAAAAATGAAAGGAACAGTTTAAAAATAGGATAAAAAAGCAAAAAAATAATACAGAAAAAAAAAAAAAAAAAAAAAAAAAAAAGCACCCCTGTCCCCCCTGCTCTCGCGCTAAGGCGAACGCAAGCGTCAGTCTGGCGTCAAATGTAAACAGCAATTGCACCATGCATGTGAGGTGTCACCGCGAACGTCAGATCGAGGGCAGTAATTTTAGCAGTAGACCTCGTCTGTAAATCTAAAGTGGTAACCTGTAAAGGCTTTTAAAGACTTTTAAAAATGTATTAATTTTGTTGCCACTGCGCGTTTGTGCGCAATTTTAAAGCATGTCATGTTTGGTATCCATGTACTCGGCCTAAGATCATCTTTTTTATTTCATCAAACATTTGGGCAATATAGTGTGTTTTAGTGCATTAAAATTTAAAAAAGTGTGTTTTTTCCACAAAAAATGCGTTTGAAAAATCACTGCGCAAATACTGTGTGAAAAAAAAAAATGAAACACCCACCATTTTAATCTGTAGGGCATTTGCTTTAAAAAAAATATATAATGTTTGGGGGTTCAAAGTAATTTTCTTGCAAAAAAAAAAAAAATTTTTCATGTAATCAAAAAGTGTCAGAAAGGGCTTTGTCTTCAAGTGGTTAGAAGAGTGGGTGATGTGTGACATAAGCTTCTAAATGTTGTGCATAAAATGCCAGGACAGTTCAAACCCAACCAAATGACCCCATTTTGAAAAGTAGACACCCCAAGCTATTTGCTGAGAGGCATGTCGAGTCCATGGAATATTTTATATTGTGACACAAGTTGCAGGAAAGAGACAATTTTTTTTTTTTTGCACAAAGTTGTCACTAAATGATATATTGCTCAAACATGCCATGGGGATATGTGAAATTACACCCCAAAATACATTCTGTTGCTTCTCCTGAGTATGGGGATACCACATGTGTGGGACTTTTTGGGAGCCTAGCCACGCACGGGACCCCGAAAACCAAGCACCGCCTTCAGGATTTCTAAGGGCGTAAATTTTTGATTTCACTCTTCACTGCCTATCACAGTTTCGGAGGCCATGGAATGCCCAGGTGGCACAAACCCCCCCCCCCCCCAAATGGAAAGTAGATACCCCAAGCTATTTGCTGAGAGGTATAGTGAGTATTTTGCAGACCTCACTTTTTGTCACAAAGTTTTGAAAACTGAAAAAAGAAAAAAAAACATTTCTGGTCTTTCTTCGTTTTCAAAAACAAATGAGAGCTGCAAAATACTCACCATGCCTCTCAGCAAATAGCTTGGGGTGTCTACTTTCCAAAATGGGGTCATTTGGGGGGGTTTTGTGCCATCTTGGCATTTTATGGCCTTCAAAACTGTGATAGGTAGTGAGGAGTGAAATCAAAAATTTATGCCCTTAGAAATCCTGAAGGCGGTGCTTGGTTTTCGGGGCCCCGTACGCGGCTAGGCTCCCAAAAAGTCCCACACATGTGGTATCCCCGTACTCAGGAGAAGCAGTTGAATGTATTTTGGGGTGCAATTCCACATATGCCCATGGCCTGTGTGAGCAATATATCATTTAGTGACAACTTTTTGTAAATTTTTTTTTTTTTGTCATTATTCAATCACTTGGGACAAAAAATAAAAATATTCAATGGGCTCAACATGCCTCTCATCAATTTCCTTGGGGTGTCTACTTTCCAAAATGGGGTCATTTGGGGGGGTTTTGTACTGCCCTGCCATTTTAGCACCTCAAGAAACGACATAGGCAGTCATAAACTAAAAGCTGTGTAAATTCCAGAAAATGTACCCTAGTTTGTAGACGCTATAACTTTTGCGCAAACCAATAAATATACGCTTAATGACATTTTTTTTACCAAAGACATGTGGCTGAATACATTTTGGCCTAAATGTATGACTAAAATTGAGTTTATTGGATTTTTTTATAACAAAAAGTAGAAAATATCATTTTTTTTCAAAATTTTCGGTCTTTTTCCGTTTATAGCGCAAAAAATAAAAACGGCAGAGGTGATCAAATACCATCAAAAGAAAGCTCTATTTGTGGGAAGAAAAGGACGCAAATTTCATTTGGGTACAGCATTGCATGACCGCGCAATTAGCAGTTAAAGCGTCGCAGTGCCAAATTGTAAAAAGTGCTCTGGTCAGGAAGGGGGTAAATCCTTCCGGGGCTGAAGTGGTTAAAAAGGTAAATAAAAGAAAGAAGGGGAATGGGTGGGTGGGATACGTGAGCCATCATCGACAGACGACAGAGAAGGAGGGACGGAGGGGAGGCTTTACGCAGCCCGACTCCTCCCACAAACACAGGCTGACCTGCGGTCAGCCTTATGCCGCGTACACACGCTCGGAATTTCCGACAACAAATGTTTGATGTGACCTTGTTGTCGGAAATTCCGACCGTGTGTAGGCTCCATCGGACATTTGTTGTCGTAATTTTCGACAACAAAAATTTGAGAGCTGGATCTCAAAAAAATCCGTTGTCGTAAATTCCGATCGTCTGTACACAATTCCGACGCACAAAATTCCACGCATGCTCGGAATCAAGCAGAAGAGCCGCACTGGCTATTGAACTTCATTTTTCTCGGCTCGTCGTACGTGTTGTAGGTCACCGCGTTCTTGGCGATCGGAATTTCAGACAACATTTGTGCGACCGTGTGTATGCAAGACAAGTTTGAGCCAACATCCGTCAGAAATAAATCCAGGATTTTGTTGTCGGAATGTCCGTCCGTCTGTATGTGACATTACACTTTTAGTGAATTTAGTTTAATTTCATTATATAAAACCCTCATAAATGAAATAATTCATACTGTATATTTCAGAGGAGTAAAAACTTAAAGGCTGTTGGCTTAACCAGTATTTCACCAGAGAATAAGTTCAGCTGATGTGTCATGTGGATGTCACAATATCGCAATGAAGAATAGCAGGCATTCATCTGCGGGTTAATGGTGAACTTACACAAAGTGGTGTAATAGTCTAAAATGTGGGAAACTGCATTATGAACATTGCTGGAATGATTGTGGTATGTCATGAATATATAACAGCGCAGACTTCAGGATGACAGGTCTCAGAAAAAAAATAAAATAAAATGACTACACACTCTGGACTTATCAAATACACTCACTCTGGAGTCTGGACTTATCAAAATGAATCTGATCAGAATCAAAACTGAACCCAAGGCAAACAGTTGAATACACAGATGAAATACATAGATGAGAGCTGATTTACCTGTCAAAGAATTTTGATTCGTCCATCCAGTTCTGTGATTTACACAGCTCTGACACACAGACAACGGATCAAAATAATAATCTTGAAAGAAAATTACAATGAAGCTTTCTTAAATTGCTTACAAAAGATAGAAAAAGTGAATCAACTTAAAGAAACAAAAACTTTACATTAACCTCCCAGGCGGTATGATTATGTCAAATGTTGCGTCTCAAATCGGTACATTGTTTCGTATAGAAACAATATCCGTGCCGCCCACCAGTGCCGCCTATTAGTGCCCATCAGTGCCACCTAACAGTGCCCATTAATGCCACCTATCAGTGCTCATCAGTGCCACATATCAGTGCCACCTATCAGTGCCCATAAGTGCGGCATATTATTTCCCTACTCATCAGTGCCACCTATCAGTGCCCATAAGTGCGGCATATTATTTCCCTACTCATCAGTGCCACCTAATCAGTGCTCATCAGTGCCCATAAGTGTCACCTCATCAATGCCCACCAGTTCAGCCTATCAGTGCCGCCTCATCAGCGCACATCAGTGAAGGAAAAAAATTACTTAGTTACAAAATTTACTGGCAGAAACTAAGTAAAAAAATATATTTTCTTCAAAATTTTTTGTCTTTTTTTTTGGGTTAAAAAAAAAAAAAAAAGCAGTGATTAAATACCACCAAAAGAAAGCTCTATTTTTGTGAAGAAAATGATAAAAATCTCTGGGTACGGTGTAGCATGACCGCGCAATTGTCATTCAAAATGCGACAGCGCTGAAAGCTGAAAAATGGCCTGGGCAGGAAGGGGGTATAAGTTCCCTGTAGGCAAGTGGTTAAAGTAGAAGTTCACCCTAAAACTAAACTCTGTAAATCTACTTGCATCCACAATCTAAGAATAACCTATCTAGCTCTGTAAAGAGGAAATACCTTTTCTGAAGCGGCTCCAGTCCGGTCCCACGCTGAGCTGTCAGCGGCGGCGGCGGCTTCTCTTTGGAGGCGGGTGCAGAGGAGACAGCCAACAAGGGAAGCCACATAGTAACTCTATGGATGACATCACTTCCCAGGCATTTCACAGCTATTGTCGGCTGTCTCCTGCACAGAGCTTCCACCGCTGGCGACCAGCCCAGAGCGGCTTCAGAAAAGGTATGTATTATGATTTCTTCTTTACTGGGCTAGATAGGTTAGTGTGAGATTGTGGATGCCAGTAGATTTACAGATTTTAATTTTAGGCTGCATTCACACTACAGCGTTTTGAATCTGACAGCGCTGATGTGTGAATGGCAAAACGAGGAACTTGCATTTGAGATGCCATTCATTTGAATGACACCTCAAATCGCGGTGCGGGTCTGCCGCGATTGTCACACGATAAAACATGCTGCAATCACAGCAATCCACATCGCGGGACGCATGTCGCGCCTAAGTAGCTCCTGAACTATTTTTGGGTGACACCCATGATTGCAGCATGTTTTATTGCGCGACAATCGTGGCAGACCCGCACCGCAATTTGAGGTTTCATTCAAATAAATGGCATCTCAAATGCGAGTTCCGCGTTTTGTCATTCACACATCAGCGCTGTCAAATCGCGGGCAGATCCGTGGCAGATCTGCCCACGATTCGAAATGCTGTAGTGTGAATGCAGCCTAAAGGTGAACTTCTACTTTAGTCCATAAGGCACTGAGCTGACGGAGATCCCTAAATGAGATTCGGATGCAGTCTGGATATCGAGGAGGATCTCTAGCGATTGGGTTTTCTGGGACAAGGCAAACCACCGAACCCTGCAGAGGGCTATATCTGCAAGCGCATATGACCTCACTCTTAAGGAGGTCCAAAGTTTCTGGCAAGACTTCCCACTCACAGAGTGGCTTTTTACACGAAAACCTCTTTTCCCCTTGGTGGTGGTAGAAAACTTTGGAAGTTTTCATCCTGTTGGAACTTTTTCACTACGAGAGCTTATTTGTGGATTCAAGATTTCACTGTCACTTTTACTTTACAGAGACACTTATGCCCTGTACACACGGACGGATTTTCCAATAGAAAATGTCCGATCGGAGCGTGTTGTCGGAAATTCCGACCGTGTGTGGGCTCCATCACACATTTTCCATCGGATTTTCCGACACACAAAGTTTGAGAGCAGGATATAAAATTTTCCGACAACAAAATCCGTTGTCGGAAATTCCGATCGTGTGTACACAAATCCGACGGACAAAGTGCCACGCATGCTCAGAATAAATGAAGAGATGAAAGCTATTGGCCACTGCCCCGTTTATAGTCCCGATGTACGTGTTTTACGTCACCGCGTTTAGAACGATCGGATTTTCCGACAACTTTGTGTGACCGTGTGTATGCAAGACAAGTTTGAGCCAACATCCGTCAGAAAAAATCCTAGGATTTTGTTGTCGTAATGTCCGAACAAAGTCCGACCGTGTGTACGGGGGCATAACTATAGTGTCACATATAATTGTGTCTTAATACTTACTTGTTTCGACACATTTTGTATATTGTTCCTTGGCATTGCTGAGGCTCACTCTGAACAAAAGCGACTGTGTTATTCATGTTATTGGACAGTAAAGTTGTAGATGAGCATGCTGGCATTTCTAATTTGCCACCATCTCCCACCAAGCTGGCCAGGGGCACTCCCCATCTTCTTCATTTTGGGGATGAGATAGGGTACATACACACCTATAATAGAGAGAAACTCCACCATTTTACTCCATATTCTTCTGGCCTGGGGCCCATCTCCAGTAATAAAGGAGCGTCCACTCATATAGCCTTTTAATGAAATGTTTCTGTGGTAGCAACATTTTTGTACATCCAACTTTCACCTTCACACCGTCACTTCCAATCCAGCATCAGTCTTCACCACAGTGTAAACATATGTTATGAATATCCAGCCATCTCTTCCATACTCCTCAATAGAGGTCCTCCTGAGCCTAACACTAAGGCCTAACCCAAAGGGTTCTCTTACTCAGGATACAGACTTACATACTGTAAATCAGGGGTAACCTATTCCCAGAACTCCTCTGCCTTAACTCCTCCTACACCAGTATATATAGGGTTGCACAACTCCACCCACCAGCTCTACCCAAGGGTGGGACATTAATAAAATGGCTACTAACCCCTGCTTACAAGAACAATAAGCTACCTTTGTGTTTTCTCTGTTGTCTCTCCTGTGTATCCAAGGGCATGGAGCACACCTGAATGGCTCCTAGTGCTTTGCCACCCTCTCCCAGTCTGAATTCAACTGTGTATTATTTGTAATGAATATACGTATATTACGTGTTCTTGGTATCTGCCTGAAGTTTAGCTTTAAGGAACAGGGCATTGCGCCATGAGCCCACCCAGGTGTTACAACAGCAAATAAATATTCGCTGTTGAAACACTGATCCTCAATCCGGCCAATCAGAAGCAGGTGTAAGACCCGTTTTCCAATTGTCCAAAAAGAGAAGACTCCCGATTGGCCGCTGAGGAGGAGGGAGGAAATGGAAGCCGCGGGGATGACCTGTGGAGAGCAGGTGAACGGGACACCCCCGCCGAGCAGGGGAAGCCACCGGTGAAACGATGGGGTAAGTGCCACTGACCGACTGGCTGGGGAGGGGGGGGGGGTCTCTGGCAGTATTTTGCCGCCCCCCAAAAAAAAAAAATTACCACTGGCCGCCACTGCACCTACTTTATATTTGTTACATGTTCTCATACACAGCATAATTTAAAACCTTTTTAAATGCTCTTTTATGATAACTCCAGCATTGTAAGATCCTATTCAGTTCTCTTTGTTTATGAGGGGGCTGAGGAGCTGTGTTTGTCATAGTTACCCTGCCTCTACTGTGCTGGCAGAGTTCATTATCAGTTGCAAACTGGAGTCAAACACTGTGTGCTCTAAGGCCTCATTCACACGAGGCGGACTCCGTTTCCACGGAGTCCGCCTCGGTCCGCCGGCTCAGCGGGAGATCTCTCCATTGATCTCCACTGAGCCGGCGGATGACAGGTCCCTCTCTGCTCACTGAGCGGGGAGGGGCTTGTCAGGCACCGCTGCTGCCTATGGAGGGTTAGATGAAAACGGACAGCATGTCCGTTTTCATCAGATCTCATCCGATCCGCCAGCGATGGACCTGGACGTAGGGCCATCCGTCTGCTTTTTGTGGATCGGACCGGGTCGGATGTCAGCGGACATGCCTCCGCTGACATCCGTTGCTCCATAGGCTAACATGGAGCGCCCGTTCAGGTCCGCCGTAAAAAATGACAGGCGGACCTGAACGGTCTGATCGTGTGAAAGGGGCCTTACCATAGGTGTGCGCAGCCTAATGCATTAGGGTGTGCACCCTTAAGCTCAAACACACATGCATGTGTATGTATCTACATATATATGACTCCGGCACATTGATCTCCCTGCTGGTACAGTGAAAGAGAAAAAGATAAACACTTCTCTTATGGCAGAGCCGGTAAGAGGGAGGTCTTTCCCATGTTCCTGTTGCTACACAGAACGATAACACTAATGAGCATGGGGGGATTAGGGTGTGCCTGGGCACACCCAGCACACCCTGTGCACACGCCTATGGGCCTAACACAGAGGTAAAGTGACACTAACTGATATCCCTATTCTCCAGAAACAATACATACACTCCCATACACACAACATATATAGTGGGGTTTTCTCAAATATGACTGCAAAAGTGGAAATACACATTAAAAGCTAGCAGGTAAGTCAGCCAGTTAGCACCTTTTCTAAAGCAAGCGTCAGTTGGTACCACACACAACACATACAAGGTGTTAACTTTGTAACTACCCTCATCTTTCTTTTCTTTGACATTACCCGAAAATGTCTAGTGAATGTAAAATGATCTAGGTATGGCTACAGTAGCCTTTCAGTCATTGCTCACTCTTGACAAATGCAGCAATTGAGTACTGCAGAGAAATTGCTTTTGTTAGATTTGTTCGCCGGGCTGGTCAGTACGTCCTCACAGACGAGGCGAAGCAGAATTTCTCTTGTACACTCCATCTGCCTCTATTACTGAAGATCACTGTGCATCATTCTCCATGACATGTGGAATGGAAGCCCATGTTCTGATCTTCTGAATGTATGATTCATTATCTCTGGGTGTCAGGCTGTCGTGTACACTTCATTACAATACAGGTGGAAAGTGATCTGCAGAGCTGCAGCCTCCAACCTTGTAATATGTGACTTACAGGTGCCAAGTCAGCTGAACACGAACACCTCGCTGAACCTCAGTCCCATCTTAACATTTCAGAGCGACAGGAATTTTTAGCGTCGGGGATTTGAAAACTTGTGCTCGGAAATCTCAGTGATTGTAAGTGTACCTGTCATTTTTTTGGCAGACGAAAAGCATAGAGGAAAAAACGCCCTAAAGAAAAATATATATTTATTGAAATACGAAGGTTTTGGCTGTAAGATAATAGCAAGGATCTCCTCCATAGCCCAAGGCCCCTGCTCTTTCATTTACTGTACACTCAAACAAAAATGAAACATTAAGATTTTCCTCCTCAATGACCAGGCCATTTTTTTGCAATTCGGCACTGCGTTGATTTAACTGAAAATTGCGCAGTCGTGTGACACTGTACCCAAACAAAATTGACGCCTCTTTTTCCCCACAAATAGAGCTTTCTTTTGGTGGTATTTGATCATCTCTGCAGTTTTTATTTTTTGCACTATAAACAAAAAAAAGCGACAATTTTGAAAAAAAAACAACACATTATTTCGTACTTTTTCTATAATAAATGTCCCCGTTTTTTTTTTTTAAAAAAAGCACATTTTTTCTCAGTTTAGGCTGGTAAGTATTCTTCTACATATTTTTGGTAAAAAAAATTGCAATAAGTATATATTGATTGGTTTGCGCAAAAGTTATAGCGTCTACAAAATAGGGGATAGATTTATAGCATTTTTATTATTATTATTATTATTTTTTACTAGTAATGGCGGCGATCTGCGATTTTTATCAGGACTGCAACATTATGGTGGACACATCAGACACTTTTGACACATTTTTGGGACCATGGACATTTATACAGCGATTAGTGCTATAAAAATGCACTGATTACTGTAAAAATGTCAATGGCAGGAAAGGGGTTAACACTAGGGGCGATCAAGGGGTTAATTGTGTTCCCTGACTGTGTGTTTCTAACTGTAGGGGGGAAGGGACTGACCTAGAGGAAATGACAGATCGTGATTCCTAGCTATTAGGAACTCATGATCTGTCTCTCCTCACAGAACAGAACAGGGATATGTGTGTGTGTTTACACACACATGTCCCTGTTCTGCCTCTCATGCCCGTGATCGCTCGTGGCCGGTGGTTATCGTGACCGGTGGCCACGAGCATCGGCACCCCCGAAGTACAGCAAGCGCCCGCGCTCCTGCTATCCCGCTTAAAGGAGCCAATATATAGCTACGACGACTTGCGGGATCGTGCCAACCTGCTGTAGTATAATGACAGCGGCTGGTCAGCAAGCAGTTAAAGTATATATAACCAAGAACACAAATGTAACATATACCCAGATAGCAAGGATAACTTGCCACAAATTTGTGGCAGTGTTGAATTGTAAGTCCTGTTAACTTGCTGCACATTTTCACTGGCAAGTTGCACACTTGTAGAACATTTGAAGCACAAGTTCTAGTTGACACTTTTCCAATTTGTAACAAATGTGCATGACAAGTCTCTAGCAAGAGTTGCGCTGGTGAGTCTACAGCAAGAGCTCTGCAAGTCTACAGCATGAAAATTCAGCCACAGTGACCCCTGTGGTGGGATGACTATTGCACAACATAAGTGAACCAGAACTTGCAGCAAACTTGCAGAACGTTTGCAAAGAACGTTGATCTGGAGCCATGCAGTGCAGACTTGCTGCAATTGTGCAACAAAAGTGTGAAGCCTGGCAAGTCTAGCAATAAATTACAAAGGGTGCAGCGCCAGTTTAAAAAGTCCTACAATTGATAGAAGCCGCCAACGATAGATGATAAGGTGGTAAAAAAGGTATAGTCCCAACACCTGCAGAGTGTAAAGGATGTTGAATACATTCGTCACCACCGTGCGAATAGAGGCAATCCTGCTTACTGAAAAATATTGACCCTTAAATTATAAAGAGTCAAAGATCCCATATATATATGGGATGAGTGGTCACCCGAACATCTGTTATAAGGTTACTCCAGCTCCTTCAAAGCATGGAAATCCCGGTCACAGAGCAGGAAGTACATACTCCAGGTGATGGGAGTATATAGATACACCGGCAGTTTTCCTTCTAGCTCCGCCTCCTTCAAGAACATCTACAGCAACAGAGACAGTGAGGGGTTCACCTCCGGGCAGCCATCTTCCCACTGGGTATTCTGGGGAATCCCCACCAAGTCTAGCAATAGCTTAGCAAGTCATTTTCAAACTTGCAGCTCAATTGCTTGCTATCTGGGTTGCAGCTTACCCGTCCTTAGAGAACGTGGTTGCATTTGGTTTTCTTACTTTTTTTTTCAGGCTAAGAACATTTTTTGTGTGAACACAGAAAAATACCTGCAAATCCTGCAAAAAAATGTAGTGTAAAATTGAAATATGAAACAAAGTTATTTCCAGCTATCTTCTGTGACCTATAAAACACCACCTCCCATGTAATGGAGATTGGAAGAAGGGGAGGTGTTTGTAAGCCACATCAGGAAGCAGCCTAGGGTGACAAGGTTTGCTTCTCCTGAAATACAGCACAGTGAGTGAGCATTGTCATTCTAGGACAGGAAATGTTACTAGTAGAATCATTGGGTGAAAATAAAGCCTGAAAAAAGAAAACCAAGACAGTCACCACATCTAAGTACTGGTAAGCTGTAATATATAACATTTTTGTTTTTGGGTTTAGATACACTTTAAATGCGGGGTCAGTAACCTGTAGACCATGATCTACCAGTTGATCGTGTACATGTGACTGGTAGATCACGATGTGGGCTTGCTGACCCCCCATTCCAGAGCATCAAACAGAGTGCAATGCAGAGGGACTACTTCTAAAGTTGGAGCTGTGGTAGGGAGCAAGAGCCAAATACAGAAACAAAATGCCACCTCTGTAGTGCGGGCTCCTGTCCCATGTGGAGTAATACCAACTACCCAGATAGCAAGTAATTGTGCTGCAAGTTTGAAAATGACTTGCTAAGCTCTTGCTAGACATGCCAAGCTTCACAAGTTTGTTGCACAATTGCAGCAAGTCTGTATTGCATGACTCCAGATCAACCTTCTTTGCAAACATTCTGCAAGTCTGCTGCAAGTTCTGGTTCAGTTATGTTGTGTAATAGTCATCCCACCACAGAGGTCACTGTGGCTGAATTGCCATCATTGCTCCCTGCTGTGTGTAAGGTTTTTCTTTAATTGGTGCTGGGGCAACCATAGAATATCTTTAAGAGTGGTGTGCAGAGAGGTGAGTGGTAACCATGAGTTCTGATATGGAGTTCAAGGAGGTAGAAAACAAGGACTGATTAACTCTAATATCTCATTGGTGTAGCACAATTTGGAATGTTTTATTTTTCCATGTTTATATTGTCAGAGACCATGAAATCAAGCCCAAACAGAAGTACAGTTAAATCAAACTTGTTTAATAATAAAAGTAAAAAGAACAAGCATAGTCAAAACATAGCCAAAGTTCAGTAACCGGAACAGATAGTCAGCCAAGCCAGAAGTCAGGGATCAATGTAGTGGAACAGCAAGCAGGATCTGGAGCCAGAAGGGATGTCAGCAAAGCAAGTCTTGAACAGGATCGCAGGAGATAGTTTCTGTGATGTTGACCAAGGCAAAGGCAGAGATCCTCTGGACTGGACGGCTTAAGTAGGCAGGACTGACGAGCAGGATATCATCAACAGCTGAGTAACTGTGGAGAGATAGGAGCTGACAATTAGCCAACAGCTGAGCGGCTAGCTCAGAGAAGGAAGGGCTGAGCCTAGCCTTGACATATATGCTGAAATGTAGCAGAAAATGTGTGTATTTAAGGAGAGGTGGAAATAGAAACTTTAAAGAGGACTACAAATCCCAGCAGTACAGGAACAATGCAGCATACCACCAGCTATAGGGGTTTATATAGAGAGCCATGCATTGTATATAGAGAGATGACTGCACTGTACTGTGTTGTAAAGAGATGTTGTAAAGAGATCCATGTATTAATTCATTGTACTGTATAGAGAGACCCATGCATTGTGCTGTATACAGAGAGATCCATGCATTGTGCTGTATACAGAGAGATCCCTTTCATGGGAAATAGGAAAAGGTGGATACTTTTTCCACCATCTATACTGGGCTCACCTCACTCTACAGAGGTCTCAGGTCACATGATACCTTTCTGGTCTAGGCATGCCTTATATCCCTGACAGTAAAGCAGAGAGATGAGCGGAGGGTTCCCCCACTACTGGTTCCTCTATTGTGCTGTATTGGGCTTGCTCTATAAATGGCTACATCTGTCTCCTACATTGTGTGCAATGTCTACCATTTTTTTTCTTACATTCTGTTGATGTCTTCTGTAGCTTTATTCCTGGCTGGCTGTTCACTCCAATCTCTGTATTTATGCATCTGTTGCCCCTCGATCTGAAAACACAGTGATTCCCATCATGGGATGCCCTGTATATTTGTGCATATGTAATAATAATAATAAAAAATGGTGCGCTAATTCAAGAAGCTATGCAGCAAAAATAGACCAATATGCAGGAATGACTATCCCTAATTTGAAAAAAAAGGCAGTAATATGTGATAATATTGTGAAACAATGATAAAGTGCACTAATTGAAGAAGCTATGCAGCAAAAATAAACAAACATGCATGAATGACTATCCCTAATTTAGAAAAAAATCACAAAACAAAAATTGCAGTAATATACGATAATATGCGAAACAGTAATAAAGTGCACTAATTCAAGAAGCTAAACCGCAAAAATAGACAAATATGCATAAATGACTATCCCAAATAAAAAAATAAAAATTACAATAATATAATATCTAGTAATATGTGAAACAGTGATAAAAGTGCATATGAATATCTGCTTTTGATTCAAGCACTTTTATCACTGTTTTATATATTATCGCATATTATTGTATTTTTTATTTTTTCAAATTCGGGATAGTCATTTATGCATATTTGTCTATTTTTGCTGTTTAGCTTCTTGAATTAGTGCACTTTATCACTGTTTCACATATTAACGCTATTGCATGTTACTGCATTTTTTTTAATTTCTCTTATTAGGGATAGGCATTCATGCCTATATGTCTATTTTTGCTGCTTAGCTTCGTGAACTAGCGCACTTCATCACGGCTTCGCTTATTATCACATATTATCGCATTTTATTTTTTTTAATGAGGGATAGTCATTCATGCATATTTGTTTCTTTTTGCTGCATAGCTTCTTGAATTAGTGCACTTTATCATTGTTTCACAACATTATCGCATATTACTGCATTTTTTTAAAATTAGGCATAGTCATTCCTGCATATTTATCTATTGTTGCTGCATAGCTTCTTGAATTAGTGCACCATTTATTATTATTATTATTATTACATATACACAAATACACAGGACATCCCATGATGGGAATCGTTGTGTTTTCAGATTGAGGGGCAACGGATGCATAAATATAGAGATTGCAGAGAACAGCCAGCCAGGAATAAAGCTACAGAAGACGTCAACAGAATGTAATGCCGCGTACACACGGTTGGACTTTTCGGCTACAAAAGTCCGACAGCCTGTCCGACAGACTTTCGACGGACTTTTGGTGGACTTTTGGCGGACTTTTGGCGGACTTGCGGCAGACTTTCTAACGAACAGACTTGCCTACATACGATCACACAAAAGTCCGACGGATTCGTACGTGATGACGTACACCGGACTAAAATAAGGAAGTTGATAGCCAGTAGCCAATAGCTGCCCTAGCGTGGGTTTTTGTCCGTCGGACTAGCACACAGACGAGCGGATTTCTGGGTCCGGCGTAGTTACGACGTAAAGATTTGAAGCATGTTTCAAATCTAAAGTCCGTCAGATTTGCGGCTGGAAAAGTCCACTGAAAGTCCGGGGAAGCCCACACATTGTCAGCCGTATTTTGTCCGTCGGCGTCCGTCGGACTTTTGTAGACGAAAAGTCCGACCGTGTGTACGCGGCATTAGAGGGAAATGGTAGTGAGTGAGGTGAGCCCAGTATAGATGGTGACAAAAGTATCCACCTTTTCCTATTTCCCATGAAAGGGATCTCTCTGTTTATAGCACAACTCATGGGTCTCTCTGTATACACCGCAATTAATTATTCAACCTGTGTACAGCACCGTACATGGATCTCCTTACAACACAGTACAGTGCAGTCATCTCTCTATATACAATACATGACTCTCTATATACACCCCCTATAGCTGGTGGTATTCTGCATTGTTACTGTATTGCTGGGATTTGTAGTCCTCTGTGAGGTTTTTATTTCCACCTCTCGGTAAATACACAATTTCTGCAAAATCTGCTAAATCTCAGCATATAAACAAGGAAAAATAAAACATTCCAAATTGTGCTCCACCAATGAGATATTCAGGTTAGTCACTCTTTGATTTCTACCTCCCTGAACTCCATATCAGAACTCATGGTTGCCATTCACCTCTCTGCACATCACTCCCAAAGAGATTCTATGGCTGCCCCAGCAGCAATTAAAGAAAAACCTTGCACACAGCAGGGAGCAATGATGAAAATTCAGCCACAGTAGACCCCCTGTGGTGGGATAATTATTACACAACACAACTGAACCAGAACTTGCAGGATGTCTGCAAAGAAAGTTGATCTAGAGTCATGCAATGTGGACTTGCTCCAGCACAATTACTTGCTACCTGGGATTGTTTCATAGAAATAAATAATTTTTGTATGATAGATTTTATGCAATGACACAGGTTTTATCATTATATATGATTGTTGGAGTAAATGTATTTCACACATGTACAGTAAGGGATTAGGTTAATAGCAGTGGGTTCACTATCACCAGATTGTGGGATTATAGATTTGCACTGCTTGCTTCTTTGTTCTTGCCAAAAACGGGGACTTGCAGGGCTCTTGCTGTAGACTTGCGGGGCTCTTGCTGTAGACTTGCGGGGCTCTTGCTGTAGACTTGCGGGGCTCTTGCTGTAGACTTGCGGGGCTCGTGCTGTAGACTTGCGGGGCTCTTGCTGTAGACTTGCGGGGCTCTTGCTGTAGACTTGCGGGGCTCTTGCTGTAGACTTGCGGGGCTCGTGCTGTAGACTTGCGGGGCTCTTGCTGTAGACTTGCGGGGCTCTTGCTGTAGACTTGCGGGGCTCGTGCTGTAGACTTGCGGGGCTCTTGCTGTAGACTTGCGGGGCTCTTGCTGTAGACTTGCGGGGCTCGTGCTGTAGACTTGCGGGGCTCTTGCTGTAGACTTGCGGGGCTCTTGCTGTAGACTTGCGGGGCTCGTGCTGTAGACTTGCGGGGCTCTTGCTGTAGACTTGCGGGGCTCTTGCTGTAGACTTGCGGGGCTCTTGCTGTAGACTTGCGGGGCTCGTGCTGTAGACTTGCGGGGCTCTTGCTGTAGACTTGCGGGGCTTGTGCTGTAGGCTTGCAGGGCTCTTGCTGTAGACTCACCACTGCAACATCGCTCTTGCTCGCTCATAATAGCAGCGTTGTTTTGCTTTCTCACCACCTGCTTTAACCCCTTGGACCCTGCAGAAGCATGCAGTTGTGGGGCGCTTGCAGAGTGGCCCCAATTACTTGAATGGGTCCCGACTGGCAGGTAGGGTTGCCACCTCATCCCTTTAAATCCGAACACATATGAATTACACAGGTTCTGAGGTTAATTTATTGCAGATAAGGCACCAAGTGAGTTTAATTACCACCTTAATCAGCCACAGAACCTGTGTAATTCATATGTGTTCGGGTTTAAAGGGATGAGGTGAGGTGGCAACTCTACTGGCAAGTGATAGCACCCACCAAAAGCAACACGTTGTTTAACTGCTTCAGATCCGGGCCATTGCCAAATGACGGCAACAGCGCGGATCTAAATTGCCGGGACTACGTCCATTGACGTCGTCCCGTGCACGAGCGGCCTGCGCGCCCCCTGCAGGGCGCGCGCGGCGCGCTCGGTGATCAGCGAGTCTATGAGACTCGCCTGATCACAGATCAGAGTAAGGGGTTGGTCCCAACCCCTTACCACATGATCAGCTGTCAGCCAATGACAGCTGATCATGTGATGTAAACAGAGCCGGTAATCGGCTATTTTTCCTCCTCGCGCTGACAGCGTGAGGAGGAAAAAAAAACCCGATCACCGGCGGCCGTGATCGGGACATCAGTCCCGATCACGGCGATGTTATAACAAAAAGCAATAGGCAGCAGTGCTGCCTACCAGTGCCCACCATATTAACCCATCAGTGCCCACAGTGCCATCAATCAGCGCCACCCATCAGTGCCCACAGTGCCACCCATCAGTGCCCACAGTGCCACCCATCAGTGCCCACAGTGCCACCCATCAGCACCCACATCAGTGCCACCCATCAGCACCCACATTAGTGCCACCCATCAGCACCCACATCAGTGCAACCTATCAGTGCCCATCAGTGTCACCTACCAGTGCCCATAAGTGCCCATCAGTGCCACCCATCACTGCCCATCAGTGCCCCCCATCAGTGCCCCCCATCAGTGCCCCCCCATCAGTGCCACCTATCTGTGCCACCTATCTGTGCCACCTATCTGTGCCACCTATCTGTGCCACCTATCTGTGCCACCTATCCGTGCCGCCCATCTGTGGCCATCAGTGCCGCCTTATCTGTGCCCATCAGTACCGCCTTAACTGTCCCCATCAGTGCCGCCTTAACTGTGCCTATCAGTGCCGCCTTAACTGTGCCTATCAGTGCCGCCTTAACTGTGCCTATCAGTGCCGCCTTATCTGTGCCTATCCGTGCCCATCAGTGCAGCCTATCAGTGCCCACCAGTGCCGCCTCATCAGTGCATATCAATGAAGGAGAAAAATTACCTGTTTGCAAAATTTTATAACAAACTATTAAACATGATTTTTTTTTTTTCAAAATTTTCCATCTTTTTTTGTTTGTTTAGCAAAAAATAAAAACCCCAGCTGTGATTAAATACCACCAAAAGAAAGCTCTATTTGTGGGAAAAAAATGATAAAAATTTCATTTGGGTACAGTGTTGTATGACCGCGCAATTGTCATTCAAAGTGCGACAGCGCTGGAAGCTCAAAATTGGTCTGGGCAGGAGGGGGGTTTAAGTGCCCAGTAAGCAAGTGGTTAATTCCTGCTGTGGCATGTGTACACCAAAGGACATAGGAATTGGGGCCGGTACAACCTTGACTCAACCACAATGTTTTACCACCAGACCCCCCCCCCCCCCCCCCGCTCCTCTAAAAAGTGATCCAAGTGAGTTGGAAAGGTGGTGAGGAGGCTATATCTTGCCTCCTCAGCACCTGAGTTAAACCCATGATTGTCGTTCAATGCACGCGATTGCAACTTTCTCCCAAGTTGTTCAGGTAGATCTCCACCTCTTTAAGGTTGCCTACACCTGCTTTAAATCCTAACAGGAATACAGGGAGGACAGGCTGCCTACTACTGCCTAGTTGTTTATAGATGTAGTGCACCAGTTCACTCATAGTTCTTTTACCGGAGATATGATTATCTAGGAACTCCTTTACCTTACCTGTTTGCAGTTATAGAGAGGTGCCAAACACACCCACCATAGACTACTCCTACAATTGACCTGATGGATCAAAGTGTGAGTACTAAGATGTTTTATCGCCAGTTTGGCTACATGTCTCCTACAATGAGGAAATCTAAAGGATCATAGTGTGGGTACTAAGAGGTTTCATTACCAGTTGGGTCTAAATCTGAATTGAGTATCTGATGGGTGATACAGCAAACAAAGGAAAGGAACATAGACTTCAGAAAGAAGACCTGTCCACTGGTGAGGTATGGGGATGAGCATACTGATTTGATACAGAGCAATTTGTTGCAAGCCAAAGCTTGGTCACTCTAGCAAAACCAAAGATGAGAATCACTTCCCAGCTCATGCCTGGCATGCAGAGTGGCAGCTGATCCCTCAAATATGAAGCATGAGTTTGCTTTTTATGGGACCCTCTGCATATAAAGAACTGGTAAGGGGGTCTATAAAACCACTTTTTAGATCCACTAATACTGCCAAGCAAATCAAAAATGTCACCTTGCAGAGCAAATGATATGTTCACTTATCAGGTTTACTGTGGAATGGACTTTCTACTATTTATTCATTTATAGTCAACATGCAAACTTTATATGGTTCAAAGTGCAAATAATCGGAGTCGGCACCAACAGTAACTATACAGGATTCATACCTGCAGGTACCTTTATTATTAAACAACCATTGTGTAGTACCTTGATTCCAACCTTGACTTCTGTTTAGAGTCTGTTATTTGCTAATTTCTCCCCTTTCCAATGAGACCACACAAAGGAATTAAAGTGATTGTAAAGTCACCTTAATGCATTCTATGCATTAAGATGAAAAACCTTCTGTGGGGCAGCTCCCCCCAGACCCCTCCCTCCCTATTTCTTACCTGAGCCAGTCCGATCTAGC
Organism: Lithobates septentrionalis; assembly: GCA_037952835.1. NCBI lineage: Eukaryota > Metazoa > Chordata > Amphibia > Anura > Ranidae > Lithobates > Lithobates septentrionalis. The sequence continues at coordinate 2,051,594 of JBBDGP010000955.1, forward strand.
AATGTGCACGAGCTCCAGCCATTCGCTTCTGCTGCTGTCAATCAAAAGCTGTGACACAGGACGCGGGGGCGGGGCCGAGTCCCGCTGGCTGTGTCAATGGACACAGCAGCTGGCATCGGGAGCTCGCTCTCACTGGTGCCCCAATGGAAAACGGCCTTCCGTAGAGGCTCCCAATGAAGAGAAGGGGCTTAGAGTGCCGGTGGGGAACCCCAGAAAAAGAGGATCGGGGCTGCTCTGTGCAAAAGCATTTCACAGAGCAGGTAAGTATAACATGTTTGTTATTTAAGAAAAAAAAAACGTTTACAATAATTTTAAGTGACAACATTTCACTAATTTTTGGAAAGCTGGAGCAACATAGACGGCTCCGAATCAGCGTTAAAGTCGAAGCCCTTTTGACAGAGTTGACCCAGAATTGGAGGACTCTATAGGTACAAAATTTTCTGATGCTCACCCAGTGGCGTCGTAAGGGGGGGGCAGGGGGTGCAGCCCTCACCCAGGTGACACCCACCAGAGGGTGACACCAGGCTCAGACAAGTATTGGTGCCGCGGCTCCCTCCTTTCCTTCTGGGATCTGTTCGGCTGCACGTGATGTGCAGGGAGAGTGGGGGAGGAGGGAGTGAGGCAGAGTGATACAGGGTGCCCGGGATCCGACCGTCCCACACACTATAATCACATCTCTGCCACCCACCGGCTGCACTCACTGCAGACCGGACTATAGCTGCCTCCTCCTCGGCTCTGACGTTTCAAGCACACAGACTGGGAGGAAGAGCCGAGGAGGAGGAAGAGGGACACCACGCTACAGCTCCTGCCCAGGGCTAAGGCACTGTATGTAACTTTAAACAGGAATATTGCAGGGGATGGGGACATGGTAATTGGGGGGGGGGCAACATTGACAGGTAACATCTATGCTGCTAGGAGTGATTTTAGGGAGGGGGTGGGGTGGGGGCTAGAGGATATGTGCTAGGGGGGCTTTGATTTGGGTTAGAACCAGTGCTAGAAGTAGAAGGGGGGGCAGATCTGAAGTTTGACCCCCCCAGCACAATTCTTCCTTCCCAAAGCACACCCTAGCACATATCCTCTAACCCCCCCCCCAATCAAAGATCCCACCCAAGCTCCATTCATTCCCCCCAATCCTATCCCGGCTCCATCCACCCCCCGTCCCTATACCGGCTCCATCCCACCCCATTCTGGCTCCGTCCACTCCCTCCAATCCCACGCCGGCTCTATCCATCCCCTCTGACCTCATGCCGGCTCAATCCACCCCCTCCGATCCCATGCTGGCTCAATCCACCCCTGATCACATCCCGGCTCAATCCAATAGCCCCATCCCTCCTCCATCCACCCCCTCGGATCCCATCCAGGCTCCATCCCCCACCTCTGATCCCATCCCAGCTACATCCATCCCCCCAATCCCACCCCGGTTCCATCCACCCCGCAATCCCATCCTGGCTCAATCCATCCCCCAACCCCTCACATCCCGGCTCCATCCATTGTGGTGGGTTAAGGGGGGAGAGCCGCACCGATGCACTAGCCTGCTTAGTGTCGGAGGGGGTTGACACCATTTTTTATCGCACCAGGTGACACCTTATGTGGGCAGCAGAGGCTTTAGCATATGGAAGTGTAATGTGAAGGCTCCTATTGCCAGCATGGAGTGGAGTGTAATCTGAACTTGGGTGAAAGTTGAGGTCCCATTTACTTGTAGGCAGGTGCAGTCTACTTTTTCCACTGCAGAGGGTGCTCAACCTCAGCGGCATTGTAGGGGGCAAGGAAATTAAGAGGAATGTGGTTCCTCTATGGTTTCCTGGGTCACTAGGGAAGCTATCGGATTGGATGCTGCCACCCCATGTGACTTTAACAGCCATCTTGGGTCAGGCAAAGCTTATTTAAAGCCCTGACTCCCAAGCTTGGCGTACATTTCTTGTGTGGGTAATGTATGGACAGGTCACCCCTCTGACTGGGGAGCAGGAAGAGGTTCCAGACAAGTAAGGAAAGGATAGGGCATGACATCCTTTCTGGAAATCTCCCAATTTGGGTACAGACCAGCCAGGCTGCATTCCTCCCCTCAAAACAGATGCTGTCAGCACACCTGAGGCCTGCTCAGCTACACATTGTTGTTACTGTATATGCTGTGAGTATTCCTCTTTCGGGTGTCTTCCCGCGGGGTTGTTGGGAATTACTGGATTCTGTATTAATACAAGTTCTGTTCTCTGCAACTAAACTCTGTGTGTTTACTAACACCGCACCATGCTGCACCTCCCCACATATTGCCTGCAATTAGGAAGCACAAGGAGACAGGCATTCATCTCAAGGCACGTTTTTATAAAGAAAGGTTGCCTTTTATGTACCTATTCGCGCTATGTTGAAAAAATAAAGGGCAAACGGGGAGGCTTATGTTAGGTTGTGCAACCCATCCAGCTTGCTTTTTCTTCCATCTGCTGCAGATAGGCAATTGGTAGCAAACATTGGAAATGTCACAATGGACTCGTGCTACTTCCCAAGCATCTGGATCCACTAAACATCTGCTTGATGAGTATCATACATTGATGTGGTTGAACAGACAGCGCTTTGAAATTGTAGATAAGTTATGTTGTCTGCTGCAGTAACTGTGAAAGAAGTAAAGGTCAGACATGTATGCATTAACATTTAGTGTTATATGTTTTTCTATAGATTATGTATGCAGCAGATTTGGCAGCATTATAGGACTCACTACATAGCCTGAAAATACTGACTTAAAGGACAACTTTGAATATGTTAAATGAAGTGTTAAACATTATAGTCACATAAATATTGCACTTTCATGAACAAAATGTTAATGTTTACATTAATTCCACTTAGTAATAACAGCGGCACATCATTTTATGATGTCAGGAGGTAAACAGCTAAAGAGCAAAATCAGAAGCCTGAACTAGTCATTTTTATTTTAACCACTTGGCCTCTGGATGGTTTTACCCCCTTCATGACCAGGGCAATTCTTGTTATTCAGCACTGTGCTATTTTAACTGACAATTGCACGGTACGCAAATTAAATAGATATAATTTTTTTTCACATAAATAGAGCTTTCTTTTGGTGGTATTTGATGACCACTAGGTTTTTTTATTTTTCATATATAACCGGTTCCCGACTGGCTCACGTGTATTTACGGGGGCAGAATGGCTCCCCTCCGCGAAACCCCGTACGGGTTTCCTTTAAAAAGCTGAAGGGGCATGCGTGCGTCCACTGCACACCGGGGGACCCGATGCGCGCAGCCGGTGATCGCTGCTGGCCACGCGCGATTGTGTGCATGAGCGCTAGCATGGGGATTTGGGATCTGTGTGTGTAAACACACAAATCCCTATGCTGTCAGAGGAGAGGAGACATGTTGTTTGTTCCTAGTAAGTAGGAACAGCGATATGTCTCCTCTCCTACTCAGTCCTATCCCCATACAGTTAGAACACACTGAGGGAACACACATTTAATCCCTTGATTGCCCCCTAGTGTTAACCCCTTCCTACCAGTGTATTTTACACAGTAATCAGTGCATTTTTAAAGCACTGATCGCTGTATAAATGTCAATAGTCCCAAAAATGTGTCAAAAGTGTCCGAGTGTAAATAGTGCATTTTTAAAGCACTGATCGCTGTATAAATGTCATTAGTCCCAAAAATGTGTCAAAAGTGTCCGATCTGTTCGTCGCAATACCGCTGAAAATCACAGATCACCGCCATTACTAGTAAAAAAAAAAAAAATTTAAAAAATGCCAGAAATCTTTCCCATAGTTTGTAGATGCTATAACTTTTGCACAAACCAATCAATATACGCTTATTGCGATTTTTTTTATAACCAAAAATATGTAGAAGAATATATATTGGCCTAAACTAATGAAGAAATTCATTTTTTAAAAACATTTTTGGCGATTTTTATTATAAAAGAAGTAAAAAATATATATATTTTTTTTTTCAAAATTGTCGCTCTTTTTTTGTGTAAAAAAAATAAATAAATAAAAACCGTAGAGGTGATCAAATAGCACCAAAAGAAAGCTCTATTTGTGGGGAAAAAGGACACAAATTTAGTTTGGGTACAGCATTGCATGACCGCGCAACTACCAGTTAAAACGACGCAGTGCCAAATTGTAAAAAGTGCTCTGGTCAGGAAGGGGGTAAAACCTTCCGGGGCTGAAGTGGATAAATGACAAAAGACAGAAAATTTTGAACTCCCCCGATTTTTTCTACTTTCTGTTATAAAACATATCTAATAAAAAAAAAAAAACTGTGAAATTTCTTCATAAATTTAGGCCAAAATGTTATCTGCCACATGTCTTCTTCTGTAACCCCTTTCCAGTCAGTGTCATTAGTACAGTGCATATTTTTAGTGTCACTGGATCCCAGAAAGTGTCAGTTAGTGTCAGAATGTCCGCCACAATATCGCAGTCCCGCTATAAGTCGTTGATCATTGCCATTACTAGTAAAATAAATAAATAAAAATATCCCATAGTTTGTAGACGCAATAACTTTTGCGCAAACCAATCAATATACGTTTATTGGGATTTTTTTACCAAAAATATGTAGCAGAATACATATTGGCCTAAATTAATGAAGAAATGTAATTTAAAAAAAAATATTGGATATGTTTTATAGCAGAAAGCAAAAAATATTTTTTTTTCAAAATTGTTGCTCTTTTTTTGTTTACAGTATTGCAATTGTCAGTTAAAATAACGCAGTGCCGTATCACAAAAAAAATGGCCTGGTCATGAAGGGGGGTAAATATTCCGGAGGTCAAGTGGTTAAACATCAATAGAAACACATAAAGTATAGGAATGTGGAAATAACGCGCTAACAGAACAGTGGCAAGAAGCAGCAGCATACAGTGCGATAACACCAAAAAATCTAAGAAATGGGGGAAGCTGCGCTAAAAAATGAAGTCCATAACAGTTGACATCAGGAAAAACAAAATGTCCATTGGGAACATGAAAAATAATAATAATAATAACACCACAGTGTGCATATACATGCAGCGTGCCCAACCACCGTAGCTGTTGATTGAGCTTACCAGACGGCAAGCTTAAAAAGGCAGATGGCTATAGCCCAGCCAAGGCCTCTAAGCTTGTTGATGATCACAGTATTCGGATGGCAGGGGATCAATCCCTAAGGCCCACTTCATAATCTGATGTTCCCCATTGACAACGTCAGATGATGACGAAATGCGTCTGGGAAGGGATGCACTGACGTCACCACGCCATCGGAGTAGGAGAACGGGCTCCGCTTTTGTTGTATATGCCGGCCGGCTTTTGTATGCGCGATTCTGCTGTTTTAACTGTAAGTGACTACTTGTTTTTTAATAAATGTTTGGAGGATATCACACTATGGCCAGTCTTTTTCTCTTCGGGGCTTTCTATTGAGTACGTGGATACCGGAAGTGGGCCTTAGAAATTGATCCCCTACCATCTGAATACTGTGATCATCAACAAGCTTAGAGGCCTTGGCTGGGCTATAGCCATCTGCCTTTTTAAGCTTGCCGTCTGGTAAGCTTAATCGACAGCTACGGTGGTTGGGCACACTGCATGTATATGCACACTGTGGTGTTATTATTATTATTTTTTTTCCCAATGGACATTTTGTTTTTCCTGATGTCAACTGTTATGGACTTCATTTTTTAGCGCAGCTTCCCCCATTTCTTAAACACATAAAGTGCATAAAACTTATAAACTAAAAGTTCCAAAGAAAAGTCCAAAAGTGTGCTATCTTCTCAATTTGTAACAGAAAGGACAGAATTTGTATCCCAATAGCCTGAAAGTCTTTCGGCAATAGGACCACCACTAAGTCCACCACGGTGTATAGAGGTGGAGGCTTACAAAGATGACCCTTACTGAGAAGAGGTCAAGAAACGCTTGTTTTATGATACTGTATAGGACTTCCAACCTCCCTCAGGGATCTAAACAAAAGATTGTATTTCTGGGTATTTGAAATATAAACGCTCTAAAAGTCCATTCTATTAAAAGTCCTTGAATCCTATAGGGCACCCAGAGTGTGTGACAAAAATACAATTGTTGGTGAAATGATATTCCTCCACCGACACCACAGCACACCGAGCCTCTTACCCTCAAAGGTGGACCACTAAATCATAGTGGTCTGACAGCGCTCCAACACTTATCAGGGTCGCTCCTGTTCACCAGATATTGCACCAAATTCCTGTTGTCCCCTCTGAAAGCATCTCTCCACAGGTTAGATGTGCCAAAAATGAGAACAGAAACCTCATCATAGTGTAGTAGGTAGGGATGAGCCGAACACCCCCCGGTTCGGTTCGCACCAGAACCCGCGAACGGACCGAAAGTTCGCACGAACGTTAGAACCCCATTGACGTCTATGGGACTCGAACGTTCGAAATCAAAAGTGCTCATTTTAAAGGCTAATTTGCATGGTATTGTCCTAAAAAGGGTTTGGGGACCCGGGTCCTACCCCAGGGGACATGTATCAATGCAAAAAAAACTTTTAAAAACGGCCGTTTTTTCGGGAGCAGTGATTTTAATGATGCTTAAAGTAAAAAAAAAAAAGTGAAATATTCCTTTAAATATCGTACCTGGGGGGTGTCTATAGTATGCCTGTAAAGTGACGCGTGTTTCCCATGTTTAGAACAGTCCCTGCACCAAATGTCATTTTTAAAGGAAAAAAATCTCATTTAAAACTGCTTGCGGGTTTAATGTCATGTCGGGTCATGGCAATATGGATGAAAATCAGTGAGACAAACGGCATGGGTACCCCCCAGTCCATTACCAGGCCCTTTGGGTCTTGTATGGATATTAAGGGGAACCCCGCACCCAAATTAAAATAAGGAAAGGTGTGGGGCCACCAGGCCCTATATACTCTGAACAGCAGTATACAGGCGGTGCAAACAAGACAGGGACTGTAGGTTTGTTGTTAAGTAGAATCTGTTTGTAATTTGCTCCAGCCAAAAAATCTTTTCTAAGCTTTTTGGAAAACATAGGGAAGGGTTATCACCCCTGTGACATTTGTTTTGCTGTCTTTCCTCCTCTTCAGAAGATTTCACCTCACTTTTTTGTCCCAATGAAAAATGTTTTTTGAAAATTTGTTTTTTTTTGTGGAACAAGGATTGGAAAGCATCAGTGGAAAGGAGAAATTGTTTTCCCATATTAACTCTTACAGGAGAGAATTTCCCTTCCTAGGGGTAGATTTCATCTCACTTCCTGTTGTCTCCTTCCGTTTGCAAGTAGGAGTCGTTTGTAAGTTAGATGTTTGAAAGTAGGGTCCTGCCCTATATACTCAGCAGAAATTTGGGCCTTAGGTGTTGCTGTGGCCACAACACTGTAAGCCCTCACAGGGCCCTGCTGTGAAATATTAGATCAAGAATTGTAATTACATGCCCCTGTTGAACAGGAGCTGAAAAATTAGGCCTTAGGCACTGGTGCTGGTGCCACAACACTGCAACCCCTCACAGACACTCTAGTTGGAACGCAGGAACGAGCCCTGCTGCAAAGTATTGCTTCAAAAATTGTAATTACACGCCCCTGTTAGACAGGGGCAGAAAAATTGGGCCTTAGGCACTGGTGCTGGTGCCACAACACTGCAACCCCTCACAGACACTCTAGTTGGAACGCAGGAACGAGCCCTGCTGCAAAGTATTGCATCAAAAATTGTAATTACACGCCCCTGTTAGACAGGGGCAGAAAAATTGGGCCTTAGGCACTGGTGCTGGTGCCACAACACTGCAACCCCTCACAGACACTCTAGTTGGAACGCAGGAACGAGCCCTGCTGCAAAGTATTGCATCAAAAATTGTAATTACACGCCCCTGTTAGACAGGGGCAGAAAAATTGGGCCTTAGGCACTGGTGCTGGTGCCACAACACTGCAACACCTCACAGACACTCTAGTTGGAATGCAGGAACGAGCCCTGCTGCAAAGTATTACATCAAAAATTGTAATTACACGCCCCTGTTAAACAGGGGCTGAAAAATTGTGCCTTAGGCACTGGTGGTGGCGCCCAGAACCAAAAATGTTCTTACAAGCTATCAGCGTGATGATTGAGGAGGAAGAGGATAATTACTCAGGGATAGTCACTCAGCATCAGCATAGACAGTCTTTGAAGGGATCTGAGATTTCAAAAAAAATTATTCGGTTACATCAGCATCAGGTGCTTGGTAGCTGGTGGTGATCCAAGACTGATTCATTTTTATGAAGGTCAGCCGATCGACCGAGTCGGTGGACAGACGCACCCTGTGATTGGTTACCACGCCTCCAGCAGCACTGAATGTGCGTTCCGAAAGAACGCTGGATGCAGGACAGGCCAGTAGCTCAATTGCATACTGTGCAAGCTCTGGCCAGTGATCCATCCTCAAGACCCAGTAACCCAGAGGATTTTCGGTGGGAAAGGTGTCCAAGTCTGATCTTGCCCCTAGGTATTCCTGCACCATGTAAAACAGACGCTGGCGATGGTTGCTGGAACCGATCATACCTTGGGGCTGCGGACCAAAAAATTGTCTGAACGCATCGGTCAGACGGCCACCTTCTCCACCGCTCCTTCTTTGACTGACCAAAGCCTCAGCAACACGTTGTCCAGAAACAGGAGTTTGTAACCTCCCAGTCTCTGGGAACGCGTTGCACAGACCTTTCTGCAAGGCCTCCCGAAGATGTTTCATCCTCTGCTCCCTCTGCGATGGCAAGATAAGGTCCGCAACCTTACCCTTGTAACGTGGATCAAGGAGGGTTGCCAGCCAGTATTGGTCCTTCTCCTTGATACCACAAATACGAGGATCCTTACGCAGGCTTTGCAGGATCAGGGAGGCCATGCAGCGTAGGTTTGCTGAGGCATTCGGTCCGGAGTCCTCTGGGTCACTAAGGACAACAACGTCCACAGCCACCTCCTCCCAGCCACGTACAAGTCCATGTGTTCCTTGGGACTGATCCCTTAAAGACTGCTGCTGATGCTGAGTGCCAGGCTCCACCTCCATACTGACACAATCTTCCTCCTCCTCCTCCTCCTCCTCGTCCTCTTCCTGTGTGATCGGCGGGCACGCAGGAACACTGTCTGGATAAAGGGGGCCTTGAGAGCTAAGGAAGTCCTCCTCTTCCTGCCTCTGTTCTGCCTCAAGTGCCCTGTCCATTATTCCACGCAGCGTGTGCTCCAACAGGTGGACAAGGGGGACAGTGTCACTGATGCATGCACTGTCAGTGCTCACCATCCTCGTGGCCTCCTCGAATGGTGACAGGACAGTGCATGCATCCCTGATCATGGCCCACTGGCGTGGGGAAAAAAAAACAAGCTCCCCTGACCCTGTCCTGGTGCCATAGTCGCACAGGTACTCATTGATGGCCCTCTGCTGCGTGTGCAGCCGCTGCAGCATGGCCAACGTTGAGTTCCACCTGGTGGGCATGTCACAGATTAGGCGGTTCTTGGGCAGGTTAAACTCCTTTTGGAGGTCCGTCAGCCGAGCACTGGCATTATATGACCGGCGGAAATGCACACAGACTTTCCTGGCCTGTCTCAGGACATCCTGTAAGCCCGGGTACCTGCCCAAGAACCGCTGCACCACCAAGTTAAGGACGTGAGCCAAACAGGGCACATGGGTCATTTGTCCCTGTCGGAGGGCAGAGAGGAGGTTGGTGCCATTGTCGCAAACCACCATTCCTGCCTTAAGTTGGCGTGGCGTCAACCACCTCTGAACCTGCCCCTGCAGAGCTGACAGAACCTCTGCCCCAGTGTGGCTCCTGTCCCCCAAGCACACCAGCTCAAGCACCGCATGGCATCTTTTGGCCTGCGTACTTGCGTAGCCCCTTGAACGCCTACGGAGCACCGCTGGTTCCGAGGAAGAGGCCATGGAGGAAGAAGAAGAGGAGGGGGTGGAGGAGAGAGGTGTGTCACAATCAGCATTTTGGAGGCGTGGTGGCGGAACAACCTCCAACACTACTGCACCTTGTCCTGCATCCTTCCCAGCTGCCAGCAGAGTCACCCAATGCGCCGTGAAACTTAGGTAACGTCCCTGTCCATGCCTGCTGGACCATGAGTCAGCGGTAATATGCACCTTACCGCTGACCGCCCTGTCCAGCGAGGCATGGAAATTGCCTTCCACATGCCGGTAGAGAGCCGGAATCGCCTTCCGTGAGAAAAAGTGGCGTTTGGGTACCTGCCACTGAGGAACCGCACATTCCACAAACTCACGGAAGGGGGCAGAGTCTACCAACTGAAAAGGCAGCAGTTGAAGTGCTAGCAATTTTGCCAAGCTAGCATTCAACCGCTGGGCATGTGGATGGCTGGGAGCAAACTTCTTTCGGCGGTGCAGCAGCTGGGGCAGGGAAATTTGCCTGGTACAATCTGACGTCGGTGTACCAAAAGCAGATTGCCCACAAGTACTTGGCTGTGACACACCTAATTCTACACCTTCATTCCTCTCACTGCAGGTCTCAGAGAGGACTGAAGGTCTAGTGGGGTTGGAAATCTCAGCTGATGAGGAGCAAGGAGAGATCCTCTTTGTTCTTTGGTGTGGGTCTTTTAGATACGCTTGCCAACGAACTGCATGGCAGGTCAACATATGTCTGGTCAAGCATGTGGTACCCAAGCGGGAGATGTTTTGGCCACGCGAGATACGCTTGAGACATATGTTGCAAATAGCAGCGGTGCGATCGTCTCAAAAAAGGCCCACACCAAAGAACTTTTTGAATAACGCGCAGAGACTGCAGCGCCCTGCACATGTGGAGCTTTGGGGTGTGATGCAGTCAATGTGCTGCCCTTAGGCTGGCCCCTGGAGGGCATCCTGCCTCGTTGGTGATGTGCCGCCTCCTCCTCCTCCTCCTCCTCCTCCTCTCTCCTATCAGGCACCCACGTTGAGTCAGTGACCTCATCATCCCCTCCCTCCTCATCACTGGAGCAAACCTGGCAGTATGCTGCAGCAGGGGGAGCATGACTGCCAGATTGCTGTCCTTCTTGGGCACCCCCTCTGTCCGTGCTCATGTTACTGCCTTCATCGAGCTCAGTATCATCATCAGAGCCTTCCAAACGCTGGGCATCCTCCTGGAGCATGTACCCAACACTGTGGTCAAACAGTTCGAGGGAATCCTCAGGAGGACATGGTGGAGCTAGGGAAGGAGTCACTGATGACATTGAGCTGAGGGAAGAGGCCGCTGCTTTGCCAGACAAAGCACCCTGGGCATGGGTGAGAGAGGATGAGGAGGATGAGGACGGCTTGGTCATCCACTCGACCAAGTCTTCCGCATGTTGCGGCTCAACACGGCCAGCTGCCGAAAAAAAGGCCAAGCGTGTCCCATGGCCACGTGCTGATGAGGATGCACCGTCTCCACGACCAGCACTAGACACAGAGCCTGCTTGCCCTCTCTTATTGGCTTGTGACTGTCTGCCTCTCCTTCTTGGCCTTCCAGACATACTAATGGCCTGTAGCTGCACTAAGCTGGGATAGAACACCTGTAATTTTCTTCAGGTAGCTTTATATACTGTAACCAGACAAGCCTGCCTGTCAGTAGGAAGATAACAGGAACGGATCTAGCTGAACACTGTGAGCAGGACGCACTGTACTAAATGTAAATAGTCTAGCTGCCTGACCGTGGTACTAATAGGATCAAATAGAACACCTGTAATTTTCTTCAGGTAGCTTTATATACTGTAACCAGACAAGCCTGCCTGTCAGTAGGAAGATAACAGGAACGGATCTAGCTGAACACTGTGAGCAGGACGCACTGTACTAAATGTAAATAGTCTAGCTGCCTGACCGTGGTACTAATAGGATCAAATAGAACACCTGTAATTTTCTTCAGGTAGCTTTATATACTGTAACCAGACAAGCCTGCCTGTCAGTAGGAAGATAACAGGAACGGATCTAGCTGAACACTGTGAGCAGGACGCACTGTACTAAATGTAAATAGTCTAGCTGCCTGACCGTGGTACTAATAGGATCAAATAGAACACCTGTAATTTTCTTCAGGTAGCTTTATATACTGTAACCAGACAAGCCTGCCTGTCAGTAGGAAGATAACAGGAACGGATCTAGCTGAACACTGTGAGCAGGACGCACTGCAATCAATGTAAATAGTCTAGAAGATAACAGGAACGGATCTAGCTGAACACTGTGAGCAGGACGCACTGCACTAAATGTAAATAGTCTAGAAGATAACAGGAACGGATCTAGCTGAACACTGTGAGCAGGACGCACTGCACTAAATGTAAATAGTCTAGAAGATAACAGGAACGGATCTAGCTGAACACTGTGAGCAGGACGCACTGCACTAAATGTAAATAGTCTAGAAGATAACAGGAACGGATCTAGCTGAACACTGTGAGCAGGACGCACTGCACTAAATGTAAATAGTCTAGAAGATAACAGGAACGGATCTAGCTGAACACTGTGAGCAGGACGCACTGCACTAAATGTAAATAGCAGGAACGGATCTAGCTGAACACTGTGAGCAGGACGCACTGCACTAAATGTAAATAGCAGGAACGGATCTAGCTGAACACTGTGAGCAGGACGCACTGCACTAAATGTAAATAGCAGGAATGGGTCTAGCTGAACACTGTGAGTAGGACGCACTGCACTAAATGTAAATAACAGGAACGGATCTAGCTGAGCACTGTGAGCAGGACGCACTGCACTAAATGTAAATAGTCTAGAAGATAACAGGAACGGATCTAGCTGAACACTGTGAGCGGGACGCACTGCACTAAATGTAAATAGCAGGAACGGATCTAGCTGAACACTGTGAGCAGGACGCACTGCACTAAATGTAAATAGCAGGAACGGATCTAGCTGAACACTGTGAGCAGGACGCACTGCACTAAATGTAAATAGCAGGAACGGATCTAGCTGAACACTGTGAGCAGGACGCACTGCACTAAATGTAAATAGCAGGAACGGATCTAGCTGAACACTGTGAGCAGGACGCACTGCACTAAATGTAAATAGCAGGAACGGATCTAGCTGAACACTGTGAGCAGGACGCACTGCACTAAATGTAAATAGCAGGAACGGATCTAGCTGAACACTGTGAGCAGGACGCACTGCACTAAATGTAAATAGCAGGAACGGATCTAGCTGAACACTGTGAGCAGGACGCACTGCACTAAATGTAAATAGTCTAGAAGATAACAGGAACGGATCTAGCTGAACACTGTGAGCAGGACGCACTGCACTAAATGTAAATAGTCTAGATAGAAGATAACAGGAACGGATCTAGCTAAACTGAATACAGTGTATATATATATATGCAACACCTGGGATGCATATATATACACAATACACTGTAAGTGCAGCTAACTGACTGACTGTTCTGCCTAATCTATCTAACTCAAATCAAATGACACTGTCTCTCTCTCTCTCTATCTCTCAGCACACCGGAACACACACTACACAGGGCCGCCGTGCAGGCGGCCTTATATAGTGTGGGGCGTGTACTAAATCCCCTGAGCCATAATTGGCCAAAGCCACCCTGGCTTTGGCCAATTACAGCTCTCTCTACTGACGGCGCTGTGATTGGCCAAGCATGCGGGTCATAGTGCATGCTTGGCCAATCATCAGCCAGCAATGCACTGCGATGCCGCAGTGAATTATGGGCCGTGACGCGCCACACGAATTTGGCGCGAACGGCCCATATCGTTCGCAATTCGACGGACGGTCGAACAGCCGATGTTCGAGTCGAACATGGGTTCGACTCGAACACGAAGCTCATCCCTAGTAGTAGGTAAGCAATAATCAAATGTTTAATAAAACCAATCCAGAATACAGTAGTGATAAAAAACCGAGCATATCATGTACAGAATCTTTGATAGTTTCTAACCAGCAAGATGTCTGTGGTCCGCACGTGCAGCGACATGACCTGCCGTATCCAGGCTCCACTCAACGCATTTTGTCCAATCAGACGTCATCAGGGGTCGCCTGGGTATACTTACAGATCAATATGCAGTGGGATTCCTCGCAGAATTAGTACCATGAAAAAATGAAGAAACACTATCAATAGGGCCAATCAGTCAGATAAAACAGGATTTAATAATGTAGGGGTAAATGCACTTACTGGACAAAACAAGATGTTAATCAAACAGTTCATGGCACATGGATGGTCTATTTGCCCAAAAACAAAATGGTCGTGGCTAAATCACACATGCACACTGGCATGTGTTCTGGTTCCGCCCTAGTCACAGGAATACATGGTCAACAATTGGATAGTCATGGCAATAAATGGGCAACAAATGAGCAATTATGATAACACGTGTGCAACAAATAAGTAGTCACGGCAGTACATGGGCAAGAAATGGGCAGCTGTAACAATACATGGGCAAAACATAGGCAGTCATTGCAGTACATGGACAGTTGTTTCGATACATAAACAGGCTATGGTGGAAATAAATAAAATGCAGGAAAATAACGGTAGACCAGGCTTATGGAGTGGAGTTTACCAAATTTACTTAATTTTATTTTAAGACAGGAAAAACAATTTCCATAAAAATCTACATAACAAAAAAATAATAATAACAACACATCAAAACAGTAAACGTATATAAAAATAAAAAGGGGGGGGGGGCGCAGGAAGGACACAAGGAAGGATATTACTAGGGAACTAATTCGAAGGCATAATACACAGATTAAATCAACTAATAGGACCCACATCAATAAGAGCCTTTCCTTCCTCTGAAAGGATAAACAAGTTCCATAAGGACCAGGTTTTTGTGTATATCTCTCATTTCTGCTGGGTTGTCAAAACCAGATCTTCCATCCAGTTCAATTCCTCTACCTGCCTAAGCCACATCCCTACTGAAAGGGGCTGTGTCTGTTTCCAGGTGAGGGGGATACAGGATTTGGCCACATTCAAAAGATGACAAAGAATTGATTTCTTATATGTTTTAGCAGGGATTTTAGAATCGTGCAACAAGAAGAAAGCCGGATTTTCAGGGATGTTATAATCAGTAAATTTTTGGATAATTTTCTGGACCTCTCCCCAGAAACCCTTTATTTTAGAACAAGACCAAAATATATGTAACAATGTCCCCTCTTAATCCTGACAACATCAACATCGATCAGAGGTGTTCAGGAAACACCTATGGAGAACGGACGGAGTCCGATACCACTGGGACAAAATCTTGAAGTTTGTTTCCTGTACTTTCATGCAGGTTGAAGAATTTAAGGTAAAGTATATTATGTTGGTACG
Organism: Lithobates septentrionalis; assembly: GCA_037952835.1. NCBI lineage: Eukaryota > Metazoa > Chordata > Amphibia > Anura > Ranidae > Lithobates > Lithobates septentrionalis. Next base: position 2,066,729 of record JBBDGP010000955.1, read on the forward strand.
TTGCCATTTCAAAAAAGTTCTACCTAGAACCACCTCCCATTTTTGCAGGAAGGGTAACTGGTAGTCCTCTGAAGGTGAAACTAGCAGGGAATACATCATCGAAAGAGTATGTGAAAGTGGATCCCATTCAGTACAATATTCTTCAAATGGGAACAAATTATGGCCAATAATACCATGGATGGATATGGTATGTAAAAAATTGCTTATTTGTGCAGCTCACCAAAAGTCCAAGTAATATGGGCCAGCAACAGATGTCAAGGCCTGTAATGTAGGCCAAGATCCTGATTCCACAAAATGATACAACGGGGACTCCACAGAGGACAACTTACCATTGGAAAAAAGCCAAAAACAAAAACGTGTCGTGGATCCAATAAGTGGATCTGTTTTAAGGGAGGGCGGAAGAACTTTGTAACACCACGGGGATCTATGCAGCAACACGCTGCTCTGCGGCTGTTCTAAATGCGGCCAGAGTTTTAGTTCTCCGTGTCAACACCAATCTATCAGACGACCTAAATGGACTGCTTGGTAGTACCTATATCGGTGACAGCCAGGCCACCAAAGTGTTTGGGAAGGACCAACAAAGACCTCCAAATCCTCGGATGTTTATACTCCCAAATAAGTCCAGTAAAGAGTGCATGGACCCTTTTAAAGAAATGCATGGGTAAAACAATAGGTAGGGCTTGAAATAAATACGAAAACTTTGGTAAAATACTCATTTTGATAATATTACACCTCCCAAACTAAGAGTGGAACCCTGTGTGCCACTTTTCCAGCTGAGTACCTAGAAGTGGAGGAAAATGGAGCTCAAAAGTATGCTAAAGTTCCACAGGAAAGAAGATATTTCAAGGCTAATGCCCCGTACACACGGTCGGATTTTCCGACGGAAAATGTGTGATAGGACCTTGTTGTCGGAAATTCCGACCGTGTGTGGGCTCCATCGGACATTTTCCATCGGATTTTCAAACACACAAAGTTGGAGAGCAGGATATAAAATTTTCCGACAACAAAATCTGTTGTCGGAAATTCCGATCGTGTGTACACAAATCCGACGGACAAAGTGCCACGCATGCTCAGAATAAATAAAGAGATGAAAGCTATTGGCCACTGCCCCCTTTATAGTCCCGACGTACGTGTTTTACGTCACCGCGTTCAGAATGATCGGATTTTCCGGCAACTTTGTGTGACCGTGTGTATGCAAGACAAGTTTGAGCCAACATCCGTCGGAAAAAATCCTAGGATTTTGTTGTCGGAATGTCCGAACAAAGTCCGACCGTGTGTACGCCCTATAAGTCCGTCCATTTGAAATTGAAACTAAGTTTCAAAGTTCGAAGCCAAGAGGTGGGTATCGCCATCACCATGGCCTCCGACTTAGAAAAATTCATCTTAAGATAAGATAAAGAACCATAAGGCTTAAATTGGGAAGGGACAACATTGGATTAGTTAGGTAGAAAAGCATATCATCAGCATAGGCTGAGACCTTATGCTGAGCCCCATCAACCTTCAACCCCTATATATCAGGATTTAAATTGACCTTACAAAGAAAGGGTTCCAGGAAAATAGCAAAAAGAAAGGCCGACAAAGGGCACCCCTGCCTATTGCCATTATTAACTGAAAAAAAAGAAGACAGAACACCATTCACCTTAACCTGCGCCACCGGCAAAGCATAAATGCTTGAAATCCAGCGGAGCATAGTTTCTCCCAGGCCTACATGTCGTATTTATCAGGGAATTCAGTGCTTAGAGTTGTGTTGCCCTTTAAGTAATGGTGACCTGTTATTCTTGCGATAACAAGCCATGCACATGCTGTCTTGTGTTCTGGGAGAGACCTTGACCAGTGCTGAGCTGTGCAGTAAACAGATCTCTTTTCATTTGATCATATTGACTCTACATGAGAAGGTTCAGAATTCTCACAGTCTCCTTTCAGTGCCACTGACCTCTAACTCTGACAAACTAGAAAGGGATAGAAAGGAATCTACAGTCACTAAAAATGATGGATTTATTTGTTTCCGTAAAACCAGAGTGAACTGGCTGAGCGGAACCTCAAGGTTAGCACTGCGCTATAAAATATAACTACACGTTTTTGTTGCAGTTATTCTTTTAGAGCTGAAATACAAATAAAAAAAAAAAAGCTTTTTGCAGAGCAAAAGAGTAATGATAAAGAATCATTCTTAATCCTGATGTTCTCTAGATTCAATGAACCAACATTTGCCTTGACACTCATGCGACAATTGGCAGTTGCATAACCTTTTGTTCCTACCATCAGGAGGTAGGAATGAAGGTTTCTACACCGGCTCTATAGTTACAACATGGCTGGGCTTTTACCAGTAATAACACCTAAGAAAATGGTTGGGCCTTAGCAGGAGGGGATAGAACTTTCATAGACCAAGAGTGCAATGAAAAAAAAAAATGTAGCGCTACCCAAACAACTAAATTATGTGCTCAAATTAAAATGAGTATGAAAGCAACTTATACATGTAACTTTTATAAATCTTCAATTAATCGGCTTTTCCCCATATTCAGGGGCAGATGTGATAAAAGTCCAAACACATCATGTAATTAGATCAATAAAGAAATGGTCCAGCAAAAATCTTCAATTCTAATTCTGAAAAGTACCAACAATCTTCTGTGAACCCGCTCTCCTGTTCCACAACATGTGACATACACTCCACCCAGTGGTATGTGAGTCAGCTCACCTCTGTACTGGACCTCAGAGCTTTCTCAGAGGTCAAAAGAGCTTTTATATAATAATTCCAATCTTCCTTCGGCAATAGTTCCTCCCACCAACATCCTCCACAAGCCACAGCAACAAAAATGGCATAAAAGGACAAAAAGCAACTACCCTGTTTCCCCGAAAATAAGACCTAGCGTGATTGTCAGTGATGTCTGCAATATAAGCCCTACCCCCCAAATAAGCCCTTCCCTGTTTCCCCGAAAATAAGCCCTACCCTGAAAATAAGACCTACAAGGACTTTAACTAGGGCTTATTTGGGGGGTAGGGCTTATATTGTAGCCATCACCGACAATCACGCTAGGTCTTATTTTAGGGGAAACAGGGTAATAGTGCTCACTGTATATACAGTATTATTTATTTAAACCAAAGGGATAAAAACACTCACATAAAAAGACAGAAACCAGTATTACACATGTAAACACCCCAGTTCATTGATGGCATCATCAGCAGGTACCACTCCTATATGCGTTACGTCCCAAATAGAGCTTCCTCATTGTGGCACATGTATGTAATCTTAGATGACAACTAAGAAGAATAACTCCAGTTTTGATAGCCAAGGGCTAACAAAGCAGATAGTGAAGCCACATGAACATGTATGTTTATGTATCATGTCTCGAATTCTGGCAGGATGTCAAGAGAACCATAGATAAAACAAAAAATTTAAAGTGATAATAAAGGCTTGGTTTTTTGCTGTTGTTTAAAAAAAAAAAATAACAAACATGCCATACTTACCTGCTCAGTGTAGTGGTGTTTCCAGAGCAGTCCGGATCCTCCTCTTCTTGGGTTCCCCACCAGTGCTCCTGGCCCCTCCCTCCTGCCAAGTGCCCCCAGAGCAAGCAGCTTGCTCTGGGGCACCCAAACAGGATCACTCTTGAGATGCTGCTCTGCATGTCCATTTACACACAGTGCCATGGCTCTCCCCCGCCTCCTCTCTTTACTCATTGGCTCACTGGCTGTGATTGATAGCAATGGGAGCCAATGGCTCCCGCTGCTGGCTCAACCAATGAGGAGTGATAGTCCCCAGAGAGCTGAGGCTCTCGTGCACATCCCTAGATCGTGATGGGGCTCAGGTAAGTATTAGGGGGGCTGGGGGGGGGCTGCTGCACACAAGGTTTTTTACCTTCATGCATAGAATGCATGAAGGTAAAAAAACCTTGAGCCTTTAGAACCAATTTAAAGTTGAACTAAACACAGTGTTTTTTAATAATGTAGAGGTAAGCTACCTAAGCACTTTGGTAAGATCTCTGCACAAGTTCCTTTTCTGCACACTTGCTATGGTCATTATGTGGAGTTTCCAACCTTCCTGTTGGACTCCCTTCCAAGAAGAACTGGGACACAAAAATTGGGTGGGAGCACCCAAAACTCCGAGGTGGATAGGAGCCAAGTCAGGAATTTTGGCAGGGAGATCTCACTATTGAAGTATCTAGCCAATAATTAAGTTAGCCCCTGAGTTCTACCTAACACCTTTGAATAGGCTTGGTCTTCAAAGGCTAAATTGTTAACAGTAATTATCTATAAAAAGAACCATGTTCATGCTTTAAGACCTATGGCACCACAACACCATTAAATGAAATCTGATAAGAGAAAAATCCTGGACTCTGAACTATCCTTTTGGCCCCACATCCGATCACTGTCCAAATCTTGCCACCTCAACCTCCACAACAACTCCGAAATATGCCCCTTTCTAACCAATGACAACACAAAGCTCCTAGCTCACTCCCTGGTTATCTCTCGTCTCGACTACTGCAACTCCCCCCTCATTGGCTTACCTTTACATAGGCTATTCCCCCTTCAGTCAATTATGAATGCTGCTGCCAGGCTCATCCCCCCTCATTGGCTTACCTTTACATAGGCTATTCCCCCTTCAGTCAATTATGAATGCTGCTGCCAGGCTCATCCACCTTACCAATCGCTCAGTGTCTGCTACCCCTCTCTGCCAATCCCTCCACTGGCTGCCACTCCCCCAATAAATTCAATTCAAATTACTAACAATAACTTACAAAGCCATTCACAACTCTGCCCCAGCTACATCACTAACCTAGTCTCAAAATAAAGACCTCCTGCTCTCTAGTTCCCTTGTCAGCTCCTCCCATGCTCGCCTCCAGGACTTTTCCGGAGCCTCTCCTATCCTATGGAACTCCCTACCCCAATCTGTTTGATTATCTCCTACTCTGTTTGCTTTTAGACGATCCCTGAAAACCCTCCTCTTCAGAGAAGCCTATACTGCCCACACCTAACAACTATACTTTTACTCATCCCCCATAGTTATTACCTTTTGTATCTCTTGACCCTCCCTCTTAGATTGTAAGCGCTATATAGAGCAGGGCCCTCTGATTCCTCCTGTATTGAATTGTATTGTAACTGTACTGTTGGCACTATATAAATCCTGTAAAATATTAATAATTATTATAATAAAAATACTTGTCGAACCATAGCAGAACCAATTCTGATTTGACAATTGTCTGATTGTCATGCTGATCCTATGGATTTACTGCTCATCTGCTGATATCAGGGGTGTGGCAGTAGTCCCTAGCTACCTACCTTTTTTGCCCAGTGACATACTAGGTAATGAAGCAAGAGGTCTATGAAAAAACTACTGGTTTTAGAAGAGGATCTTGGATGGCGGAAAGGCATATCTTCCTGACAGTTTTTTTTTTTGTATTAAACCATATATGTGTTTACAAGAGGTGGAGAATCTGTTCTTCAGTGCTAATATAAAATAACCCAGAGGACTTCACAGGCAGATGTCAGCAAGACGTAAAATAACACAGTTTGATTTACTTGAATTCCTTGCTTTTTATTTGTGTTTGATGTGGATGTCCTGGTCTGACCCAATATAGTTTGCTGCAACTGTTTTATATGTATTTTATTTCCACCTTGTTCTTTCCTCTCTGTTCCATCACACTGATCACTCCTTTATTTAAAGGGTACGACACATCACCGAATTTAATGACACATGAGAGGGCCATCTCACGTGTGGCAGGAGGCTATTACTATAAGCCAACAAGAAATCACAGCACTACAAATACAGACAAGACCTGACATAAAGCACACCCAAGGTCCGAAACAAATTGCTAACTGGGGAGTTTAGAAAGGCATTAAATGACTTTTGAGTTGAACTCTGAGATTGTCAACCAGATGTATCCCCTGACGCCTTTTTCACAGTCAATAAAAGTCAATATTAGAGAGGACCTGTTGCCTGTGTACTACAACGACATGGTATAGCTACAAAGTATGTTGACAGAAACTGCATATAATAGAAGAATGCTGTCCTTGATCCTTTGCAGGATGTTAGAGCTGCTGCCTCCTCTCCTTTTTTCACATTGCGACAGGTTCCATTTAAAACCAGTCCCCACATCTGCTTACTTACTTAAAGTGTTACTAAACCCACAACAGTAAAATCAATCTGTATATGTAGTAAAGTATGCTTGTTATACTCACTGTGGAACCTAAGGGGTTAATCCTCTGCATTGTGTAAAAAGGCTGTTTGATCCTGTCGTCTCTGATCCTCCTCTTCTTTCACAGTCCGCAATCCATCTCCTGATAGAACAGAGCCTTGGAGGCACTCTGCACATGCTCAGTTTGGTGTGTATTGCGAGAGAAATTTTTTTCTTGCATGTAATCAGCACAGGACCAATCAGCACTGTCCAGACAGAAAGGCAGGGGTCATGCAGCCTCATAGGACAGTCACAGCAGAATGAAAACTCCTCCTACATGCTTTAACCAGTGCTCGGCCGACACTGATAGAAGTCGCAAGACTGCTATATACTGGTGATAAGAAAGGTGTTTAGCAGTTTAAGTTTACTAAAATAATTGCATTTCCATGTTCTGTATACTGTGGGAGACCAGATATAGTGAATGTAGGGTCCTGGATTTAGTAATACATTAAGGTATATGTAAACCCTAAAATTTGCCATACACCATTATAATTTCATTAAATATATTTTTTTGTGGAAAAGTCCACTTTCTAATGGTTAGTGGGGTCACTATTGACTGCAGTGACTAGAAAATTCAGAGGAGCAGGATAGAAAATTGCTCTTGAACAAATTGGGGAAAAAATTGTCCATTGTAATGAAACCCATTTATTACATTTGGGATTCCATTCAGATAGCAGATCTGGATGAAATTTTAGAGGCTTTTCAACAACATTAGTTGACATTAAAATATAGAATCAGACGGAGACAGAAAATGCTGTTAAAATTACACCTTTTAATATAATGGTAAAAATTGTACAAATAGTAAGCGTAGTCAAAACATAGCCAGGGTACGGTAGCCAAAGCGGGTAGTCAGAACAAGCCAGTATATCAGGAAGCCAGTGATAAGCGTAGTCGGAGGCAGCAGACAGGATCAGGAACCAAAAGGGACGTCAGCCAGGCAAATCTTCAACAGGAACACAGCAGAGAGTCTCCAGATATGTTTGACCAAGGCAAAGGCATGGAAGAAATGAATCAGGCAGTTTAAATAGCCAGAAGGGGCTGGCTGTAGGCTGGACTGACGAGCAGGAAATGATCACCAGGTGAGCCGCTGTGGAAAAATGAGTGCTGGCAATTAACCGACAGCTGAGTCACCTGATCATTGAGAAGGGAGGGCTGAGAAACCAGCCCTGACAATACCACTGAAAGTGTTTTGTATGTTTGTTCTATAAGTGCAAAAGATACTAAGAAAATTGTATATCGCTTCACCTATAACTTTCCTCTCTCAAATGCAAAAGATACCAGTTGATCTTGCTAGAAATCTTATCAGCATGTTGTGGACAAGAGGACAGGAGGAGGCTTTGGTGGTCTTCTTCCAAATCTGTTGTCCTGATAAAGTAGGGTGAGTGAACGTTTTCGAAATTTCCAAAATAAAGAGAAAAAGGCATGAAAAAAAAAGAAAGCAAATGCAGCCACCACATCTATGGACTAGTAAGCTGCAATATATGAAATTTTTGAAGGGGTTTAGATACTCTTAAACTTGCCATTGCTTCCCTGCTGCTTCGTTTACCTGCACAAATGAGGAGAGGAAATCCACAGTAAGCTGTAAGTCATGACTTGGAGGTTACACAAGGCCAATGTGGGGAGGTGCAGCGTGATGCCACAGCAGTAAACATTCAGAGTCCAGTTGCAGAAACAAAACAAACCATATTGCAGTAAAAGTTCAACAAAGCAAAACTTCCCGGGGGGAAGACAACCTGAGTGGGCGCACTCACAAAATGTGGCAGCAAAGAGTAGAGCAGCAGGGCTCAGGGGAACCGACAGCGTTTGTCTTGAGGGATGGAATGGTCCTACCCAAACAAGGAGGCTTCCTGGAAGTACGATGTGTCCCTGCGCTTTCTCTTCTCATCTGGAACCTCTCCCTGCCACTATTTACTGTCCCTAACAGACAGGTGACCTGTCTCTACACTATGCACATGCGAAATGCGCACCATGCCTGGGAGCCAGGGTCTTAAATAGAGTCTGCCCAATCCAAGATGGCCACCAGAGTCACATGGGATGCCAGCATCCAAGTGAATAGCTCCCCCAGTGGCCCAGGAACCATAGAGGAACCATTTTCCTCTTGACTTCCTCTCCCTCTGCAATGGCACTGCAGTTGAACACCACCTGTAGTGGAGAAAGTAGACTGCACCTGCCTACACCTATGTAACTAAGCTGTGTGCCTGAGCAGCCAATTGCTTAGCACCTGTCTACTATGGTGGAGGAATGGGAGTGATGCAAAGATTACTCAACCCCCATTCTAGTTAGTCAGCACAAAAATCAGCTTTTTTAAGTATAAAAACTGAAGTTTCTGTTTCATACACGAGCAAATACATGTAAAGCCATGTTGCTGCATTAAGGCACCTATATAAAGTATGTCGTCCCCCCCCCCCCCCCCCCAGAGAAAAAAAAAAATTTTGAACTCCCAAATTAAGACATGGTAATAACAGTGCATAATTTGAGTGCAGATATACCTTGGAGGTAGTTCCTACCACCTTACAGAAACAGCAACATGCCAGAAGCCCAATATTGCTGAAGGTGGCTGAAGACCTCCCAATGTGTGTCTGCACTAAATCCAACAAAGCAACAATGGCAACCTCTCAGATCAATGAATAATCCTGCAAAAGGAAATGCATACTCTTAAAAAAATACATGTAAAGCAACACAAGGCTCTACAAAGTCTGAGCTCTCAACTTGTAAAAAAAAAGTTTAGCCTAAAATGCTGAAACAGTTCAAATAGACCCACTGTGCTGACTAGGAGGAAAGCGGGCCATGGAATTGTTGTATTGTGCTTGCGGGCTGCCCTGCCTATGTGCAACTTTGAGTTTGCTAGATTATACTGTATATATTAACCTGAACAGTTGCTATTGTTGCTTTTTAGAAAGGAGAGTGAGTAATGTGTTCCCTCATACCTGGAAGAACCAGGTTTGTTACTTTGTTTCCTCAGGCAAGAGAGTAACTACAAGCAGCTGAAGGGGCCAACATAGATGATTTGGTCATTGCGCTAATATGGCTTAGACTCACAGAACATATGTTCTAACCATTCTTAACCAATAAAAAGATACCCAACATGTCAAGCCTTAAAAATGTGTATGCCCATGAAATGGCAACAACCACTGCGTGACACCCCCAACTTTTGGAGGGCTTTTGGAGGGGACTGCAGGGTAGCCTTTTGCCTACTGGCTATGGGCCATTTCTTTTGATGGGGCTCTATTCCTCGGGGGGGGGGGGGGAATGGGGGGTGCCTGGGGGACCCTTGGAGTGGTCTTTGCTTCAGATTCAACAAAAAGAGGAAAGAAATGGGACTTTATATTTATATGCATGAATATGTATTAATTATACAGAGTAAGATAAAACATAATAAGCATTATAGTTACAAAAGGACACTCATCCATTCATAAAAAGTTCAATGAACATGATTGATTGTTCATGGTGAACCAAAATTGTCTAAGCATCAGTTCGATATAACTCGACACACGTTTCATGGTTCATGCCAATCATCAGGAGTAAAATGCTCTGAAATTAAATCAGTGATATCTATAAGTAAGGATATCCTTTAAACGGAGAACAATCTCTCAAAATAAAGGTGTGTAACTTACAGTACGGCCAAATGGTGGCGCCCAACCTTAAATCCAAGGGAAGAAGAGGGACAAGGATGATCATCTCACCCGGGGCTGAGGTGAGGAATCCCATCAAGACCAGAGACAGTAGCCAGGTGAAGATCAGGTGACAATGTCATGACCATGGATTCTGGTGTATGCGTAACAGTCCACACTGCTCTGCAAGGGTAGGGAAATGAAACCACGTGAAATGAATGTGTTGAAATGAAATGAGCCTATATCTGTGAATGAGTGAAGTGATGAATAGTGGTGTGAAGTGTATGAGCTAAAAAGAACAAAGAAACATACACGCTAAAAATAAAATAAAAATATAAATAAATATAACCAATCCAATAGTGGATGGTGGACTGTGTAATGCGAAAACATAAAATAAACCCAAAAAGATGTTGTGATGAGTATGAATCAAACTAAACTACCTTGCGTGGAAAAAAAATTATATACATTTTATTTTGGTACAGTGGTGCATGACTGGGCAATTACCAGTTAAAATAGTACAGTGCTGAATAGCAAAAAATGGCCTGGTCATAAAGGGGGTAAACCCTTCTGAAGGGTCAAGTGGTTAAAAGCTCTTACAGGTAGCCACCTTGGAAAGTGACAGCAGAAATTTCTTAATTCTAGGTTCTTACTAGCTAGGGAAGATCAGCAAAGAAAAATTTGCTGATCTCCCTACCCCCTGTTTATGGACATCTGCAGTGCAAGACCCAGACTTGCAGGTGGGATAGTGGAGCCTGGGGGATGATGGAGCAGGGGATGTTCTGCCCATTCCAGGGGTCTGTGGAAGCAATCCAGTGAAGCCAGATGAGGAGTTGGTGGACTGAGAGCTGGTAGCAGGCTAGATGAGCAGAATGCAGGGTCCGACAAGCCGGGTTGGTAACAGTCGGGCAGATCAGACATAGACAATAAACAGTAGGATAGTGGGGTCACAAGCCAGTTCGGTACCCGAGGATCAATCATGCAGAATTAGGAGGCAGAAGCGGAAACCAAAAGACAAGCTGAGGTCAGGGTATGTAGCAGACAAGCACAGGTTAGAGCTAAGCCAGATCAAGATCAGAGGGCACACGGACTCAGGAAGTCTTACAGAAGCTGCAGACCAAAGTCTATGCTGTTTAAATAGCCCGCCTGGCGCCAGCATTAGTGGCAAATGTGCGCATTGATGCGCGATTGCGCATGCGCCAATGCGCATGTGCCGTAGACCTCCAGCTGCACTATGGACCTGCCTTCCCTGACACCTTCGGTAGTGTCAGATTTATTGTTTGCCATTGCATTCTGATCTGGTGGCCCCTACGTTCCTACATTACTACCATGTCCTGTAGTATCATATAGGCCAGCAAAAGGAACCACTGTGAGCAGCAGAGGGCCAGGAAATTGATGCTCCTGGAAGTATCAGATCCTGCAGGAATTACAGTTAAGGCATTGTCTCTACTACTGCAGAGATCATCAGTTTGGACAGCAGGAGAGGTGAGTATTCCATGTTTTCATTGCAGAGGACCCTTATGTTTACAGATTGATGTTAGCGACAGTTGCTTTCATTGGTGAAGTACTATGGACTTCAGAATCATTCCCCCTTCGTTTCTGACCATAGCTTACAAACTGAGATAGGGATCAGGATTTTCAAAAACAAGTGATAGAAATTTTAAGTCCAATTGATTTCAAAATTACAGTTACATGGCTGACGTAAAGATCCTTATCCTTGTGTAAACTCTGTAAATGAAGCCTAAGCTACTAAGTAACTAGCAAGATGTTTTCTTTAAAGTACTGTTAAAATATCTAACAGATACATATTGTAGCATAACGCATGAGAAAACATGTAACTGCAGGAGCTGCCATGTTAGGATCGGCTCATTAGCGTTATTTTATTCCATAACAGTGTCAAAGCTAAAATATCTTGCACCGCGTTGATTACAATGGTATAATTCTCCATAATGTGCTAACTAAATTAGAGTTCAGAACAAATTAGGTTTTTTTTCGCCACATCTCAGCGCATCTTACATAAAACATCTTAATCGCTATAAATGATGTACGCACGGCACGTGTAATACGGAGGGGACGTGGGGTAACTCACTTTCATGACCCTTCAGTGGGAACATTAAGTGCCTCGTGTTTTTTCTTTAGACATCATAAGGAGCAGCACGGAGCATTCCTCCTCTATCGAGAAGGCTTATATAAACAGCATTTCCACTTACCATACAATCCTTTTGAATCAAAACTCCCTTTCTGAATTATTTTGCTGAACTGACAATGGGACTTTCATGTTCTGAGCACTTATGTCAACTTAACAGCCGTGGCTATCTTCTTTCCCGCTTGTGGAAAAAAGACTAGTCTTGAAGATTTTGCTGCAAGAAAAAAAAAATCTCTGAGCTTCTAAATTGGCATTTAAAGGAGTCGCTAAGCACTCTTTGCTTTTAAATCGTTTCCATTCTATAACCTCAATGACATTTCAGTGAAGCTACAAACATTTCTGAGCAAAGACACTTGCTGATTATGGCTGGCCTCTTATAGTCATGTATGTGTTCAAGAGGATAAAAGTTGCAGTTGCTTGCGGTCACTCTTTATTTTCAGGATGATGTAGCTGAGGTCTGAATAAGCAACAAGTAACACTTGGTTCCCATGAAACAATACATGCGTCCCATCCAATTTTCCATGTATCAGTCAATGGTAAGTGGCAGGCAAAGACTTAACCCACCTCCCACTTACTCCCAGTGATTTTCTAAGCTGGGTTATAGGCAAACAGTTAAATACACAGATATGTCAAAGAATTTGTGTCTTTGTTCATCCACTTCTAAAATTTTCACAGCATTGCCCCACAGCAAGTTTAGGTCACTTCCCCTGTTATAGTTCTAGACTGTAGAAGGACTTTGGGGTGTCCTCTCTTCGTTCCTAGTCTGGTGATTAAACAACGCAACAGCAAACTGGTGAAGTCATCTTTCTTCTCTCTCCTTCTATCAGCGTGATCTTTGTCAGCACATTTTGTCACATGAAGGATAGTTACATACCCTGTTTCCCCGAAAATAAGACCTAGCGTGATTGTGGCTGATGGCTGCAATATAAGCCCTACCCTCCAAATAAGCCCTACCCTGTTTCCCCAAAAATAAGCCCTACCCTGTAAATAAGACCTACAAGGACTTTAACTAGGGCTTATTTGGGGGGCAGGGCTTATATTGCAGCCATCACCGACAATCACGCTAGCTCTTTTTTTCGGGGAAACAGGGTAGTTAGTCTGGTTGAAAAAAGACACAAGTCCATCTAGTTCAACCAACCAATTAGAATGCCTAATTTGCTCCCAGTACTGCCCCTTTCTCTCCCAGTCTGAGCGCTTCTGTATAGGGGAAAGCAAGAGGCTGTTGGAAAGTCAAAGTCAACTGAATGTTCCACTCGGAAGGCTTCGGAAAGGGTTGTCCGCAGAAGTCAGGGAAGGCCTACAGGCATATGATCTCTGATCCATCCGTGTGTTGGTAGATTGGGCAAATCATCTCAGATGTCTGTTGACTTCCACATAGCTCTAGAGCAGTGGTCCCCAAAGTGCAGCTCAGGGGCTGGATACGGCCCTTAACTTTCTTTGATCTAGCCCTAAAGGCACTATTCCATCCACTGATTGGGCATAATTTCTCCCACTGACCCCAAAAAAGGGGCTCAATTATTCCCAATGAAACCAATGATGGGGCGTTATTCCATCCACCGACATCAATAGTGGGGCATAGTTTCTCCCACTGATCCCCACAAAGGGGCAAAATTGTTCTCAATGTTCCCAACAAAGCGGCATAATTCCTGCCAATGATACCAAAGATGGGGCATTGTTTGCTCCCTCTTATGCCAGGACACTTTTTACTTCCACTGATCACAGTCTGGTCCCCCTAAATTCCCTAAATGTAAGTTTTACATGTCTATGCAATGAAGGCAAAAGTGTGAGCAGGAAGGAGACATCTTTAGCATCAGGTTATCTCAAGAGGAACAAAAACATCAGATGAGGTTTCTAACTGCTTCATTCGTTCCTCAGCTGTCATTTTGTTTGTTTTTTTGTACTGTTATGTCCCCTATGGGACAAAATCCGACAACAGCTAGGAAAGAGAAGGACACTTCATAGTGGCAGCTTATTCTGACTCTGGTCACTTTCCTGAGACAGGCAACGGCAAGAGGAATCCAGAAGCTGACACACCCCCTACCTTTGCACTCCTCTTGCCATTGTGTGTCTGGGGAAAGTGCTAAGTGCAGAGATAAGCTGTCAATATGAAGCATCCATCTCCTTCCTAGCTGTTGTCAGATCGGCTGCAGCTGAAAGGATGGGGCCGCAGTTTGGATAACGTAGCTAGGGTAAAAAAAGCACCTAGAAATATTGGACAAGTGCTACATGCATCCTCATAGAAGACAGAACAGCAAAAAAAAATTATAAATAAATGACCGAATTGATGAAATCACGTGTTTCAGTTTTCTTTAAATACACAAATGCAGTATTGTTGTGTGGGTAAAATAAGTGGTTAAGAAAAATCTGTCTGTGCCAGGACTTCTATTTACTCTTTTCTTGCTCATGGCACTGTCAGATAAAATTGAAGAATTTTGGTATTTGGCTGATCACAAGCTCTTTAAAAGTATTTTCTATTGAATTTATTTAATACAGAAACGGCATAAATATGTTATTTATTGCTTTCATTCCTATATCATAACGACTGAAATCAAACGTGTTGATTTAAATTGGCATCCTGCTGGGCAAGTCTGAAAGCAGCCAGATATATAATGTTTCCATAGAAACTGCTTGCTATAGCTGAAAGACCATAAGTAGTAGCAAAATAACGATACAAATGTGCAAAAGGGTTGACAAGAGAGTTTGACTGGACTGCAAATGAAAAGCAAACATACTGAAACTAGCATCCAAGAGAAGGAACCATAAGGGGGTTAAGACTTGCCTTTTTTTGTCAGCCTTCCAGAATACCCCAGTGTCCCCCATACTACTATTGCAAATACACACATTCTGAAAGTCTTAGCATAGGAATGCCCCCCTTCTGACAGCCCATACTCCAATGCTTTACCAACACAAACTTGTTGATAGGCCCAAGTGTGACAATGGCTCTCCCAGCCCCACCCTGCACAGAGATTTTCCAACTCATGGGACAGCAATCTAAGACCCCTTTCACACTGAGGCAGTTTTCAGGCGTTTTAGTGCTAGAAATAGCGCCTGAAAACCGCCTCCCATTCATTTCAGTGTGACTTTTCACACTGGGGCGGTGCGCTTGCGGGACGTTAGGAAAAGTCCTGCAAGCAGCATCTTTGGGGAGGTTTGGTAGCGCAGTATTTAGCGCTACCAAAACGCCCTGCCCATTGAAATGAATGAGCAGAGCTTCCAAAGCACCTAAAAAGCGCTTCGGAAGCGGCATAACACGGGCACTTTTAACCCCTTCTTTGGGGTTAAAAGCGCCCCACTAGTGGCCGAAAAGTGCCGCTTAAACAGCGCTAAAGCGAGCGAGGTCTAAGTGTCAGCAGAAGGAGGGTGATCATCACTGGGACCGATCCATTCCATAGTTAACCCTTTACGCACACAAACAATAGTTGCCACCACGTTTTACGTATGTGCTTTAACCACTTGCCGACCAGGCTTTTTCTGGCACTTTTTGTTTACAAGTATAAATCAGTATTTTTTGCTAGAAAATTACTTATAGCCCCCAAACATTATATATATATATATATTTTTAGCAAAGACCCTAGGGAATAAAATGGCGATCGTTGCAATTTTTTTGTTCCGTAAAGTTTATTGAACAGTAAATCAAATACAAAGTGGTACAAGTTCAAACGGTGACAATGCAATGTCAGAAAAGAAAAAAAAAAGGGGAATAAAAGCGAGAAGGTTTTACATCGTATAATTCACAACATGCATTAGGAAAATAACAGCACTAAAAGCATCGGTAGGAGCTAAGATCATTCTTTGAAGTTACAAAACATCATTGTAAATGAACAGACTAACGGAGCAGATTGAAACAATAGGTTGGGGTTTGTAGACGGGTAAAAGGTTCATAAAAGAGACCGTTGCAATTTTTTATGTCACATGGTAATTGGGCAGCGGTTTTGCAAATGCATTTAAAAAAAAAAAAATACCCTTTAATGAATTAAAAAAAAAACCACAATAGTTACCCCAATTTTTTTGTATAATGTGAAAGATGATGTTACGCCACATAAATAGATATCTAACATGTCACGCTTTAAAATTGCGCATGCACATAAAATGATGACAAAGTACAAAAATCTCCATAGGCGACCGCCGGTCACGAGCGTCGGCACCCCCCCCCCCCCCCGAGTGCAGCGGCATGCGCACCTGCTATCCCACTTAAAGGAGCCGACATATAGCTACGACGGCTCGCGGGATCATTCCGACCTGCCACAGTATAATGATGGCGGCTGGTCGGCAAGTGGTTAATTTCTATTTTTGTGTCACTTTGTTGCTTATCTTCATGTGACACTGATGTGGAATTTTCCTCAGTTTGAAGTGTTTGTGTTAGTTCAAGACATTTTGAACACACTAAAGTTTCATCAACACCTACACTTCTACTGATGGTTACATTGTTTGCATCTTGGTGTAGAATTCTGTATCCCTTATGAGATTTACTGTACCCCACAAGCACACCTTCCTTTGCGCAAGCATCCCATTTTGTACGTTTTTCTTTTGGGATGTACACATAGGCTTTGCTTCCAAAATATTTTAAATGGTTCTAACTCTGCCTGATCTTCTCCAATGATCTGACTTTTCCTGACACCCTCCCTGTACAGCCTTTCATTGGGGAGCCCAGTGTGTTACTGTTTCTGCTCCCCCAGCACTTATGCAGCTGAGAACAAAGAGAATGTGATCACTTATAATAAAAAAAGGGAAAAAAGTCATTTATAATGTTTTTTATATCTATCCCCTTCCCGCCGAGCATACGCAGATGTGCGTCTTCGGCTTTCAGGGGTTATACCGGGATGATGCCCGCAGCTGCAGGCATCTTCCCGGTACCGTCTTTTAGAGCCGGCGGTCGGCTTTCCAGGGATAACAACCGATGCGGCTAAAAAACGCTCGATTGTTATCCCGGAGGAGCGGGAGGGGACATCACCCCCTCCCGCCACCTCCCGCCGCTCTGAGCAGGCCTCCGGTCCCACTGGGAGACCCGATTCATGAACCGCCGCTTCCAGCGGCTAGCCACAGACTGGAACGAGGCCGGAAATGGCTTCGTTCCAGTCTCCTGATTGTAAACATGGAAGCAACGTCATGACGGCGATCTGAATACTTTGAAGTGCAAAGTCTTTTAGATCCCCCGATCCCTCCATAAAGAGTACTTGTCACCACCTATTACTGTCACAAGGGATGTTTACATTCCTTGTGACAGCAATAAAAGTGATGACATTTTTTTCTTTAAACACAATTTAATAATATAAAAATAAATAATAAAAAAAATTTTTTTAAAGCGGCCCCGTCCCCACGAACTTGCGCAGCAAAGAAAACGCATATGGAAGTCACGCCCGCATATGTAAACGGTGTTCAAATCACACATGTGAGGTATCGCCGCGATCGTCCGAGCGAGAGCAATAATTCTAGCACTAGACCTGCTCTGTAACTCTAATCTGGTAACTGTAAAAAAAAATTAAATCTTCGCTTATGAAGATTTTTAGGTACCATAGTTTGTCGCCATTCCACGAGTGCGTACAATTATAAAGCGTGACATGTTTGGTCTCTATATACTCGGCGTAACATCATCTTTCACATTATACAAAAAATTGGGCTAACTTTACTGTTTAATTTTTTTTAAATTCATGAAAGTGTCCCTTTTCCCAAAAAGTTGCGTTTAAAACACTGATGCACAAATACCGTGTGACATAAAATATTGCAACAATCGCCATTTTATTCTCTAGATTCTCTGCTAAAAAATATATATATAATGTTTGGGGGTTCTAGGTAATTTTCTAGCAAAAAATACGGATTTTAAATTGTAAACACCAAATGTCAGAAATAGGCTTAGTCATGAAAGGGTTAAACATAATTGTTTTGCCTTTCATTTCTATTCTAAATTGAATGGGCTGTTTTACAAGGTGAATTGTTCACCAAATTTGCTTTAACAATTCTGACCTTTACCGTAGGATTATGTCTGTGAAACGCACTGCCACACAGACAGAAAGGTAACAGAGTTAAAAACATGATAGCACTGTTCAAAAAGACAAGGATTGTTTAATTTCTTGTTTAGAGCATTTAGAGAATGGGCTTATTGACTTTCAAACATTGTTTAAGACCTTGTTTGCACCTACAGAGGTAGGAGCGCTGAAACATTTATTATATTTTGCACACATGCCCTTTAATGTTACTTTTCTAACCGTATAAATATTTCCAACTGATTGTGTTTTATTGTTCAACAACCAACATATCATTGCACAGAATGAAATCATGATTTCATAGACATCAAACATGATATTGATCTTATGTCTGGACCTCGTAATATAGGGGGATTGGTACCTAACCAATCGTTTCTTCCTTATACATTAGTGTAGATATTTGGTATTAATGTATTTGTCAGGTACCTGGTTGGAAGCCGGAGTGCTGAGAGGGCTCCCCTTGTCACTGAGTGCAGAGCACCTCTAAAGGTTATACAAGAGATGCAGTGCTCAAAGAATCATGGGTTGCCAGCTGTGGTAGCCTGACGAGCTGAGAAGATGATCACCGGATAATGGTAGGAATAAGCAGGATGCACTTCAGGGCAGGTGTCCCTTAGAAGCCCCAGGTGTACTTGGCAGCAGGGCGGGACAGGATCAGGAGCCAGGCAAGGGGTCATGCACGGTTAATCAGTCAGGAGCAGAGGCAGATAGCAGGATCAGGAACTAGCCAGGGTCATACACAGGTAATCAAGCAGCAGCGGAGCCAGTAGTACAAGCCAGGGGTCAAAGCCAGGGATGGAGATAAGGCAGGTCAGAGGACAAGCCAGGTCGGTAACACGCAATCCAAAATCAGAATACACAGAAGCACAGGAACATGGGGGGGCTGACGATCATCCAGCAATGTAGTAAGCAGAGCAGCTGTCCTTTATAGGCCAGTGGGTAGCAGAATCTATCACGTCCTATGCGTGCCACCGCGTATTCACAGATTGGCCCTGTCACGCATGTTCATACGCTAATGCGCCATCCATGCGCTGATGCGAACGGAAGCGTGCAGGTTGCGGCCATGTCAAGTATTGGCGATATTGTCAGTTTTCCTTCGGCTATTCTCATGACAGTATTGCCATCATCACAGTCTATAAATATGGAAATTGCATTGGACAGAACTCTAGGCAGCTCATCTGTATGTTAGTATAGGTCACTAATCCCAGAGTGACAGATGTGTTTTCCTCCAGACTATTTACGATAGGCTGTATTAAGAGATTTTCTAGATTCAGTACTGCTTTACCACCTGGCCAAAACACAAGAGGAGGCTCACTAAATCTGGCTGTCCTTCACACACATTCAATTTTAATTTCAATTGTTTTCAGTATGCCTCCCTTTACTCAGTTTGGGGTTCATCAGACCTCATTATTGTCACACCAGTCATTGCCATGTTGTAAAGAGAGTGAACGGGGTTCCTATACTTCAGCTTTCAGAAAGCTTCTATATGTTTAGACAGTGAAAGGGGTATGTGGCCTATTGGACTGGTATGTAACATGGGATGTATAATGCCTAGTACCATGCTATATATGTTTTGGCTTATGTCAGGTTTTGTACAATAAGTTTACTATGAAGGAATACATTGAGTATATACAGAGCTGAGTAAAAGGCAAACTCCAGGCAGACAGAAAAAAAAAATCATGCAGGTATGTGCTCATTAAAAATCCTTAAAGGCTAGGTTCAACTTTGTTTATCTTTTTTTTTCTAAATTCCAGCTCCCATTTGTACCAATATAGCATCAATGTGCTTCTTTTGCAAAAATAAAAAAGCTTTCTATTTATTCTGCACACTTCTCTCACTGTCTTCATGGTTGTTTTAAAACAATGCCCCATTACTTCTGCCTTACTTCCTGGACAGATTTTAGGTCATGACACAGGAAAGAGTTGACCAGCTGAGGGTAGATGATGGGTAGATATGGCCTAAAGTCTGTCCAGGAAGTAAGGCAGAAGTAATGGAGAAGTGTTTTCAAACAGCCATGAGGACAGTGAGGTAAGTGTGTGCAGAATAAAAGGAATAGGTGGGAAGCTTTTTAAGAAGTACAAATATAATGCTATATTGGTACATAGGGGAGCTGGAATTTAGAAAAAAAAAAAGAGGTAAACTTAGCCTTTAAGTGTAATTACAAAATCAGCTAGTATAAGTACCTGCATTTGACTTGGTATGGTATCAGCTTCTTACAACCCCTCTACATCAGATATCAGACTGGGAGACAGAGGGGCTGCACAAGGAGCAATGCAGTCGATCTGTTGTAGTTAGAGTTGCCACCCCATCCCTTTAAACCCGAACACATATTAATTACACAAGTTCTATGGCTAATTGAATGCAGGTAAGGCATTAAAGTGTAAGTAAACCCCCCTATTGTTTTCAGCCAAGGAAGCTGACATCTTTGCCTCTGTTTAATCTACAACTGCAATGATGCTGCACATGTGATTGGTTAAGACACCGGCCATTGGCTGGTTTGACAGTTTGGTTGAGAGCACAACCAATGGGAGTGTTACATTTCCGGCACGTGCCGGAAATGAAACTGTTTTATGGATGGGTTTACTTCCGCTTTAAGTGAGTTTAATTACCACCTTAATCAGCCACAGAACCCGTGTAATTAATATGTGTTCGGGTTTAAAGGGTTGAAACGGCAACCCTAGTTATAGTTACGCAAATGGGTTTGTGTTAGGGACAGTCTGAAATGACCTATTAATATTTGTAAGCGGTAAGTTAAGATAAAGGGAGAGCAGTTGAGCGCTTAGTATGGCTATATAGCTATAGATATGCCACACATTTTCACAGCCCAGAACGACTTGTGTATAGTAGTTTTGAAGAATGAAATGCTGAACATATTTTGACAATTTAATCAACCCTGATTAGAGGCCAACATTTTCTGGGAAAAGTTTCTGTCACATAGTGTCCTGTATGTATCCTGGTGTAACTGCAGCAGAAGGAGAAAGGAGATCTCCTAAACACGGAAACCAATAAAAAGCTGGCAGAGATTTTAACTCTTCCTCACTTCATCCAAAATTTAAATAAAAAGAAAAAAGGTCTTGGTTCGAGTTGGGACATTAAAGGCCAATTTCAGCCAATTGTTTTTTTGTTTTTTTTTTCATTTTTGATAAACCAGGAAAAGACAATTTATCACTGTCCCCCCTTTTGGGAGATTCACCTCCTCCCCTTCCTTTTGACAGGTATCACACAGACAGAACTGAATCTGTGGGTGCAAGCCATCATGCATGTAGGTAGGTTGCCACTGTATTTTGTTAGCCAGCTTGGCTGCCTATGCCAGACTCAGTGGAGGGAGATTTCTGCAGAATATTTGGCAAGTACAGAATCACAGTATATATAAATTAATATGCAAAGTGGTTGGAGGGAAGCTTCAGTATGGCAAAGATGTTTTTATTACAAATTATGTGAGCTGACTGCAGTTCCTCTTTAAGTAGTCCATTAGGGTAAGGGTCAGTGTGTGCTTCTTCTCTTGGTGACGGATCCTTCTTAGCACCCTTTGTGTGGACCTGCACTTAATCGACCCGTATGAGATCTCTTCATTTACCACTTTACATGAACTTAAAATGAATGTATAAGCGCTGCATTTATATTTTATTAATGATCCAGATTGGTAAATTCAACACTTTAATACATTAGGCTGTACATATTCAAATATGTATTTCTGGGGGTGGGGGCGGGGAAGGGGCAGGGGTCACACCCTCCAAACTCTAACCTACAGAGTAATTGAGTACATACAGCAGTTAAAATTCAAATATCCGTAAACCATCTTGGCCTTTACAAAACTCATTGTTCTTCCTTACCAAACTTTTATGCACGCAGCCCAGAAGGTTGATTCAGCATCTCCCTAATGCCGGGTCTGTAACCTAACAGCTGCTGTACACCTCAATTAAACCTTTATCCTGTGAACGTGACATGTTCTGCTGATACCAATTACCTGTAAGTATAAAACAGAGGCTTTCAAGAGCAGAAACTTCTTTCTCATATGCCAGCCGCTCAGAGACCTTATCATTAGGAAGACTGACCTGTCCCTTTCATGAATAAAACATTGCTCTGCTTTCAACACGTTCATGATCTTTTTAGTTTATATATCTAGGGCAGCAGATTATTTCAAAGTGCACCTGTCTTTTTTATGTTATGTTGCAAATGATGCGGCTACGGAAATCCTGCTGCTTTTTTATAGCTTAAAATATTCATATATTCAAGAGGTGAAGTTAAAATACCATTAAAGATTAAAACATAATTAAAGTATATGTGAAAGCAAAAAAAAAAGTACATCACTGCAATTCAAGGACATGTCTTCATGTTTTATCTCTTTAAACCAGCCATTCTCAAAAAGGGTTCCTTTAGAGCAGGGGTCTCCAAACTGCGGCTTGCCTTTATCCGGCCCTCAGGGCACTTTTCCTCCCACTGACACCAAAGGGGCACCATTCCTTCCACTGACATCAACAATGGGGCATTTTTCCATTCATTGACACCAATGATAGGGCACCATTCCTCCCACTGACACCAATGATGGGGCACTATTCCTCCCACTGACACCCAAAATGGGGCATAATTCCTCCCACTAATACCAATGATGGGGTACTAGCCCTCCTACTTACTACAGGAACTATGTAGTTTATTTACTCCCACTTACGCTGGGGCATTTTCTACTTCCACTGGCCACTCCAGCCCCCCTAAAGTCTGAAGGATATTAAACCGGCCCTATGTTTAAGAAGTTTGGAGACCCCTGCTTTAGAGCAGGGATCGCCAAACTTTCTAAACAAAGGGCCAGTTTACTGTCCCTCAGACTTTGGGTGGTTCAGACTAAGGCCAGTGTGAGTAGAAAATGCCCTGGTGTCAAAGGTTATTAAACAATGCCCCATCATTGGTACAGTATTAGTGGAAGGAATATTGCCCCATTGTTGGCATCAGGGAAATAAACAGTGCCCCATCGTTGGTGTCAGGGGAAAAATTAGCACCTCATCTTTGGTGTCAGTGGGAAGAATAGTTCCCCATTGTTGGTGTCAGTGGGAGGAATAGTGTCCCACCCATCATTGGAGCACAGGTGTGTCAGGAGGAGGGTGTCTCTCTGGAGCTGCTGCAGATCCGTGTGAGAGGGGACTGGTGAGGAAATCTATCCCAGCTCTCCTGGCTCCTTTCTGGGGAAGCCATGGAGGCCAGCAGGGCCTCTCCTGCTGGAAGCTCACAGCCATCTCCTGGGCCGTCGGGTGACATGCCTGCCCCTGTACAAGCTGATCTCTCTACCCCTGGTAGGGATGAAGGTTCCGAAGCCATTCGGGAGCGAGTGGTGGCCGGGATTAAGGTCCTAAATAGGGAGAGGGATAAGCTTTACAAGCTACGAGCGGAGCTGAAGCGTCTGCGAAGGCAGCGGGAGGGCTTACACAGCCAGAAGCGTGGATCCATGGATCCGGAGATCCAGTTGGCCAAAGTCCGTGTGGACCATCAGGAGACCATTGTGGCCATGATGGAAGGCAGAGATGGGCCATTTAAGGAGAAGTTTGGAAATGACAGGAGGTTTGGAAGAATGACAAAGATGGAGGTGGAGGAGGAGACCCCCAGTTCTGACCCCCTGCCCCCTCAGGGAGAGGTAAGCAGCCCCATGCCTTCCCAGGACTCAGGAGGCATGCTCAGGGCCATCCAGGTAATGGAGTCTCCTATGCGGAGGAATCAGTTAATGTTTAATGAAGAGGACATTACTGATGATGTACCTGATAAGGTAAAGACTGCCAAGTCCCATGTTGTGGATAAGACTGTTTTTGTGCCTTTCAACACTGACAATGTGCCTAATGACAATCAGGCTGCTGATCCTGTGTGCAGCAATGTTGTGCTTGCTGATGCTGCAATGCAGCAAGAGTTACTTTTAAAAAATGTCATTTCTGTAGAAGAACCACAGGTGTCAGCAGAGCCCATTAACCCTTCTTTAGGTGAGTCCAAAGCTGTTTGCCCCACTGCTGCTGAGGACTCTACAGCGCAGCATCAGGAGACAGCTGGTATTGCAGCAGAAACTGTGACCTTTCCTGATGGGAAATTGAATATTGCTGTGACTGATAACAATCACCCCAGTATCAGTGTGATGGACAATCGTCCTGCTATGGATTTTGCCAGTTCAGTTCAGACAGTTGATAATGATGTACAGACTAATGTGACTTCAGTGTGGGGCCTTGGCCCTGATAAACCTACCTTTGCTCAGGTGGTACGCTCTGCTCCTGGTAGCTCTGCTCCCAAGCGGGGTTTTCCCCTACAGGCTACCACTTTGAGCACCCCAGGATCTGGTCTTGGGTCTCTGGCTTCTGCTGGGGGTCCCAGACGTAATGTTGTTATTCTGAAATGGGAAGGTGGTGCGATCCCTCCAGCACGGCGTGCAGTGGTGGATTTGATTTTGGAGATGGGTTTTGGGGCAAATGATCTGTATGCCTTTATACATGTAGCTGGGACACGGGATTATACAGTTAGCTTCACCAGGCCAGAGGGTCTTGACCTGTTCTGGGAGAGATATGAGGCTCGGTGCAGGTCAAGACCTGAATGGGAAGGTCTGGCCCCAGTTGCAGTTTCTCAGAGGTCTACAGTAAAAAAAATCACAATTATCCTCACTAATGAGAGTGTCCCTGCCCGGGATCTAGAGGTTTGGTTAGGGAACTATGGGGAGGTTTTGACCAAGCCCAATAAAATCCTTGATGAGCGTAACATCTGGACTGGGGGTTGGTCAGTTACAGTCAGGTTGGCCAGGGATGGGAATGTTGTCCGTCACCTGCCCTCCTCAGCTTTTATAGGGAGGGATAGGATGACTGTTTTTTACCCTGGTCAGCCGAAGCTGTGTCACCGCTGTGGAGAAAAGGGGCATTTGAGTTCCTCCTGTTCAGCCTTGATATGTTCAGTGTGTCGGGGTCAGGGTCATATGGCTAAGGACTGCACCGAAATGATCAGGTGCAACCTGTGCCTGCGCCTTGGCCACCCCTACAGCAGATGTCCTGAAGCCTGGCACAATATGGAGAAGGAGGTAATTGATGACATGTCAAGGCTGGACAGGATGGAGGGTGAGGCCCCTGGTGTACCATCCTCCTCTGCGGTGACCGACTCCCCTGGTCCTGCTCAGGATCCCTCTCCAGTTCCTGTGGCCACCCCTCATGTGTCTGTAAGTATTCCTTCTGTATCTGTATCTGTGTCCCCCCAGCCTACTGTACCCTCTCCTCTTGTGTCAGAACCTTCCAAGTCTGTGCCCCCCGAGTCAGTTACCCCCCAGGAGTCTACCCCTCCTAAGTCTGATTCAAAGGGAGCACCCCCCCCCACCAGCAGTGGTAGTGGGTACTAAAAAGGTTGCTTCTTCCTCTGTAAAGAAGTCTTCTGTAAAGACTTCACAGAAAAAAGTAAGAGATGACGGCATCTCTGAAGCTGACCTGCAGTACCTGGAGGAGAGAAGGAAGGTTGGGAAGCGGAAGAAGCAGGTGGTGAGGATGGAACAGGCTCCAGTGCCTGTCTCCAACCGGTATAGGTCCTCTAATTGGGATATCTCTTCATCTGGAGCTTCTTCAGAGCGAAGTTTTGATTCCGAAATGGAGTTTGAGGCGGCCTCAAGAAAGAGAGAGGCTTCTGGTGATGAACAGCAGAGGGGAGCTAAGAAGCAAACCACCCAATAACCCAAATGGCGGTTCCCCCTCCGTTAAAAGTGGTGACAATAAATGTCGCCAGCATTAAGTCAGTAAGAGCTCGTTCTATGGCCTTCTTTTTGTTCAGCCAATTAGATGCTGAAATTTTATTTTTGCAAGAGACTAGGCTCACCTCCTTGGCAGATATTCATATGGCCAAGAGAGAGTGGAGGTATGGTCCATCTTACTGGTCTCTTGCGGCCGAGCCTTACGGCGGTGTGGCGGTGTTGTTTAAAACCGGCATGGTAACTGTCCGGCGGGTTATTGAGGTGGAGATTGGGAGATGTATGGTCTTAGACGTCCTTGTGGGAGGGCAGGACCTGCGCCTAATTAATGTTTATGGACCGCACACAAAGTGGGACAGGAAATGCCTTTTTACAAGGATCAAGCCATTTCTTTTTACATCCCGGCAAGTGGTCTTTGGAGGTGACTTTAATACAGTAACTAGGCCCAAGGACAGGAAGGACTTCAAGGACAGGCTGGGATATGATAGCGTTTTTTTAAATAGTATGGTTAGGGATGCTGGTCTTGTGGATGTGCACATTAAGCACCTCCCGGATGACACTGGGTTCACCTTTCATCGAGGTAATAGTCAGAGTAGAATAGATAGGTTTTTTTTGAAGGAGACCTCTGCTTTCTCACCCCCAGTGGTGCAGGCAGTAGAGTTCTCTGATCACTGTATGCTATCTGTGGTTCTGAATGCTTCAGACGCCCCTCAGAGGGGCAAGGGCATCTGGAGATTGAATTCGACTCTACTCAAGGAAGAACATGTTAGACAATCCTTTGAGGAATTCTTTCAGGCACAGGTGACCATCCTGGACTTTTGTAGCAGCAAGGCTGAGTGGTGGGAGCTGACCAAAAAGAGGATTGCTGGATTCTTCAGGGGCCTAGCCAATAGAAAGCAGTTTAATAAATACATGACCTACCAACGTTTACGGAGGAAGCTGGATATTCTTGTCTCGAGAGGAGGAGATCCTGGGGCAATCTCCGAAGTGAAACTCCTTCTCAGGAAGTGTCAATATGACCGGCATGCCTCTTTGGTTCTGGAGAGGGACTATGGGAAGTACCACTCGCCTGACCCTTACCAGAACTGCAAACAAGGTGTAGCTGTTAAAACGGTCGTTGGCCTTAAGGACAGTACAGGTTCCTTGACAAAGTCCAGGTCAGGGATTCTGGAGGTCGTGAGGTCCTTTTATGCTGACCTTCTTGGGAGGTGTCAGGGTGATAACCGTAGGACGGGTAATTCTGCCAGTATTCCTCATGGTGGCGCCCTTCTGCCTATTTAAGCCTGCTGCTGGTTCATGCTGGTTGCTGGATTATCATCAGCTTCCTGTTTTCCTTGTTCCTGTGTTCCTGGTTCCTGTTGTGATATCTGCTTCCTGTTACTACTCGGCTTGCCTGACTGCTCCAGTATTCCGCCTGCATTGACCCCGGCTTGTATCTGACTATTCTTCGGCTCCGCATTTGTACCTTGATCGTCCTCCTGTGTTTGACCCCCGGCTCGGCTACCTTCTCTGTTCCTGATTATCCTGCTGTACTTCACCTTGGACTGATTCCTGTGCTGAATGACCATTGGCCTGGCTCTGACTCCGCTCCTGGTTGCTCCACGGCTCCATACCTGGAATCCCTCCTTGCACGGTTGCCCTTCAACCTTACCAGCGCACCCTAGCAGCTCCCTGCTATCTGCTACTCAGCAACTGCGATCTGGCAACCCGTGCACCTTTGGGCACCGTATTCCCTGTCTCACTCCCAGGGTTACGCTGCACTTAGCCGCAAGGGGCGCCCCCTCTGCAATTCGGCCTCACATCCAGGACTCTGACAGTATAATCCAGCCATGACTGAGGCCGGCAGAGGTGCGTCCCCAATAGAGACTTTATGCCAACAGGCCGCTACCCTTACACGAGTGGTCCAAGTTCTTCAGGAAAGATACCTTCAATTAGAAGGAAAACTCCAACATTTTATGCTACCATCTGCCTTTTTGGATCCTGGTTCCTCCTCCACCAATCTCCCTGCTACGGCCTCTTCGGTACTGACTGTGCCCCCAGAACCGCGGGTACCTACCCCTGAACGTTTCTCTGGAGACCGGCAGAAATTCAGATCCTTCAAGAATGCCTGCCTGTTATATCTGGCTCTGCAACCCCGTACCTTTTCCACTGAGACTGTCAAAGTTGGCTTTCTTATCTCCCTGCTGACCAATGAACCCCAGGCATGGGCCCACAGGTTATGGGAACAGAAGGACCCAGCTACTAGTTCAGTGGAAACGTTCTTTACGGCCCTGTCGCAATTGTATGATGACCCCCAGCGTACAGCCACCGCTGAGGCCGCTCTGCATTCTCTTCAACAGAAACGGCGCCCGGTGGAAGACTATGCTGTGGACTTCCGCCGGTGGTCTGCCGATACAGACTGGAATGAGGCTGCGTTGAAATACCAGTTTCGCCTGGGGCTTTCTGAATCCCTTAAGGACGAGTTGGCCAGGGTCGGCATCCCTGCTACCCTCGAGGGGCTCATTCAGCTATCCATCCAGTTGGATAGACGCCTTCGAGAGCGCCAGGCTGAACGTTCTCAGACTCCCAAGGTGCAGGGACCAGAGATTGGCGCTATGCCTGTTGGTTTGGTGCGATCCGCACTGACTCCCGAGGAAAAGCAGCGTCGGCGTCAAGCCAATCTCTGTCTCTATTGTGGCCGAAACGGACATTTCCTGAGCAACTGCCCCATAAGGCCCAGCAAGGTACCCAAGAACTCTCCAGTGTACTTCCAGATGTCCGGAACTTCCACTTCTCACCTTATCCTTTCCATCACGCTACAGTTGGCCGACAAGGGGGTTCAGCTTCAGGCCATAGTCGACTCCGGGGCATGCAGTTGTTTCTTGGACTTGGACTTAGCACTAAAGCTCGGTCTGGCCCTTCTTCCCAAGAACCGTAGATTGGAAGTCCTCCTGGCTGATGGCACCCTGCCTAGTTCCGGTCCTGTGACACAAGAGACCACTCCTCTTTTGGTTACTACTCCTGATGGTCATCAGGAATTCATACGTTTCGACATTCTAAGCTCACCTATGTTCCCTGTCATCTTGGGTACCCCATGGCTCCAAGCCCACAACCCCCAGATCAACTGGATCAGGAAAGAAATTTCATTCACTTCACCTTATTGCCTACAGCACTGTCTTGCCCCTGAAACCAGTAATGTAGCCAGTTGCCTGTCAGTCCAACCTGTACCTGTCAACAACCAGAGTATTCCACCGGCCTACCAGGAGTTTGCAGATGTCTTTGACAAGAAAAAGGCTGATGTCCTGCCACCACACCGGTCATACGATTGTCCAATTGAATTACTCCCAGGAGCCGAAATCCCATTCGGTCGCATATTCCCCCTCTCGGAGGTGGAACTAGGAACATTGCGACAATACATTGATGAAAACCTGGAGAAAGGCTTCATCCGTTCCTCCTCTTCTCCTGCTGGAGCCGGAATCTTTTTTGTCGAAAAAAGGGACAAATCCCTAAGACCATGTGTGGATTACAGGGAGCTCAATAAAATCACTATAAAAAACCGTTACCCTCTTCCTCTAGTTCCGGAACTTTTCCAGAGACTCCGTACTGCCCGAATATTTACTAAGCTTGACCTTCGAGGAGCCTACAATCTCGTTCGCATCCGAGAGGGTGACGAATGGAAGACAGCATTTAGAACTCGCTTTGGACATTTCGAGTACTTAGTGATGCCATTTGGATTGTGCAACGCCCCGGCCACATTCCAACATTTTGTAAACGATATCTTTCGAGAATTTCTGGATTACTTCGTCATCATCTACCTGGATGATATCCTGATATTTTCAACCACCCTGGAGCTCCATCGTACACATGTAAGGACAGTTCTGCACACTCTACGTAAGCACAAACTCTATGTAAAAGCAGAGAAGTGTGATTTTGAAAAAGAGTCAATACAATTCCTGGGGCTAATTATCTCAACTGGTGGTGTTGCCATGGACCCGCAAAAGGTACAGGCAATCTTGGACTGGCCAACTCCATCGGATAAAAAGGGAGTACAAAGATTCGTGGGGTTTGCAAACTTTTATAGGAGGTTTATAAAGAACTTTTCCTCCATCATCTCACCAATCACCCAAGTTACCCGTTTACATACTCGGTTCCTGTGGTCTTCAGAAGCCCAATCAGCTTTTGATAAGCTCAAATCCCTCTTTACCTCCGCACCTATCCTGCAACATCCTGATCCGGCCCTCCCTTACATCTTAGAGGTTGACGCCTCTGAAGTTGCCACAGGAGCAGTCTTATCCCAACGTCAGGGTTCTAAGTCGTTACTCCATCCTGTGGCCTTCTCCTCGCGGAAGATGAGTCCGTCTGAAAGGAATTATGATGTGGGAGATCGAGAGCTCTTGGCTATTAAAACTGCCCTGGAGGAATGGCGGTACCTCCTTGAAGGTGCTCAGCATCCCATCATGATATTCACGGATCACAGAAACCTGGAGTATCTTCGCACGGCTAAACGATTGAGACCCCGACAAGCTCGATGGGCCTTGTTTTTTGCCAGATTCAATTTTCATATATCCTTCCGCCCGGGGTCTAAGAACGGGAAGGCCGATGCCTTGTCCCGGATGTTTCCTGACACTCCCGAAGAAATTACTCCTAGCACTATATTATCTCCACAGAATTTTCTCATGATTCAGACCGACCTGAGTTCCTCACTGAAACAAGCTTCCTCCCAATGCTCTGAACCAGAAGCACTGTCTTTAAGAAACCAGGAAGGTTTTCTTTGGTATCAGAACAAAATTTTTGTTCCGCAACAAGCCAGAGCCCAGGTCCTAAAGACTTTACATGACCACCAACTTGCTGGTCACTTCGGGGTAAGAAAGACTTTGGAGCTTGTTCAACGATCTTTTTGGTGGCCCACTCTAAAGCCTGACTGCAGGGAATATGTCAGTTCCTGCACCATTTGTCAACGTAACAAGGGGTCTAACGTCAGATCTTGGGGTCTACTACGCCCATTGCCTGTGCCGGAGCAACCATGGAAAGAAATATCTATGGATTTCATAGTAGAGTTACCACCCTCGGAGAAATTTACAACCATCTTGGTAGTCGTTGACCGCCTGTCCAAGATGGCGCATTTCTTGCCCATGATGGGTACACCATCTGCTGCTGACACGGCGAAGATATTCATAAAGGAGATAGTCAGACTTCACGGCCTACCGAGCAACATTGTGTCCGACAGAGGGGTGCAATTCACCTCTAAGTTCTGGAAGGAGCTCTGCAAAACGCTTTCCATTAGAGTGTGCCTATCTTCAGCTTACCATCCTCAGAGCAACGGCCAAACCGAAAGAACTAATCAAACTTTAGAACAGTACTTACGTTGCTTCTGCTCCTTCTCCCAGGATGACTGGTCCTTGCTACTCCCGTGTGCGGAGTTTGCATACAACAACTCAATCCACGCTTCCACCAATCAGTCAC
Organism: Lithobates septentrionalis; assembly: GCA_037952835.1. Classification (NCBI taxonomy): domain Eukaryota; kingdom Metazoa; phylum Chordata; class Amphibia; order Anura; family Ranidae; genus Lithobates; species Lithobates septentrionalis. The sequence continues at coordinate 2,097,757 of JBBDGP010000955.1, forward strand.
CTTTCTGGGCCAACTACGGTTTCCATCCCTCATTCTTGCCTAATGTTATACCAGAGACCTCAGTCCCCGCAGTCCAGGACAGGATAAACGCCATTCAGGCTAATTTCCTAACTCTCCAGGCAACTATGCAGAAAGCCCAAGAGAATTATAAGAAACATTATGACAAGGGGAGGAGAGATCCCGTCTTTAAGGTTGGAGATAGAGTGTGGCTTTCCTCAACAAATCTTAAGCTGCCTTGCCCCTCCCGGAAGTTAGGACCAAGGTTTATCGGTCCATTCACAATTAAGAAGGAAATTAACCCAGTGGCATTTGAATTGTCTTTACCAAGTTCCTATAAAATTCACCCAGTGTTCCATGTTTCTTTATTAAAATCTGTTGTCTCCAGTCCTTTTCCAGGGAGAGAAGAAGCTCCGCCCCCTCCAATCTTGGTGGACAATGAAACAGAATACGAAGTAGAAGCCATTCTGGACTGCCGTCGGAGAGGTAGGACTGTTCAATTTCTTGTTAAATGGAAAGGTTACTCTGTAGAAGATAATTCTTGGGAACCAGCAGATAACATTCATGCCCCTAGACTGTTGCAGAGGTTTCAAGCCCGATACCCTGAAAAATGGGCCAGATTGGGCATCCGGAGGCTGCCCCTAGGGGGGGGGCACTGTCAGGGTGATAACCGTAGGACGGGTAATTCTGCCAGTATTCCTCATGGTGGCGCCCTTCTGCCTATTTAAGCCTGCTGCTGGTTCATGCTGGTTGCTGGATTATCATCAGCTTCCTGTTTTCCTTGTTCCTGTGTTCCTGGTTCCTGTTGTGATATCTGCTTCCTGTTACTACTCGGCTTGCCTGACTGCTCCAGTATTCCGCCTGCATTGACCCCGGCTTGTATCTGACTATTCTTCGGCTCCGCATTTGTACCTTGATCGTCCTCCTGTGTTTGACCCCCGGCTCGGCTACCTTCTCTGTTCCTGATTATCCTGCTGTACTTCACCTTGGACTGATTCCTGTGCTGAATGACCATTGGCCTGGCTCTGACTCCGCTCCTGGTTGCTCCACGGCTCCATACCTGGAATCCCTCCTTGCACGGTTGCCCTTCAACCTTACCAGCGCACCCTAGCAGCTCCCTGCTATCTGCTACTCAGCAACTGCGATCTGGCAACCCGTGCACCTTTGGGCACCGTATTCCCTGTCTCACTCCCAGGGTTACGCTGCACTTAGCCGCAAGGGGCGCCCCCTCTGCAATTCGGCCTCACATCCAGGACTCTGACAGGAGGAAAGAGCTTGACCGTGACAAGATGGAAAGCTTTTTGGACTCTACTCCAGGTCTAAATGATGAAGATGTCCCATTGATGAATTTGACAGAGGAGATCACAGTTGAAGAGGTGATAAGGGCAATTGAACAGCTTGCCATCAAAAAGTCACCTGGACCGGATGGCTTGACGGCTGAGTTTTACAAAGCTTTTAAGTCTATTCTGGCCCCACATTTGGTAGAGGTTTTTAACAGTTGCCTTGCTGATGGGGTACTTCCCTCTTCCATGAGGCACTCAGCTGTGATTGTTCTTTCAAAGGGTAAAGATCCTTCGATGATTGAGAATTGGCGCCCCATCAGCCTTCTTAATGTCGATAGAAAGATACTGGCAAAGATATTTTTCTGGCGCCTATCGTCAGTAGCAGAGTCTTTGCTTTCTCGCCATCAGCACTGTTCGGTCCAGGGTAGGTGCACCTTCACAGCAGTTTTAGCTGTCCGGGAGGCCTTGGAGCGGTGCAGGGCTGCAGGCTGGGGAAAGTATTTGCTGACATTGGATCAGGCAAAGGCTTTTGATCTTGTTAACCATGAGTACCTGTGGTTGCTCCTTAGTATGTACGGTCTGCCGGGTGGATTGGTTAAAAGTCTTGTATGAGGGGGCAGAGAGCTTTCCTCTTGTTAATGGTTGGGTTGGGCAGTCCTTTGAGGTTGGCTCCGGGGTGCGCCAGGGTTGTCCCCTGAGTCCCCTGCTCTATGTGTTTGCAATCGACCCCTTCATCAGGAGGCTAGAGAGCGGCATGTTGTGTGGGGTGCCAGTGGGGCTTCCGGGTGAGCCGCCTTTGAGGGTTGTTGCCTATGCGGATGATGTGTCGGTGATTGTCACTGGGGCGGATGAAGCAGAGGAGGTGGTCTCTCTGACATCACGGTATTCTGAAGCATCAGGCTCCAAGATCAATCAGGAAAAGAGTGAAGTTTTCTGGATGGGAAAGGAAGGTGAGGGGTTTGATCTCCCGGACACCTTTCCAGTGCCCCAGGAAAGAATTAAGATTTTAGGCATTGAATTTGGACCTGGCGATTATGGCCTCAAAAACTGGGAAGGCAGACTGGAAATTGCCAATACTAAGGTGGACAGCTGGAAGAGATGGAAGTTATCTATGAGGGAAAGGGTTGATCTGATTAAGACTTACCTGATTCCGATCTTCTTGTATGTCAGCTTTGTCTGCATCTTGCCAGTGTCTCTCTATGCTAGGGTCAGTAGTGTGTTCTTCCAGATGTTGTGGGGGAACAGACTGAACCCCATCAAGAGGAATGTCACCTATCTATCCAGGAGGGAGGGTGGCTTAGGTATGGTCAACCCAGTTCTTTTCTTTTCACTGCTTTTTCTCAAGTTTAATATTGGTAATATGCTTGCAGTGGAACCTCCTGGATGGGCAGGCATATTTAGATCTTGGTTTAGGCCTTTTCTACGACTTTGGGAAGAAGGTGGCCAAGTGAAGAATCTCAGGGGTCATCGTGGTCAGCTACCAGTCTATGTCGCTCCGTGCCTGAAGTTACTACGGCAGTGGCGATTGTCGGCTGAAGATCTCAGATCGGTTCCGAGGAAAGTCCTTATGAGTCGAGTCTTGAGCGAAGTCTTTCATGACCCACTGGCCTTAAGGGATTGCCCAGGCCCAGTTTTGAGGGCAGGATTAAGACTTATTAATTTGGACAGAGTACCCCCTAAATTCAGGGATCTGGCCTGGTTGTGCTTCCATGGGAGACTCTATGTTAGGGGCAATTTGAAATTCCGCAGTGGGGTGGATCGTAGCTGTCCTCGGGAGGAGTGTGCAGGTGAGGAGGAGACTATGGACCATTTTCTGCTTCATTGCCCTTTTAACATAGAGGTGTACAAACAGGTGGGACGGGCCCTCGGTGTCCCTTTCCTCTCCAGGCTGGGTTATGCTGAGTGGGTGTACGGAGCATTCAATACTGGTGGGGTTTTTTGTTTAGATACACTTTTTCTAGTTAGCCTAGTAGTCCGTTATTTCACTTGGAACGCACGGTGTCAGGTCTGCATTCGGCGTAAAATCCTTCCTGTTCAGGTGGTGGTGTATGACATTTTGCATGAGGTGGAGAAGATTCGGGTGCTCGAGAGAGACAAGCGGAGTCAGGGGGCTTGGTTGAAGGCGTGGAGGGGTTTCAAGCCTCCCTGACTGCCAGGAGTCTCTTTCCCGGGTGTGGCTGTCTGTCTCTTATCACCCTAGATTATTATTTTTTTGGATTAATTTTTGATAAATGGCTGCGTACATAGGTGATGGGTTGTGCCTCTTAGGCCCTCTCTGCTGCTTTATGTAAATAGTTTTGGTAGTGGATTATGTATATATTGTATATATTCTGAACATGGATGTGTATTCCTTGGATTTCTGTTGAAGTTTTGTACTATGGTTTTGTTTTTTACTTTTGTATAAAATTGGTTGCTTGATTCTTTTAATAAAAGATCAATAGTGACCTATTTTTGGTATCAGTGATAGGAATTATGCCCCCTTGTTGGTGTTAGTGGGAGGAATAGTGCTCCATGGGCAGGATAAAGGTAAACAAAAGGCCACATCTGGCCCCCGGGCCGCAGCTTTAGTGGGTACTAGGGATTCCTTGAGTTGTGGCTGATTGACCTAACATCTTATTGTGCCTGCATAGTTCTGGGCGCAATGCCACTTGGCAGAGCCAGGGATATGACATCAATGATCTTTTTAGCTGTCTGTTGGGGGGGCATTCTGACCACCACTGTAAAGAGGGCATTTTTCCCACTGACCGCCCCCCCCCCCCCCCCCCCAATGAAGTCGTTTAGCAGGGGTTTCTAACATCTGAAAACGATTTCAAGGGTACCTCTGGAGAAACAAAAGTTGAATAAGGCTGCTTCAAACACTCTGTAAGTACAGAAAAATAACCATTCATGTGCCAGAATTATAGTTTGCTTGTACCTTCATCTTTGACTTGACAACACAGCACTGGGCATGTGGTGTCAGCCCTGCCCTCCATCATTTCTTAAGGCTTAGAAAGAACACAGACATGTCTTCATCTCCTTCCTCCTTCTCATCTCCATAACCCCTCCTTGTGCACAGACAGAGAGCACAGCAAGTTATCAGCTCACAAAATTTATGTCAAGATCAACAGATACACTGCCTTGAAAAAAGTATTCATACCCCTTTAACCACTTGCTTACTGGACACTTAAACCACCTTCCTGCCCAGACCAATTTTCAGCTTTTAGTACTATCACTCTTTGAATGACAATATATTTTTTTCCCCACAGATAGAGCATGCTTTTGGTGGTATTTGATTACCACTGCGTTTTTAATTTTTTTTTTAAAAAATGAAAAAAGACCGAAAATTTTGAAAAAACAAAAACAAAACAGTTTTATATTTTGTTATAAAATGTTGCAAACAGGTAATTTTTCTCCTTCATTGGTGTAAGCTGATGAGACTGCACTGATGGGCACTAATAGGCTGCACTAATGGGCATTAATAGGTGGCACTAATGGGCACCGATGAGCTGCACTGATGGGCCCTGATAAGGTGACACTGATGGGAACTGATAGGTGGCACTAGTGAGCACTAATGAGGCGGCACTGGTGGGCACTGATAGAACAGTTATTTTCTATGTGCCACATTCATGCCCCAGTGCTGGTGTGATGTGTAGTGCAGAAAAATGTAAGCATAAACTACATAAATGCATACAGGAGGAGAATATAATGTCACTGTGATGTCATTTGCATCTCTCTTAGAGGAACACAAATCCAGGAGCGTGGAGCTCTTACTGTCCACAGGAGAGTAACCCTCTTTACATAACCTTCTCCCCACTGAAACTGTCCATATGTACACACCAGCAAACCCTGCACCTCCATTCACTTCTCTTTCTGTTCCACCCAACGTCCTGACTCGCCATCTCACTCCCCTCCCCTGTTCTGTCTGCGTGTTTCTGTACATTGGACTTTCTCTGCTTTACACTGGCTTTGTGCTGCATATCACTCCTTCTTTCTCCTGGGTGACTATCAGCAATACCGTGACAGCTTGGAATTCCCTCTCACCTGTCAACAGTCTCCTCCCACCTGTCAACTTTATCCTTCCATCTTTCAAAAGTCCCCTCCCACTTCTCAACAGTTCCCAACCCATCAGTCTGCAGTCCCCTTCCACCGGCCAGCAGTCACCTCCCAACTGTCAACATATCCTTCCAACCAGTCAGCAGTGCCTTTCCACCTGTCATCAGCTCCCGACCATTTGTTAGCAGTCTAGTCCCAACTGTCAGCAGTGCCTTCCCATCTGTTAGAAGTCTCCTCCCACCTGTAAGCTGGCTCGTTCGACCTATCAGCAGTCCCTTCCGCCCTGTCATCAGCATCCCCCTACTTGTAAGCAGTCTGCTCCCAACAGTCACCTCTCACCATCAGGCATGTGCCCAACATTTGTATACTATAATGGAACAGTAAAAAAAAATGTTGGTATAAAATTTGATCCACCATGATTTTAGTGTAAGAACTCCCTTCCCACCTGACAGCAGTCCCTTCCAACCTGTCAACATTCTCCTTTCATCTGTCAGCAGTCTCCTTCCATTTGTCACTAGTCCCTTCCCACCTGTTAGCAGTTTTTTTTCCACTTGTCAACAGTCAACTCTAACCATCAGGCATGTGCCAACATTTGTATACTATAATGTAACAGTAAGAAAATATTGGTATAAAATTTGAATTGCCATGATATCAGTGTAAGCACTCCCTTCCCACCTGTCAGCAGTCCCCTCCCACCTGTCAACATCTGCCTCCCATCTGTCAGCAGTCTTGTCTAAACTATCAGCAGTCCCTTCCCACCTGTCAGCAGTCTCCTCCCACCTGTCAGCAGTCTCCTCCAACCTGATAACATTCTCCTTCCACCTGTCAACACCGCCTCCCATCTGTCAGCAGTCTCCTCCCACCTATCAGCAGTCTCCTCCCACCTTTCAGAAGTCTCCTCCCACCTATCAGCAGTTCCTTCCCACCTGTCAGAAGTCTCCTCCAACCTGTCAGCAGTCTCCTCACACCTGATAATATTCTCCTTCCACCTGTCAACATGCTTCCCCCGTCTGTCAGCAGTCTCCTCCCACCTGTCAGAAGTTACCTCCCACCTATCAGCAGCCCCTTCCCACCTGTCAGAAGTCTCCTCCCATCTGTCAGCAGTCTCGTCTGACCTATCAGCAATCCCATCCCACCTATCAGCAGTCTCCTCCCAACTGTCAGCAGTCTCCTTCAACCTGATAACATTCTCCTTTCACCTGTCGACAGTCACCTATCACCATCAAGTATGTACCCAACATTTGTATATTATAATGTAACAGTGAAAACAATTTTGGTATAAAATATTATTTACCATATTATCAAGGTCTAAAAGAATAACATTGACATTCCAACAGTGAGATGTCTGTGTCATAATTCCTAAATCTGTTCCTGTCCAGCTAGGGGTTTTGTGTGTTCCCATAGGTGTGCGCAGCTTATTGCACGAGGGTGTGCACCCAAAGCTTAAACCCATGGGGAGGATTTACTAAAAGCAAATAGACTGTGCACTTTGCAAAGTGCAATTGCTCCAGAGCTTAGTAGATGAGGTAAAGATTCCCTTTGCAAAGAATACCCAATCACATGTAAGGAAAATTTAAAAAAAATGAATTTTTGCTTGCACATGATTGGATGATGGAAGTTAGCAGAGCTCCTGCTCATTTACTAAGCTCTGGAGCAACTGCTCTTGCAGAGTGCAACTGCACTTTGCAACGTGCACAGTCTATTTGCCTTTAGTAAATCAACCCCCATATGCGTGTTTTGAATATAGCCCCAGCACATTGATCTCCCCGCCGGAATAGTGAAAGAGAAGTGCAGAAGCACTTCTCTTATGGCAGAGCCGATCTGAGGGAGATCTTTACCTTTTCACAGTTGGCACATAGAGCGATGAGGCTAATGCGCACAGGGTGATTAGGGTGTGTCCAGGCACATCCGGCACACCCCATGCGCACGCCTATGTGTGTTTCTGACCATCTTTGTGTGATTCACCTCCTCCTGTTATATTTTACATAATATAAAATAAATATACAAAATAAATGTAAAAATCCAGCTGGGAGGACAGGAGCCTCACATAATGGGCACAACAGGTATGCTAACCAGGGAAGACAGCATTCAGATCTCGCACATAGAGTCCCTGAGAGATATAAGAAACTGGTATGTGGTTTGTCTCTGCAGCATCTACCAAAAACTACAATATCAGTTTTGGGAGGACTGACCCTTTAATCCCTTCAACATCTTCATCTAAAAGTGAGATTAACCCTTAAAATCAGGTTATAAGCTACCCATTGCTTTTCTCTCCCTAGTAACTGAGAAACACAAAATCCTTCTTGTAATGAAATGTATTGCCTTGGCTGGCTGGCGCAGCAGTCATGAATTTGTATCACGGAACTGGAATTGCCAAGGCTGTCAATCACCGCTCTCTCCCCGATTAGGAATGGAAGTTTTTCTCAACTTTTCAGTGTTGTTTTATAATCCTCCAAGGTAGACCTCTGGTGCCTGCAAGCCGCCAGCGCTGATGTTTTTCAATTTGGAACTTATTGCTTTTTCAAAGCTCTCTGACTGGAATACGTAATCTGCTTTTAGCACTTTATAGACTGGCGGTCTTACCGTTTTAATTCAATGTATCAGTGATTAATTCTTTACTGCCTTTGTGCTGAGAATTGTTTTATGCGTTTTAATAGGAGGATTAAATAAACTTGATGGTAATCAAAATGTTTTTTAATATGTTAATGTTGCGTTTATTCAGCACAACACAATGTACAAATAACAAAGAGCAAGAGCTGTTTGTACAGGAGCAATAGCACTGTACACACACACTGCCCAGTAAACATGAACATGCAAATGCAAATACCCCAATACATTATTTAAAATGGGGCTTTACAACACTAAACCAGGTATCACTAGAAACATTTCATTTGAAAAGTTTGAAGACACTGTAACAGTTCGAGACCCTGCCACTGTGAAAATGCAGGAGAAAAATCACACAGGATTTGCATTAAAGAAGAAGTACAGCCAAAGCTTGTTTGGCTGTACTTCTCCTGTGGATTACAGGAGTGCAGATAATTTTGCACTTCTGTGACCCGTTTTCAGCCGACAGCGGGCTGAAGTCTGCTGTCTGCTGACATCACCGAGCCCGTCCAGGCTCGAACAAGATCACAACACTGGAGTCGGGATTCGCTCACATGCCTGGACCGTCACCTGTCTCAGCCTCTCAGCGAGCCGCTGAGCGCCTGAGCCGGTCACTCCTGCCCCCTCCACAGCCCAGTGCTCCAGTGAGTGAGGAGGCGGCAGAGCAGAGAGCGGTGACTAACATGGGTCATTGTTTATTCAAGCCTGAGGATAGCTCAGGGCTCCCAGTTTGGAGACAGCTCCCATATTGGAGACAGGAGGTCTCACCCAGGGGTCATAAAAGCCCCAGCCAGGAGTCAAAAGACAGGAGGTCTCAACCAGGGGTCAGATGGGCTCCTATATGGGTGTCAGGAGAACCCCTATCTAGAGGCCAGGATTGGGCCATGCAGCAGGGTGCTGAGACTAAAAGCTAAGCAAGCCAAATGAACCATGAGAGCTGGGTAACACAGTCAGTGGGACTGGTATAAAGAGCAGTAGTGCTTTTGTCAAGGGAGCCAGGTGGCTCAGTATTTTCAGTTGACTATTCATGTTGATGTGGAAGAACCCCTGCGTGGGCAACTGATTTTTATGTGAACTTTCTGCTTTGCTCAATAACATTCAGCTGCGATGCTCTTAAAAGAGACATATGGGTTTTTTTGGGGGATATTTATACTTACCTAGGTGGATGCAGCATCAGACCGATGCTGCAGCTGTCCCCCCGGCGTCTCTGTATTGAGAACCGAGCCACCGAACTGTCAGTCAGCAACTCTCTCTCTGCTCCTCCATGCTTATTGGAGCGCTGAGCTGTGGTGGGGCAGGGAGCGGCCGTCTAAGTGTCTCAGCAGCTCGCTGAGAGGCTAAGACTGCCATCAGTCAAGGCAGCTGGCGGATCCAGACTTCGGAAGTTTGGATGACGCGCTACCTTGACTGATGGCAGTGACGTCAGCGGAGAGCGGACTTCAGACTGATCTCTGCTGAAAACGGGTCACAGTGCAAAACAAATTGCACTCCTGTGACCCTTAAGAGAAGCCCTGCCTAAAAAGCTCAGGCTGGACTTCTCCTTTAAATATAGTTTAAACTAGCACAACTCACTGGAAAAGCACTAAGCACATGAGCATAACCATCCCAATACCACAACACTTGTATTGACTGTTCTGATGGCAATTGAAACATCTTGGATGTCCCACCACTTTCTGTTTTGGTGGTCACAGGGACAAATAGAGAGGTGAATTTACCTAGTGGGGAGAGAAACAGTAATAAAAATTTGACAGGGGTTTCTAACCCACCCTGCTTTTTTGTGAGGGACTGAAGACATGCAAGCATCAGATTGTGGCAAGTGGGAATAGAAAAATGTCCCGACATCGATATTGAGTAAACAATGCCTCAAGCTTGGTGGTCAGTGGAAGCAAAAAAATTACATAGCGCATTTGGCTAGTAGGGGGAGGAATAATGGCAATCATTCGTGTTAGTTAAAGGAATAGTGCCCCATCATTGGTATTAGTGGGAGGAATAGTGCCCCATCATTGGTATTAGTGGGAGGAACAGTGCCCCATCTTTGGTACCAATGGGAGAAATAGTGTCCCATCACTGGTGTCAGTTTCAGGATTTATGCCCCGCTGCTGGTGTCCAGTGGGAGGAATAGAGCTCCATTGTCAATGTCAGTGGGAGGAAAAGTGCCCATGACTGGTGTCAGTGCAGGACTTTCCCCCACTGTTAGTGTCCAGTGGGAGGAATAGTGCTGAATCATTGGAATTAGTTGGAGGAATAGTGCCCCATCAATGGCATTAGTTGGAAGAATAGTGCCCCATTATTGTTATTAGTTGGAGCTATATTTCCCCATCATTGGAATTAGTTAGAGGAATAGTTCCCCACCATTGGTATCAGTAGGAGGAATAGTGCCCCATCAATGGTATTAGTTGGAGGAATAGTGCCCCATCAATGGTAGTAGATGGAGGAATAGTGCCCCATCAATGGTAGTAGATGGAGGAATAGTGCCCCGTTATTGGTATTAGTTGGAGGTATACTTCCCCATCATTGGAATTAATTGAAGGAATAGTTCCCTATCATTGGTATCAGTGGGAGGAATAATGCCCATTACTGGTGTCAGTGCAAGACTTATGCCCCACTGTTGGTGTCCAGTGGGAGGAGTAGTGCCCCATCATTGGTATTAGTTGGAGGAATAGTGCCCCGTCATTGGTATTAGTGGGAGGAGTAGTGCCCCATCATTCGTATTAGTTAAAGGAATAGTGCCCCATCACTGGTATTAGTTGGTGGAAAATGTCCCCATCATTCGAATTAGTTAGAGGAATACTTCCCCATCATTGGTATCAGTGGGAGGAATAGTGCCCCATCATTGGTATTAGTTGGAGGAATAGTGCCCCATCACTGGTATTAGTTGGAGGAATAGTGTCCCATCACTGGTATTAGTTGGAGGAATAGTGCTCCATCACTGGTATTAGTTGGAGGAATAGTGCCCCATCACTGGTATTAGTTGGAGGAATAGTGCCCCATCACTGGGATAAGTTGGAGGAATAGTGCCCCATCACTGGTATTAGTTGGAGGAATAGTGCCCCATCAATGGTATTAGATGGTAAACAGTTCCTCATCATTGGTAGTAATTGGAGGATCAGTTCCCCATCCTTGGTATCAGTGAGAGGAATAGTGCCCCATTGATGGTGACAGTGGCAGGAATTATGTCCCACTGTTGGTGTTCAGTGGGAGGAATAGTACCCTCAAGACCTTGCAAGAACGGGCTGCATCAAACCCACGGGCTACCATTTGGAGACCACTGTTGTAGAAAATCAAAGGGTAGAGGAAGTGTAAAAAGGTTCACAGAAAATGTTGTCCTCTATCCTGTAAAGTTTACTAAGTACACCAATGTTTATAATGAATTCATAGCTGAGTACATTTTATGTGCGGAGTTTCACTTTAATATTTACACTTTGGTCATTATGACAGCGTGCCAATGCTTTTATCTTTTTCAACTGTAGCTGCCATTTACCATTCTTCCAGGAGCTGTGTGATGTTTACACGCATACTGCTTTCTGTTTCTTGTAATTATGAATTGTGATGTTAATGCGTATTATTCCTTATTATCAGCAAATGAATGGATTTTGTTATATGTGAGTACATACCTATTGTCTGGTTAAACAGCCCTCTGGATTTATACAACACATATAACAATATTTTCCAAAACATCAAGGTACAAAATTAATTAGCTGCTCTTTAAAAAGGAGCTGGAACAGCAGAACAGATAATAATAATAGGAATGTGCTACAGAGCAATCATTGCTAATTCATTATTTCTTACTTATTCCCAGTTAAAAATATGTTTGTATACATTTTGTCGCAGCAACCCATTAATTTAGGATGTCTCCCTTTATAAAAATTGAATACATTTGGAGAGGTGTGCGCATTGTATTGTTATCTTCTCACAAATGGAATGTAGCTTTGTTAGAGTTTCATACAGCGCTGACAAATAATTATTTGCAGTATGGCACCCCATTCACCAGATGAGGGGGTATCAATGAATAGATATATTTCAGCTTGGATTCAACCATCCAATTAAACCGGCACAAAATATTCACAAACCATCCCACATTACAATATTATACTTCCGTTCTTTTTATAGCTTTGTAGACTATAATGAAAAAACTTCTCGAGGTCCCCACACTTTTTTTACCTACCCTGTTTCCCTGAAAATAAGACCTAGCGTGATTGTCGGTGATGGCTGCAATATAAGCCCTACCCCCCAAATAAACCCTACCCTGTTTCCCCGAAAATAAGCCCTACCCTGAAAATAAGACCTACAAGGACTTTAACTAGGGCTTATTTGGGGGGTAGGGCTTATATTGCAGCCATCACCGACAATCACGCTAGGTCTTATTTTCGGGGAAACAGGGTACCTTTTTCTGAAGTCTCCATGGATGATGCAGAGAGCTGCTCTCTACTGCAAAACCCTGCAAGTGCAGGGCGCCATGTTTGGTGGGCAGGACCATGACATCCTGCACTCACAGTCTTCCCACATTTTTCTGTATTGAGTGACCTGGCATTGTGTGGCAGGGAAGAGGTACTGCAAGGGACAGCTAAGAATTAAAGGTGGGTATTGTAGACAGGAGGACATATAAGAAAAAAAATTGCCTGAAGTTGGGCTTTAAGTTCCAAACCATAGGGTTAAAATGCAGGGCTCTATCATCAATCCCATGCCAATAAAACAAAAAAAAAAAAGGAGCAAAGGTAATCATTTGCGCATTTGAAAAGGTGAAATCCTTACTGGTGCATTGCAGGGAGACATCAGAGTAGGTACTATGAGGGTTATTTATGAAAGGCAAATCCACTTTGCACTACAAGTGCACTTTCAAGTGCAGTCGCTGTAGATCTGAGGGGGACATGCAAGGAAAAAAAAAAACAGCATTTTTGCTTGCACATGATTGGATGATAAAATCAGCAGAGCTTCCCCTAATTTCAGAGCTTCCCCTTAGATCTACAGTGACTGCGCTTTCAAGTGCACTTGTAGTGCAGAGTGGATTTCCCTTTAGTAAATCAACCCCAGTGTGTTCAGAACTCATCATGCATTGCAAGGAAAATAAGATTGCTGCTTACACCCCTTATTGTAACTTCTTTTTACTGTAATCACTGTAATGCCCTGTACACACGACCGGTTTAGCCGTCGGAATAAACTCCGAAGGTTTCTCCGACGGAACTCAGACGGAACTCCATTCAAGCGGTCTTGCCTACACACGGTCAATCCAAAGTCCGACCAAAGTCCGACCGTCCAGAACGCGGTGACGTACAACACGTACGACGGGACTAGAAAAAGGAAGTTCGAAAGCCAGTAGCCAATAGCTGCCGTCCCGTACTTGCTTCAGAGCAAGCGTAGTTTTTGGTCCATCGGAACAGCATACAGACAAGCGGTTTTCCCGATAGGAATTGGTTCCGTCGGAAATATTTAGAGCATGTTCTATTTCTAGGTCCATCAGAATTTTCTAAAAAAGAAGTCCGATGAGGCCTACACACGATCGGAATAGACGATGGAAAGCTTCCGTCTGACTTTTTCTGTCGGACATTCCGCTCGTGTGTACAGGGCATAACACAAAAACTACTTCATAAGATAATCCTGTATACATGTTATGTTGCTATGGTAGCAAAATTTTTAACTGAAGATTGTTTGAGACAGTCTTTGCGAGAAAGGAAATAAAGAAAATGGACAAATAGTAGGGAAGAGAGGATGGAAGGAAGGAAGGAAGGAAGGAAGGAAGGAAGGAAGGAAGGAAGGAAGGAAGGAAGGAAGGGGGGAGATAAGGGTGGAAGGAAAGAACTGAGGCAGGAAAAAAGGGGTAAGGGCGGAGGGAGAGAAGGAAGGTGTAGAGGAAGAGAACTAAGAATGGAAGGAAGGTGTAGAGGGAGAGAACTAAGGCTGAAAGGAAGGTATAGTAGGAGAGCTGTAAGGATGGGAGGAGGGTGTAGATGGAGATAACTTAGAAAGAAGATGTAAAGAGAACTAAGGATGGAAGTTGGGTATAGAGGGAGAGAACCTAGAAGGAAGGTGTAGATGGAGAGAACTTAGAGGAAAGGTGTAGAGGAAAAGGACTAAGGATGGAAGGAAGGTGTAGTAGGGGAGAACTAAGGATGGAAGGAGGGTGTATATGGATAGAACTTAGAAGGAACATGTAGAGGGAGAGAACTAAGGATAGAAGGAAGATGTAGAGGAGAGAACTAAGGATAGAAGGAGGGTATAGAGGGAGAGAACTTAGAAGGAAGATATAGAGGGAGAGATCTAAAGATGGAAGGAAGGTGTAGTAGGAGAGAACTAAAGATGGAAGGAGGGTATAGAAGAAGACAACTTGGAACGAAGATGAAGACAGAGAGAACTAAGAATAGGAGGCAGATATAGAGGGAGAGAACTTAGAAGGAAGATGTAGAGGGAGAGAACTAAGGATGTAAGGAAGGTGTAGTTGGAGAGAACTAAAGATAGAAGGAGGTATAGATGGAGAGAAATTAGAAGGAAGATTTAGACAGAGAGAACTAAGGATATAACGCAGGTATAGAGGGAGAGAACTTAGAGGGAGAGAACTAAGGATGGAAGGAAGTAAGGTCTAGAGAAAGAAAACTTAGAAAGAAAGATGGAATGTGTACAGGAAGAGATTTTAAAAGGAAGGAAGAAGAAAAGAAAGAAGGAATTTTGTTTTAATCCTAACCCTAACCTTTGATCTGCACGTTCTAGGCACTTGCCCAAAAATGCTTTTAAAAGCGAGCGTAGTGTAGCCCGCTCCCTGTGTATGACTTTATCCACTAAAATATATTCTTTATTTTTGGCTTTCGTAACATTTAGAATATCAGAACTCCAGATAAAAGCTCTCTTACCTGCAGAGACGTTTTTTTGATGTACAGCGGAATTAGATAAATATTGGTTCATAGAGACACATTCATGGTAATGTATCAGCCCACACTTCCAAAATTTTGCAGCTTTCATCTAAACATCTAAGGGACTAATAATCCTCCTTCTATAATGAAACCAGGCCAGTAACGTGAAGCTCGGCTTTAACAAATTGCTACAGCGGGAAACAGTTTTCAAAGAAAAGTTCTGATAGAATTCCAGGTAGGCATTTCTGCATATATACATAAAGGGGTCAGAGGAGGAAATAACGAATGACAGAGAGCTTATTTAAAGTTTAATCCAACTTTGACAAGTTTTCTGATGTAAATGGAAGATAATTGAAATATGTTTTTCACCAATGAAATTATTCACCTAATTTTTTTATACTTTTGTTTAATCTATGTTAATATAGATTGATTGGATATAGTTTTCTGAGGTAAATGAAATGCAAGATAATTGAAATATAGTTTTTTTTACCAATGAAATTGTTCACCTAAATTTTTATGTTTTTTCTTTTACTTCTGATAGATTTGCACATTTTGTCCTTTTCTGAATTCAGAATAATGCATTTTCAGTTGGGATTCAGTTATTACATAAAGTGGAGCTCTATTTAAACATTGACATTAATTTATGTTAACATGGATAGCTGGAATGGATAAATAAAGACCAATG
This sequence comes from Lithobates septentrionalis, assembly GCA_037952835.1. NCBI lineage: Eukaryota > Metazoa > Chordata > Amphibia > Anura > Ranidae > Lithobates > Lithobates septentrionalis. The sequence continues at coordinate 2,113,200 of JBBDGP010000955.1, forward strand.
AAAGAACTGAAATACCTTCAGATCGGATTGGCTAATCATTCTATTTAGAAAAGGTACATCGATTTTTACTGTTGGAGACTCTGAAATGTATAAGCGGCTAGTGATTCAAGTCACCAGTGGCTACCTAACTTTGGGTGGTGGTACAGTAGAGTTCAAACAAAAGTACTTCAGTAAATCCCTCCTGACTTGATGATCTCAGGACAGATTCCCGATAGAAGGTGTGCTTTCTTTAGGAAAGTGGAGATTTCTGTGCTCACTCTTATAACTATATAAAATACCCAATAACAGGTCTATGGTATTTATGAACGATAGCACAAGAATCCCTCAGGAATCAAATGGAAATGTACTTCCTAATGGGTGATTGACACACAGTGATTGAGTAACAACTCAGATCAGTGAATAATGAGCAGATATGATTGTAGGAGCAAACTGGGTCAGTCATTGAGGAAGTACATTTGCCAATTTGCTTATCTCTAGCAATAAGCTAACTTCTTAAAGGACTTAATTGTTTTAACAAAGCACAGTAGAAATGTATTGTAATGTAGGGAGACATAAACTAATGTTCAGAAAAGTTGTCCATTGTGTTGTCCCTCTGGTTCTCATGGTTCTCACTTCCTCCAATAATTTCTTATAATCCAAAAGATTACACCAATGGCCTTTGAGAAAGCGTGTTACACGATGTAAGGTCAGACAGCTTTTAAATATCTTTAACTTTTGTTCCTTTAAGAGTGGTATGCTATGAGTGCCCTTGATATATAATATTTTGGATTAATACTTTTAGCCTCTGCAGGATTTCAACCACTCTCTGTGTCTCCATTGGGAAAATTTGCTCCAAGGACAAGGAAATCTCACAGGAAGGGCTTGTATTGATGGGCAAATGCAGCTTGCTTTCTAGTACATTTTGCTTCCTTTTGACTTTTCAAAGAAAAGTTCTGATAGAATTCCAGGTAGGCATTTCTACATATATACAAGAAGGGGTCAGAGGAAGGAATAACGAATGCCAGAGGGCTTATTTAAAGTTTAATCCAACTTTGACAAGTTTTCTGATGTAAATGGAAGATAATTGAAATATGTTTTTCACCTATAAATTTATTCACCTACATTTTTATACTTTTTTTAATCTATGTTAATATAGATTGCTTGGATATATAAATAAAGATGAATGGAATGGCCAAAATACCTTTAGATCGGATTGGCTAATCGACCCCGTGCCCCTTAAAACAAAGTGTGCTTATCTTTTTTGACCCTACACCTGACCTAACCTAACCCACCCTCCTCATCCACAGATGCATACTTACCTCAGTCCAGTGGCCACATTTCAACTGTTTGTTCACATTTAGTGCTGCAAGTCTCTACCATTCTGGCCACGCCTGTGCATTACAGCCTGATAGACTTCTATGGAACCATTTCTGATCATCTCCATCCTTGGGACACAACCCTATAAAAGTCTGTTGGGGCACTAATGCACAGGAGTGGTCAAGATAGTGGTAACTTACAGTGCTGGATGTATATACCCAAATTAGATCAGAATTGCAGACTCTATGAACGCAAAATCAAACACCAGCTTTTATATTATTCACTGCACTTTTATTGTGCAATAAACTAAACTGGGAATATAGGGTACTTGGATCCTATCATGTGACCAGACAGGAGCACCCTTAGATTAAGTAAATATACACATCTTTCCTTTACAGGGTAGTTAGTATATGGCTTAGAATCGGGGTGTGAGTAGGTTTAAGCTTAGCTAGGTTTTGACTGGACTTCTACTTTAATACTCAAAAACTGCATAATATGACTATATTGAATGGCTTGTAGTATACATCATTCCCTTTGGTGTAAATGTAACAAGGATCTCCATAGAAAAGATGATTGAAGTAATAAGCAAATTTTCCTATATCCACATAATAACCTAATCTTCCTATATCCTTATATCCACAACACAGTGCAAGTATGTAAAGGAGTTTATTTATTAAAGGCAAATACACGGTGCACTTTGCAAGTGCAGATGCTTCAGAGCTTAGTAAAGGAGGGGAAGCTCTGCTGACTTCCATCATCCAATCATGTGCAAGCAAAAAATGCATTTTTAAAATATTTTTCTTGCATGTGATTGGGTATTCTTTATAAAGTGAAGCTTTTCCTCATTTACTAAGCTCTGGAGCAACTGTACTTGCAAATTGCACAATCTATTTGCCTTTCGTAAATCAATCCCAGAGTGTCGATAGTGTACAATCATGAAAAATCTAGTCCAAATAAGAGTAAAGATAGGACAATCATAAATAATATCTGCCAAGTAGTGTCCCAAATTGCAAAACTGTCACAGCAGCAAATAGGACACGATAGACACAGTCACTCTGTGCCTACCTAATAAGTGCCCAATACGCAAAACTTTAGCAATGTATCATACTTACACTGTCCTCAAGGTCCACTTTTCATAAGGTCCATATAAAATATATGTATTAGGACACGGTGATCGAACATTATGGCACCTACCAGTATGTGTCCCTAAGTATAGCAATCCCATAGTTGATCAGTGGAAGAAATCCAGGTGACAGTCTAAGATTCTTCAATTGGGAATTGGGCACAGCAGTCATATTGAGAGAAACGCCAAAAAAGTGTCTCTCCCAGTATATAAAAAAAAACGTTGCTTATAATAGTCTATGAGATGGGGACAAAACTCCCCAATTCACTCATCCTTTAAAGCGGTTCTAAAGGCTCAAGTTTCTATGCATGAAAGTAAAAAACCTTTTGTGCGCTGCAGCCCCCCCTAATACTAGGTAAGGCAGTAACATAAGGTCTGAGATATTCATCCACGAATTTGCTGGCGTTTTCACTCAGAGCGCCTCTCCCTGAATATATGGGTCTCCCTGTGGGATTGTTTACATCTTTGTGGATCTTGGGTAGTGCATAGAAGGTTGTTATTATGGGAACGTTGGTTCTAATGAAATCCCATGTGCTTTTTGTGATGGTACCATTTAAAGTGGAGTTCCACCCACTTTTACAACTCTTCAGCATCCCTCACTAAACTGTGCACTGTAAACAAATTGGATATTTTTTTATTTTTTTTCTCAGCACCTACTGTATATCTGCTGTATTCATTTTTCACTTCCTCCTCCCTGGCCGCGGCCCATCGCATCATTTCTTGTTTGCAATGCCTTCTGGGAAGGGGCGGCAACTTCCTCTGAAACTGCCATTGCTATGGAAACCTGACCTGAAACCTATTACACTGCTTGTGCTGCACTGAGCATGTGCGAGATCTGCAAGGATGAGATCCAGGAAGAAATACAGTCTGGCTTCAGATGCCCACACTTAAGATGGCCACGGCCTGCTGTAAGTTTATAAAATAACAAACTACTGCTATAAACTAACAAAACAGACCTTAGTTTACAGACTAACTTTACTAGAATACATTAAGCTTGTGTATTATAGGGGTATTTTTATTTAAAAAGTATAATTTCGGCCGGAACACCACTTTAAATCGGAGTTCCACACAAAAATGGAACTTCCGCTTTTCGGAACCCTCCCCCCCCTCCGGTGTCACATTTGGCACCTTTCAGGGGGGAGGGGGGTGCAGATACCTGTCTAAGACAGGTATTTGCACCCACTTCCGGCATAGACTCCAATGGGAGTCTATGCCTCTTCCCGTCCCCACCGCGCTGTCTGCTGGGAACACACAGCTCCCAGGAGAGAGCGGGGACCACTAGGGACGCGCAGCGCGACTCGCACATGCGCAGTAGGGAACCGGGAAGTGAAGCCGCAACTCTTCACTTCCTGATTCCCTCACCTAGGATGGCGGCGGCAGCTGCCGAGAACCGAGCGGGTTCTCGGCGTCCCCTGCCGACATCGCTGGACCCCGGGACAGGTAAGTGGCCATGTATTAAAAGTCAGCAGCTGCAGTATTTGTAGCTTCTGGCTTTTAATATTTTTTTTTTTTGGCGGTGTGGGTGAACCCCCGCTTTAAGTATGCTGTATCAACGAGTAAATAATATTCTCTGTTGTATTATACCAATCCTGGTTTCTAAGAATTTTGTAACACATAGCGATATATTTCTCATTGTCGAATACGACAATGTTGCCTCCCTTATCAGCAGATTTTTTTGTGATAAGATGTGTTTTTAGTTTTTCCAGGTTTCTGTTTACCAGCTTTAAAAATGCTGCTGCATTGGGATTGGTGCTTGGGGCTGGACATTGGTCTGACTTCTTTTTGAGTTGTGATTTTTTAGGGTTATTAATAGTAGATCCTGATTCCTCAATTGTTTTTAATCAGATCAGATCAGATCGGCTGTATCATTTTCATCCAACAGAGAGATGAGTTGGTCGAGGGCTTGATTTTCCCGTGGGGTACGATTGGTGTTAATTGTCTGTTTTTGGTACAAACTTTTCAAGAGCAATTTGTGAATGAAAAGTTGAAGGTCTTTAAATATTTCAAATTTATTGAGGTCTTTACTTGGACAGAAACTCAGTCCTTTCCTTAGGACTGCAATTTCATCTTTAGATTTAGGATATATGAAGAAAGCTTAATTACATTAAGGCCATTATCAGATAGGGAACATTCTCCCTGTGAAGTTATAGTGTGATCGGTATGCCTGTGTCGAGACTGAAAGACAGAGGTCTGGTTTTTGCTAAAATTAATTCCAAATAAGATGAATCAGTGAAGGCCAGATGTTGCTGGTTTGAGGAGGAAGGATTAGATAAAACAGAGAGAACTCCATCAAGTGTATTCTGTGAGAGAGAATTGCCCGTCACCAAATTTGGTACATTACCTTGTACCATAGAGGAGATAGAGTTACACCCAGGTGCTGAAGTGGAGGAGTGAGGGATTTTGTGTGGAGTGTCCAAACTTGTTTTTTTGGCTTTTTGGCCCTATGACGGATCGCCATAATATTGGCGCTTGGTGCTTAATCCACTTTTGTGTTGTTTGGATCCCATCTGTAAAGGTAGAGAAGAAACATTAGAGAGAGAGTGAGGAACAAAGGTTTGTTGTTGATAGTTATTAGCCTTGTTATTTGTATATTTATTTAAGTTGCATTTGTAAGCTTTTCCACTTTGAAAAGCATTTTTGTCCCGTTTGAATTTGTGTCCTTTTTTGATCAATATTTTCTTGTTAAAGGTCTCGAGATTTGAGTTTTTTCCCCCTGTCTGGTATTGATTTGTGTGTTTTGAATAATTGTAATTTTTCGCATATGCTAATGATGTCTGTGTCCAAAACGAATGATCTTTTGTTGTATTCACATATTAAAAATTCCATCAAGCCTGATGAACAGGTATGTAAAACTTTCTCCCATTGGGTTTTAAAATCAGAGTCCATGTCCTCCAAAAGTAGGGAAGATCTGGACTCTGAGCTCCAGGGGATTCAATTCTTCGCCAATGTAGTCCTGAAATTATCTAATATGCCAGAAAAGTAGTGATTTTTTTCTCCAGCATTTTGGACAATTTAAAGAATGGAGATGAGATCCCTGAATCCAATTGTTCATTATCTCCAAATTCTTTGAGATAACACTCCATAATTGTATCCCAGTCTTTGCCTGTAAAGCTGGTCATAATTGGTCAGTGATCTCAAGCTATGTTGGAAGTCCTACTCAATTTAATTAAATAAATCGAGTTTAAAAATATTTATTTCTTCAAACAGCTTATATTTATTAGTATGAGAGAGACGGGTTGATATTGTCTGTACTCTCATGAAAATATTGCATAGAAAAGAGCACCGATATAAGCGGGGAATGGTATCTACTACCAAAAAATAGTTAATAAATTGCATCAGTGATCATATTCCTATAGAGTGCCAACATCCAAACTAGTTAAACACAGAAAAAGAAACCCCTAAATGGACTTTAAAGGCACTGACATAGTAAATTGTTGAAAAAAAAAAGTATATAATGTATTAAACATAATACAAAAAATAAAATATATTGGAATGCTTACAATAGCTATACAAAATCACCACATAGATTTTACTTTGGAATCCTCTAGGTTCAGCCGACGCATTTCAGAGTGTTGAACAACTCTTTCTTCAGGGGTGTTATGAGAAGATCAATCATGTATCTACAATATAGTGGTTTCAAAAAATCATGAATGTTATCATATAACAATCAATAGTATGATAAAATATCTTTGCATTAAATGTAATTTAAACAAACTAACATATATTGTAGTGGTGTCACCAATGAAAACTTTCCATAGAACTATTAAAAACAAACATAGACAGGACTGTGACTCTGCTCAAGATAGCTGCTCTTGTTGATATGCTTAAATGATTGCATAGAAATGATGCAACTAAAACTGAAAAATGGCAAGCTCCCCCAGAGGTCAAAGAACAGCTAGGAACGCTGAAGCCAAGAAGTAGGCGTCACTCTGTAGGTAAAAATAATAAGGTATATAGCACAGGATGAGCATGATTAAAACTTAATTGATTTAAAATAAGTCCCATAACTATTCATATGTATCAATAATGCATCCGACCTGTACCAAATAGGGAAAGGCTGATGATGCAGAGATGATTTGAAGGTATACGGATGGTATGTACTGAAGGAGTAATAAATACATAGCAGTGGATTAGTCATCTAGGTGTATATTTATAAACCAATATCTTAGATATCTAGGTTTCCATCAATTTTGGTGTATTTTTTAATTTATATTTTATTCATTGATCACATAATTGTGTTTTGAATAATGCTACGAAATACGGAAATGTAGAAATAACGATTGATATGACATATATGGACCGGGTATCATATAATCTAAATACCTATAATGAACTAATCAATGTGCATTTGCATACCCTGTTTCCCCGAAAATAAGACCTAGCGTGATGGTCGGTGATGGCTGCAATATAAGCCCTACCCCCCAAATAAGCCCTAGTTAAAGTCCTTGTAGGTCTTATTTTCAGGGTAGGGCTTATTTTCGGGGAAACAGGGTAGGGTTTATTTGGGGGGTAGGGCTTATATTGCAGCCATCACCGACAATCACGCTAGGTCTTATTTTCAGGGAAACAGGGTAGATGCCTGGCTTGGGTTATGTATACCATTGCCACATATTACAGGTTAGTCAGTCAATACGATGAAACTTGTTGAAAATCAATCTTGTATAAGCCTGAAGAGCCACATTTATTTATTGTCATATATGTAGATATTGGGCAGGTAGTACTATCAATAACTAGATAGTTTGACTCACATATATACATAGGGTGCAGTGCATGCCCCCCAAAGAGAAAGAGAGCAAAGCCCACTATGTCAATTGAGACAGAAAAGGGGGGGAGATGAAATAGTAATGCGTCATACCTTGCATATAGGCTGCAGTCACATGGAGACACGTCCTGGCATCCAGGCCAAAAGGTGGATGTCGGCCATGACTCCAAGGGCACCTAAAATGTAATTCCCCCTCCAATCCCAGGCCATGCCGAATTGCTTCAGCTGTGCGGGGGAGGGGGGGAACCCAGAGTGCGCCTGTGCTCACTTCCTGAGCCACACGTGCACGTCCCCATCCCAACCGCGCATGTGCGACATCAGCGCTACGGAATGACGTCATGCGCACGCGGCCCACTGACACAGAGAGCTACTCCAGTGGACTGCGCATGTCCGCAGGAGTAGTAAGATGGACACCAGACGAGATGCTAAAACGTCTATGGTCCCCATGAGCAGCCGCCACGGTTTGAAAATCCCGGCGGCTATGTGAGCCAGGCGCCCTACAGTCTATCCCCAGAGGGTCAGCTAGCATAAATCAATAAATTGCATGAAATATTTGTATTGGTCACCGTAGATAAATCCAACCATAGTGGGACATGGAACCAAAAAGGCCCCAGCCCTCAAGTGGTGGGTAGCAGAACTGCAAATAGGATTCATTGCAAAAGGCAGAGAAGACACAGGAAAACACTGATCTCAATGAACAACAAATAACAGGAAAGAAATTGATTTTACAAACATGGTGTATATAACAAAGTTTTTAAAGTGATCAACAAGATTAACAGTATGAATATACAGACAATTCCAATATAATATTGATACTCAAGAATTCTTGATTAATCACATATAAATTAACTCAAGTTACTTAGATGGGGATAATACAACGGACCTGGGGATACGAATGAATATGCTATATCTTATTTCTCCATTCCCCCTGAGGAAAAACCCCCAAGCACCCTCAAGTATACTGCAAACCATATGACTATTGCTATTTGGTTTTAATATTTACTATGTGTATAATTGTTCATCAATAAAATTTTGTCATTTTTGTATCTACGTTTTCTACTTTCCTACCTGACAATATCCCTAGCACGCAAAATCCCTGGGGCATTCCTCTATTGTTTTTCTTTCGATTATTGGGATGTGGCCTGGGTTCAGTCATTTATTAGTAGTCTCCTATTTTCCATAATATCGTATTTGACCTCTGGGGGAGCTTGGCATTTTTCAGTTTTAGTTGCATCATTTCTATGCAATCATTTAAGCATATCAACAAGAGCAGCTATCTTGAGCAGAAGGTTTTGGAGACACAGTCCTGTCTATGTTTGTTTTTAATATCTCTATGGAATGTTTTCATTGGTGACACCACTACAATATATGTAAGTTAGTTTAAATTACATTTAATGCAAAGATATTATCTCATACTATTGATGGTTATATAACATTCATGATTTTTTGAAACCACTATATTGTAGATACATGATTGATCTTCTCATAACACCCCTTGAAGAAAGAGTTACTCAATACTCTGAAATGCGTCAGCTGAACCTAGAGGATTCCAAAGTGAAATCTATGTGGTGATTTTGTATAGCTATTGTAATCATTCCAATATATTTTATTTTTTTGTATTATGTTTAATAACTTATATACTTTTTCCAACAATTTACTATGACAGTGCCTTTAAAGTTCATTTAGGGGTTTATTTTTCTGTGTTTAACTAGTTTGGATATTGGCACTCTATAGGAATATGATCACTGATGCAATTTATTAATATCACTTTAAAACATGTTTGAGTTCATTAACATGCATATTTCTCCTTCTAAGCTTCATCAATGTGCTTTAAGCATCTTTTTGCTTTCTTATTGATATGTATTGGGAGAAAAGCAGCTTCCTACTTCCCCCATCCTTTCTACTATCCACCCTTTCCCTTTTCCCCTTGCCTGTCCACCCTTTCCTTGCAACCCTCATTTCACTAGCAGAACTTTGTTCAAAATGTTTTGGTTTCAAAATGTTGATTTGATTTTCTAATTGTTAGTGAGGTCAAATCAACGTTCACTTTTTAATGTGCTGCTCTCCTCTATTTAGGCTGCTTAGCTTAAATCTAGTTGTTGGCTTCATTGTATCCACTGTCTGCAGAGATCAATTTTTTTTTGTCTGATCAGGGCTTCCTAAGCTGGGCACTTGATTTTGATTTCTACCGTCTGCTTCTCGAAGAAGTTTGCAGAATATAGGGCAGGGAGAGTCACATGTCCAGTATGAAAATGTATTATGCCCCAGCCAACCCCCTGAAAGGAGGCATTCAGAAGGTGGATGGGGAGATGAGAATTTTTTGGGAGGCCTTGCCAGAGGGTTCATATTATGCTAAGAGGGTTCCAGTTCTCCTGAGGCTTCTGCCCCTGGAAGGCAGCTGGAAAGAGACAAGAATTGCAGTCTGGGTCTCAGCAGAAGCTGGGCCTGAAGAGCATTGCTAAAAAGATTTTTTCTGGAGGGCACTGCCTTGAAGTCCTGGTTTGGAGAAGAATCTTTTATCTCCCTCACTGAGGAACTTCCTTTGGAAGTTGGGTGGCGAACAGCTCCTGGGACATTTTGAGTAAGACCTGATGTTGAGAGTGTTTCTGCTGCTATAAGCAGGGCTTTTATTCCAGCAGAAACGCAGGGGATCGCAGTACTGGCACCTCCAGAACTGAATGTATGTAATGCAGGCCCAGACGGGCCATACTGCACACCGGGCATATGACCAGTGGGCGGAGGCTGCCAGACCACATGTCAATTTCGGGCCTGACTCTGACTTCCTGGGCAGCTGCTTGGGCCAGCCCTGTTCACCCGCTGCTAGCCTCTCCGCGGCCGGCTCTGCGGAGAGGGCCGCATCCCTGTCCTTCTGGCCAGGTCCCCAGTCCCCACTCCCAAGGCAGCTGGGCTGCTCCGTGGGTCGGCGCCGCTCACCCGGCCTCACCACGGCCAGCTCCGCAGCCATCCAACTATTCAGCTCAGGGGGCGGAAATGAAGGGGTCAGGTGGCCATGAAGGTGTAGGAGCTGCCTGGAGGAATCCCCTTCTGCCGGATGTCAGAAAGGTGTATCTGCAGTCGCAGACATCAGGGCCTGGACATGACTGCTAAAAGTGATGCCAGCCTGCCTGTTTGCAAAAAAATCATGTTTTACACCTGCATTTACACACCGCATGATGAGAGCATGCTTTGGTCTGGTCAGTGGTCTCTTTTACACAGTAAAGAGTGATGCTGAACTAAGGTAGAAGAACGGTAAAGTGATGGCATCAATGATCAGTCAGACATTGTGTGAGAGGGACAGTTCTTGGGCCCAAATAGTGTCCTGCATTTAAAGTGTATATGTGATTTTTTTTTTCTTTTGTGTTTGTAATTGTGGTATATTTAGTACTGGCTGGCTGGGTAAGTGCAGTGCAGTGTTAACAAAAAAAAAATCATATATACACTTTAAATGCAGGACACCTTTTGGATTATATTATATATAATTTTGGGTAATATATTTTTAATGTGCCCTAAAATGAACAGTTATCTCTTAGCCTGGGTTCACACTAGATGTGGTGCGAATTCACAGCAAATTTGCTGCGGTTTCAGCACTGCATCTAAATCGCAACCTGTCCATATGAACCAATTGCAGAGTGTATGTTAAGTTAACGACACCTCGCAATCGGTTTGCAAAACAGCGCAGTTTGCCGAATCGGATCCCATGGGTGTGAACACCCATGCGATCTGAATCTGGTGCGGATAAAAAAGGGTCCTGCACCAGTTTGGTGTGAATGCAGTGCGATTTGAGTCATACAGATCCATGGCTCAAATCGCACCCTAGAGACACCACATGTAATTCACACAGGAATGTGCTGCGATTCCTGGGCGAATTACATGTGGTGTCTCACACCACAGTAGTGTGAACCCAGGCCGAGGTGTGTTTGGATCCTAGTCTGAACTATCCTGAGCTTTCCAGCTAGGATAGCCCCGCAGCCACACATATACACTCCTCTTGTATATGTGCAGCTGCAGACCATGAAATCGCTTACAATTGGCAGCTCACTGTAACAGGAGGGGGCCGGGGGGGGGTTGTGTTTGGTTAAATAACAAACATGTCATGCTTCCCTGATCTGTATAAAGAAAAAAAAAAAAGGGCTGCTCAGCCTAAAATGCCCAGGCTTATTTTTTTGTTCCAGTCCGGACCTGACGTAATGGCAAGCTGTGCTGGAGGGTCTATTGATGCTGGCTGCTTGGGACTCTATTGTTACTGGAGTGGATCTATTTTTGTGAAGGAAGAGGGTCTATTGTTGCTTGGGAGTTCTTCCGTTGTTCGTGGGGGATCTATTATTGCTGGGGTGGGTCTTATGTTGCTGGGAGGGATGTGCTGTTGAGGGAGGAGTCTTTGTTGCTTGCTGCTGGAGGGTCTATTGGTGCTGGCTACTGGGGAATCGATTGTTGTTGGGGTGGATCTATTGTTGCTAGATCTATTTTCCTGCCTTTCTTGTTATCAGTAACAAATTCAATACAAAAAAAATATTTTTTTTGCGGGGGGGGGGGGGGGGGGGGCGGGTTATTGTTTCTGAGAGGTCTATTGTTGCTGGTAGAGGATCTATTGTTGCTGGGATGGGTCTTATGTTGGAGGGGGGGTCAATTGTTGCTGGGAGGGATTTAATATTGCTGGCTGCTGGAGGGTCTATTGATGCTGGCTGTTGGGAGTCCATTGTTGCTGGGATGGATCTATTGTCGCTGGGGTGTCCATTGTTGTTAGATCTATTTCACTGCCTTACTTGTTATCAGTAACAAATTCTATACAAAATACCATAAAATGCCATAAAATGATCCTTGATTCTGTTTTCCCTAAAAGGGGTGGTACTGGGAAGTGGGTAGGGGTGGAACCAAGGAACGGTGCTCAGAGGTGGGTAGGGGGTGGAACCAAGGAATGGTGCTCAGAGGTGGGTAGGGGGTGGAACCAAGGAATGGTGCTCAGAGGTGGGTAGGGGGTGGAATCAAGGAACAGTTCTCGGAGGTGGGTAGGGGGTGGAACCAAGGAACGGTTCTCAGAAATGGGTAGGGGGCGGAATCAAGGGGCAAATCAGAAAAGGGAGGAGTTCCTGCACCTATTCTCTGAGGAAAAAAAGCCCTGGCTAAAAGAATATCTACTAAGAAGCTTGTCCTCAAATTGATTGCTGCTATGGTTTTTGAGTATTCTGAAACCCCTGAACCCCTTTCCTGTTTCAAGTTATTCAGCAATAAATTCTAAAAAGACATCCCCTAAACTGATTCTGTATTGTCGGTGTGCATGGAACTGTGCTTGTGGATGGCAGCCTCTGTACTATTGTGGGAGAACCTGTGATATTTTCAGTGGTCCCTCTGGGGGGTGAATGCTGCATTATATAAGTACATTTTTATTTTCACAATATGCAATAACAGGTACATTGTACAATACTGTAAAGAATAGTACAAGTGCATTCCATCAGACAATGTTAACTGAAGGCTAATAGTATGGTTCATAGTAGCCTATGCAGGTATGCAAAGCACAAGTTAAATAACATGAGTATTGGAAAGCTTACGTCAATTTACAAGTAAAATTATGGGTTTTTTTTATCAGAAATACTCCAAGGTAGTTGTCATAGAATCAGTATCTCATACCATGAAGAAGTTATGGGTATGCGTCATACAGACAGACAAAAAGCAGCCTCAATCCCCTAGAGCCAAACAGGAGCTCTATAGGTACGGGGCAGCCTAAGGCCTGTACTGTAAAAATAATTTTAGAAAATACAACAATGATACAAAGAGGAGTTTGCAAAATAAATAGAAAGAGAGAGAAGAGAAGGAAAAGCAATAGATGACTCTCCAGCTCCACCATAAATCCTACACCGGGCATGTAGCACCAGAAATGTAACAGGGAACTGTCAGAAATGGTGGCCTATATCATGGGGAATCTCAATCTTTCCCAGGAGGCCACAACTTACAGATTTTGTTAAAAAGCTCTAAAGTCGATGTTCATTTTCAGCCGCAGTGATCAGAAAATTTGAAGGCGCAGGATGGAAATTTTCTCTCAAACAAACTAATTTCTAACAGTCTATGTAGCTTTTGTTCAGTAAACCAAGCTTATATAGGTTGTGCTGTCAAAGGATTCTATAGAGCACCACACCCCACATATATGTATAAAATACACAATTATAGATGCCAAAAAGTGGCTAAGTTGGGTCTTTTAGTTGCTTATACCTATATAAAGAACTTCAAAAATTAAAATAATATATTTATTCACATATTATATAAAAATATGTACACATCCATTATGAACAGTAGAATATTGTCACAAATTATCCTACTCCTTGAGAAGACTACCACATAGGTGGCCCCCACTTTATACCTGGTTCCCGCTTGTGTGATCTCTGATGCGACTTCAGTTGCACAAAATTGTATAACAATGGAAATTACATCGTTTTTAATGGTGTCCGTTCATCAATGCAACTCGGTATGGAATGATTTTGGAAAAGCTGCATGGAAGAACAACTTCAGCAACCAGTCGTTTGGAGTGGTACCTGGTTAGGTGACAAGTCTTTCGATAGTGAGGGGGTTCGGTGTCTGGCTCCCTCCCTAGCTGTCTCTTCTGGTCACCCGGAGCAGTCTAGCATTATGGAGATCTAAGGCCTGATCACAAGGTACGGGAAGAAAAGAACTTAGGACATGCATGGAACCCACGCTATGAGTCCGGCAGAGTTTCATTCCGTTACTGGGAGTTAGGTAGCAGGGGCAGGCCTGTCCATTAAGGGTGCATGATTGAATGTTCACTATTCTCACACTGAATCACCTCTCGGCCAATCAGGAATCGCGGATCTTAGACATGTTTCCCGATTGGCTGAAAGGAGAAGCGTTCTGACTGCCCGTCGAGGAGGAGACAGGAGCCGCCGAGCAGGGAAAGGAGAAGCTGCTCGTGATGCCCACGGAGGAGAGCCGGGGAAGCCACCTGTGATTGCATGGATGAGGTAAGTGCCCTGACAAACCCAACCAGACCTGACCGTGGGGGGGGGTGGCGGGTGCACTGTTTGCCCCCCCCCAAAAAAAAAATTACCACCAGCTGCCATTGTCAGTGCCATCTTAAGAGCATTTTAGGCCCCCAGGCAATACAGTGTACTGGGGCCCTGTCTACACAATCACGTATGAGAATAAAAATGCAAATTATCAATAAGGCTATATTTATTGGTACTTCCAACAAAACCAGTGTTTAAACATTAACACAACGTTTGGACAATATAACACGACCTTGAAAAGCAAGAAATTACAGATTGAAATGGGACAGTACAAAAGCACTAATTATGTGTAAGCATGTAAGCAGGAGATATTTGTAATCTGGCGGTGCTGGGGACTTCTGGTCACCCTAGGCTAGTGGCCAGCAGGGCCCACAGGTCAGTGGCCATCAGGGCCCACAGGTCAGTGGCCAGCAGGACCCATAGGTCAGTGGCCAGCAGGACCCACAGGTCAGTGGCCAGATCCCAGCAGGACCCACTAGCTGCGGACCTGTGGGTCCTGCTGGCCACTGACCTGTGGGTCCTGCCAGGAGCTGGCTGCGGACCTGTGGTTCCTGCTCGGAGCTGGCCACTGACCTGTGGGTCCTGCTGGCCACTGACATGTGGGTCCTGCTGGGATGGACAATAGCCTGTGGGTCCTGCTGGCCATGGTCTGTGGGTCCTGCTGGGAGCCAACCATGGCATGTGGGTCCTGCTGGCCTGTAGGCCGTGGGCAGCTCTAAGCAGGATTCACAGGACATGGGCAAGGTAAATGAGGTGTATGGGGGGCAGATCGATGGGATGATTGATCCTGTGGGGGTGTCAGGGTCTCTCACCTCAGCTTGCTCGGCAGACTTAGTGCTCAGCAGCAGCAGGACAGGTCCTCTCTTCCTCCTTATCCAAGGCTTCCTCCAGTCCTGGGGGGGTGGGTGATGATGTTGTTCCTGGCCGGGGGTCACATCTGCTCCACAGTACTGTTACTCTACCACCAGCCAGCAGCTGCGCACCCAGGCCAGCCACGTCACGTGGTGTTTTTACAAAGTGTCCAGCCAAGCAGAGGCACTGGGGCAGGCAAAATATCCTGAATTCCGACTGCGGCAATGGGAGTTGTAGCACGCGGTAGGCTGGCTGCACTGCTCTCCTCAGACTGACTCCACCCCCTGGAGCAGGGAGCTTGAGCACGCAGGCACCGCCGCGGACTACAACTCCCATAAGCAAAAGCGGCAGCCGGCGACCATCGCGCGACATCACCAGACAGACTGCCACTCAATAATGAGTCATTCAGCGATCAGTGGGCGGACACTCGGACAGCGGCGGCGCCGGCCGGTGGCCATTGTTTTGGTTATACAAAAACAGTACAGCACTTAAGTTGGGGGGACACATGGGGCCCCACATTGGTGATGCCATTGCACAGCACTGGCACAATGTGGGAACGAACTTGGCTGTGGTCGCTGGGCAAGTGGGGCCCACCAGGCAAAGAGGCCCCTGGGCAACTGCCCAGCGTGACCATGCGAAAAGACGGCCCTGGCCAGGGATATACGCTAGACTGGTGGAGTGGGCAATGGCTCTGCATGTCCCCCTGAATGCAACACATACCTCAGTACAAGTGTGTAGTTACTTTGGATGAAACATCTTAACCGCTTCGGCCCCGGAAGATTTTGCCTCCTTCTTGACCAGAGCACTTTTTACAATTTGGCACTGTGTCACTTTAACTGACAATTGCGCGGTCGTGCGAAGCTGTACCCAAACAAAATTTGCGTTCTTTTTTTTACACAAATAGAGCTTTCTTTTGGTGGTATTTGATCACCTCTGCGGCTTTTATTTTTTGCGCTATAAACAAAAAAAGAGCAACAATTTAAAAAAACGAAACAATATTTTTTACTTTTTGCTATAATAAATATCACCAAAAATGTTTTTTTTTTTTTTTAAATTTTCTACATCAGTTTAGGCCAATATATATTCTTCTCCATATTTTTGGGAACAACGTACCCATACGTTGTTTTTCACAGCCGTGCCATTCTGCCAACGTATATCAACGTGAGCCGGTCGGCAAGTGGTTAGGGAGGAACTCCACATGGCATTACTGCACACAAGTGGCTTATCACTGAGTCGGGGGACTGCCTTAATATTCAATGCTTCACATGACCGCAGCCTCCGCCTGGTCCCAAACATTGGTGAGCACACCAGGTGAGGTGTTTCCCCGCATGCATGGGCACAATTTGACCCCGCTCTCAAGCAGCACCCAAGGCTTAACGTTGTGTCAAAATTGCAAACAACTCACACCTGAAATTGCATCAAAATTGCACCACACTAGTGTGAACCAGGTTATACAGAACATGTATCAATTAGTCCAACTATTCTATGAATTTAAATGTCAGAGGACTCCTTTCTTATATATTATATGCTTAAATATAATATTTCAATTTTTGGAGTTGCTTGAGTGGTTTAAGCACCTTAAAAGCCCCGCTAAGCCAATTTTTGGCATCTGTGGTTGGATCTCTTTCAGTAAAGTTCATTGATAAACATCTCCAAGGGTTAAATAGAATCTATAATCAATGTTTCGCCAAAAAACATTACAGTCATTCTTTTTCCTTTTGGGGCCAAAGGATACATGTACTCCTTATGAACACTTTGTAAACTTGCAAATATTGATGTTGGAAATTTGTCACTTTACGGGTTTTTGCAAAAAATTTTCTTCCGTATTGAAAATTGTTCAATAAAAACAATTAAAGCTGTTGTAAACCCTGGGGGGAAAAAAAACATTAAAAAAAACCCGAACCTGTAAGTCAAAGTCATAATGAGCTAGTATGCACCGCTAAGACAGCTGACATCTTCCTCTGTGTTTCTTCCGAGTTTGCGGGCTCCGGCGTTGTGAGTGGCCGGAGTCGCGATGATGTCACTCCTGCGCTGTTTGCGGCTCGGGCTTTGAGGGTTTGGCACTGTAAGCCGAAACTTCAGAGCCCATTCGCCGATGACGCCATCGGCTGCATTCACTCTGAATATCTCCTACACTGTGCAAGTTTAGGAGATATTCACAGTATCTGCAGGTAAGCTTTATTATAGACTTACCTGTAGGTACAAGTAGAAAATAAGACTTTACTTCCACTTTAAGGGAGAGCCAGTTGACACAAACCCTAAACATTCCAAAGGATAATGGGGAAATATGAGAGCCCCACCGATCTTTTAGAGCAGGGGTGTCCAACCTAAGGCCCAGCTGGAAGATGTGATTGAAAGATTTCTTTGCATCTATGTTTCTACCATGCATTCTCATAATCTGATTGATCAAAATAAGATCAGATTGATGACCAAAGCATCTCAGTGCTGTTAATGGAGGCAAAACAATCAATAATATTCCGCCCAGGATGATCAACTTGGTTTGATTGAATCTGATGTACATGATTTTCAATTGTTTGTCAATTTGATCATTTTGATCAAATGGCACGTTGATCAGATAATAAAATCAGATAATAACAATTTAAGTATGTGTATGGCCACCATAAATGTAATTATTTCAACAAAAAAGTCCTAGTTAATAAGCCAACAAATAAGTCAATGTGTTTCAGGGGCTCTAAAGTGGCCACTTCCTCTGGGAAAATAAATCTTAATATAGGAAAAAAGGATCTAGATAAAAGAAGGCTGACCACAACTAGTTGCTGATGGCTGTTTTTATCAGTGTGCCCTCTAATGGACTAGAGCAGGGGTGTCAAACTCAAATTAATCGGGGGCCGCATCAGCAATATGGTTGTCCTCAAGGGGCCGGTTGTATATCTAAGACTATGTATCTACTCTTTATCATATTAAACAATTGCCTCTGCAATTAATTATAACTGTTTTTTAATTTAAGTATTAATTAGCTCAGAGTTCAGGGGTGTGATGTGTACAGATGGCAGGGTTCAGGAGCTGTGCTATGTACAGAATGCAGAGTTCAAGAGTGCGCTACATAGAGTGCAGGGTTCAAAGGGTGCACTGTGTACAGAGTGCAGGGTTCAAAGGGTGCACTGTGTACAGAGTGCAGGGATCAGGGGTTGCACTGTGGACAGAGTGCAGGGTTCAGGGGTTGCGCTGTGGACAGAGTGCAGGGTTCAGGGTTTAGGGGTGTGCTACAGACAGAGTGCAGGGCTCAGGGGTGCGCTACACACAGAGTGCAGAGTTCAGGAGTTGTGCTACGTACAGAGTGCAGGGTTCAAAATTGCCCTGTGTACAGAGTGCAGGATCCAGGCGTGAGCTACATGCAGGGTTCAGGGGGGTTCAGCTCATCCCACCAACTAACGCCCAACCACTACCAGATCCCCCACCCCCCAACTACTGCCCTGCCACTAACCACTGACAGACCCCCCACTAATAAATCACCACCCCCCAACTAACGCCCAGCCCCCCCCACTAGCAGACCGCCACCCACCCAACTAATGCTCCCCACTACCAGACCACCACCCCCTGTGAAATCCCCAGGGATAAGCACTCAACTTTTGGAATTCAAGTTGTTTATTCAGCCTGTGTGTCCTCCGTTCCAGCCTGTGCCTGCATGTCCGGCCGACCACTGTAAGGAGTTCATTTTTGTAAGCTGCCTGTCCGGCTGCAGCATCTCAGCACTCGGCTTGTATAGCCTGAAACTGGCACATGCGCAATAACAGGAGCCGGGACTCGCCGAAACCATAGCTGTCACTGTAAACACAGAAGTTCCTGTGTTTACAAGTGACAGGAGGAAGAGCGTGTGAGAGTCAGAGGTGGCGGCCGAAGGCCGTTGAGGGCCACATGACAAGGCTCGGCCGGATTCGGCCCGCGGGCCTTGTGTTTGACACCTGTGGTCTATAGGGTATGAAAGTTGCCTAAGCATCTAACATCATAGTCTTTGCACTTCACTATGAATTTAATTTGTTTTAAGATCCAGAACCCCTACCTAGACTTTCTAAACCACATAACAAAGACAAAGGTTTCTACTGCTGGCATTTCATATTACTTCCTCAAGACACACAGGTCAATCCCCTGCGTTTGTGCAGTGGGCCTCTATGTAATGGTGAACTCTTTACTGTGACGCTTAAAGTTGGATAATGCACCGCTCGCTGCCCTCCACAGACTGGGGAATCCGAAGCACTGGAACATGCAAAAGACAGAAGGAGCATGGACCTAGCGCATTATCCACAAACAAAGGTTTTATTCATGTACAAGGACAGGTAGTATACTCACAAACATAAACATAGAATAAAAGCATATCTCAGTATTCCTCCACATGGGTCCACAAAACCGTCCCCATCACATGTGACTGTCCTTTAGAGGTATGGTCTAGCGCATTTCAAGGGGTTCCTCTTTCACAGAGGTCCACGCGTCTTCTGTCTTTTACATGTTCATATTACTTCCTGTCTTGGTGACACAGTTGGAAGTTAAGTAACATTTACCCAATGGAGACCCTGCCATCAATAAGCACCTAACAGAGCTTTCACGTCCAATCCTTTCCCCTTTATTTTTTAAAAAAGTTCCACTTTAGCTGGTATATTTGGTTACTTTTAACAACTGGACGTTATAAAACAATAACCCAAATTTTCATTTGTTCACAGTTTCTTTACTGTTACTACTCCTACCATTGTAAAACTCAACAAACATTCTCTTTTGCATGCCAGAAAAGGCCTTTCAGGTGGGAAATATGAAAGACACCCTGTCTGATCCCATGCCTGTGATCTAGGCTATCCTTCAGCTGTGCAATGCGTTTGTTCTGGAAAACAGTCACTTCTCATCTAGGTAATTTCACTGACAAACAGCCGAAAGCAAATACGACGTATCTGGGTCTCTGTTGATAAACCAAATTTGGCATTGTGCCGTCGCAGATGTGCGCAGAGTCAAACATACAAAGGAAAAGATTAGTTACAATTGCAGCCTATGTTGCCCCAACTGGGCTGTAGCTGCGTGAAATGACAGCGTGCTGGACGGGAGCTGAAAAGGCATTCAGGTTTTTACTTAAAGGAAAACTCCACATTCGCCCAAACGATATATAAAGTTGCTGCACAAGCCAACTTGTAAATTAATGGTAATAAAAGTGACCTTTTTATTGCACTCTGTAATATTTTACAAATGGCAACAATTTACATTTTTATTCATTCTTTTCAATTTGGCAACTTGGTTGGTACACACAATTCTTCCCGAATTCCTCGCATTTCTTGCTCACATTTTTATTACAGTCTGTGTTCCTTTCAGGCAGATTCATCCTCCCTATTTGTCCTGGCGATCGTTATCACCAAGCATGAAGGTGAAAAAAACCCCAAAAGGTTGAGTTGTCACCAAAACAGTAAAAGAGGAGAAATCTTCCAATGGGGGTGCTAGTCCCATGACATTGGTGACAACTAGGGAATTCTCTTATGTTGGAGGGATTTCCTCTTACATCCTGTTGTGGCTACAGGTAAGGAAGTGAAAGGAAACCTCCCTAATGGGACAGAGATAGCAAAATAAAATCTGTCAGGGGTTAGAAACCTTCCTTACTCTATCCAAAATGGAAAAAAAACATTTTGTGGCTCTTTAGTTCTACAATAACTGTCATATGTCACCTAAAAATTGATATCAATGTAGCTTGAAAGAGCTATCAGGATGTCTATATGATGAACTTAAAGTGGTATTCCGGCCAAAATTATACTTTTTAAATAAAAATACCCCTATAATACACAAGCTTAATGTATTCTAGTAAAGTTAGTCTGTAAACTAAGGTCTGTTTTGTTAGTTTATAGCAGTAGTTTGTTATTTTATAAACTTACAGCAGGCCGTGGCCATCTTAAGTGTGGGCATCTGAAGCCAGACTGTATTTCTTGCTGGATCTCATCCTTGCAGATCTCGCACATGCTCAGTGCAGCACAAGCAGTGTAATAGGTTTCAGGTCAGGTTTCCATAGCAACGGCAGTGTCAGAGGAAGTTGCCGCCCCTTCCCAGAAGGCATTGCAAACAGGAAATGATGCGATGGGCCGCGGCCAGGGAGGAGGAAGTGAAAAATGAATACAGCAGATATACAGTAGGTGCTGAGAATTTTTTTTTTTAAATATCCAATTCGTTTACAGTTCACAGTTTAGTGAGGGATGCTGAAGAGTTCTAAAAGTGGGTGGAACTCCACTTTAATTTAGTGACCTTGCATTTGCAGTTATTGATAATAAGTCTCACAGTCTGAAAAGTTTGGCATTGCTAGTCAGTCATCTTGTTGGGCTATTATAACTTTCCCCTTCATTTACCGGTGGAGGATGCAGGCAGACAGCATCGCTCAGTGTCTGACTTCAAACATGCAAATATCAGGTGTTCCAGCATTTCACTCACTGCTTGCATTAAGAAATACGGCTGCATCTTCAAAAACATACCTCACTCACCCGGGGGTGATGGAGAACTGTGCTCCGACCTCTAAGCTTGCTACTTAAAACCCCCTTCGAAAATGAAGGGTGCCATTCTAAAACCTGTACAGCAGCGTTCTTCCCAACCAATGTACCACCACTTTGATGCTTCTGGTTGCTTGGTAACAAGCATCACTATTCACCCACCGCTATAAGGAGGCAGCAACAGTTAGCGTGCGGCAAGACATTTGGAATGAATACATCTTTACGACAAATCTTCCCAGATGCAAACAACAAAAAAATTAAAATAAAAGCAAACTGAAAAAAAAAATCAACCCATCTCCATTTGGAGTAAATTTTAATTCCCATTGGTATCGAGACCAGCCAAACCTTATGTTATTTCCTAGGTTTAAATGTTTTTTTTTTTTTTGTGTTGTGCTGACAGTGGACCTCCTCAGAGAAAAGTCTTCCCCTAACAAGGTCTCTAATAAAGCTTTTGTCGATTCTAGGCACTTTCAGTTATGATAGCTGAAAAATAGGTCGCTCTGGTCTTTGGATGGATGGCTAGCTCAGGCGAATCTGATACCTCCCTGGCTGCCCATTACACAAAGATTTCTGAAACTGTACTGAGTGCAACGAGATAAACCAAGGAACATCATCAATTTCTAAATGTACGCCTGCAAACACAAAGATGTGACTCAGACCTGTCACCCCCGCTCTGACATTAATTGGCTGATATTTCGTTAATTTGCAGCAATCGCTAAATCGTTATTCCAGGCTTACGATATGCCTGTTACATGTGCTGAAATGTCAGGGCTGTACAAAATAGTTAAAGTGGAAACCTAGTCAAACAGCTTAATTACAAAGCCAAAGCAAATGGATTAAATGTCCTAACTGCCTTTTTATATTTCAAGTGGTTGGAGAGAGATGGAGCACCACGCCAGTTGTAGGAAGTCCAAAATGATTTATTGCATATTTGAAAAGGTGTACTACTGACAGCCCCTTGATTATAAAGGCTGGGCACACCTGCACACACAGTCTGCTGGTCCCCAGAAAAAACAAACCCAGGGTTAGAGTCTTTGTCCCTCCCAAGACTCTCTTTATCCTCTGGACTCCAGAAACCAATTTTCTCTACTCAGAACTGATATTCTGGAGCCCCTCAACCTACAACCATGAGAACCCTGGGCGATTTAAACACAGTGGTTGGGCGTAGCACTGTCACAATATATACACTGGATATTTTTTTATTTGGTTAAGTCAGCTTTCTACTCCTTTTATCCCTGTAAGACTCTCTACAATGTCATTCCCTTCCCTATTACAGTCAAAGAAATTCAGCTTGTTCAAGGCTTTCATTGGATAGTGAAGAAAGAGCAATTCACTGATTAGGACAAGGATGCAGATCAGACTTTAGACTTAATTTTCAACATGCTTGTTCATGGTCAGTTATTTATAAAAAAAGTCAACTAGAATCCTCAGAAGGAGGTCAGAAATGACAGTCCTCCATATTTTTCAGAACAGAACCTATGAGGATAGAAATACAGAAGCATCCACTACTGACTTGTTTTTGAAGATGCAGGCTCCAAGCATGAAAACTAAAGCTTCACCATCTGGTGAGTCTCTAACCTGGAACCAGCATCCAGCCAGTGAATCCTGAAATGTCCATAAGCCAGTCAAGAATATGATGACAACCCTAGAGCTTGCAATTTTAAAGCTGATCTCCAGAAGTGTGGCCTACCCCTCCCCACCCAACTAATCCCTGGGTAAAAAAAAAAATCCCTGACATCCTCTTTTACTTACAAGAAAATATGGGCTTGCTTGACATGCCAGGTCTTCTGGACTTGAAATAGGTAGGTTTCTTCTTCAGATGTCCAAGAGGCTGCCTGGTTGACAGTTCCCATTGGCTGTCCAGCAGTGAAATCCTCTCAGGCTCCAGAAGACTGCAACAGAATAATGACACCCTGAAAAGAGGCAAAAACAAGACGCGGAAGCTTGAACCTTTAAAGCTGATCTTCACAAATGTGGACTAAACCCCACAGCTACTCTCTGGGTTAAAAAAAAGACCTAAAATCCCATTTTTAAACAATGTAAACATTTTCTAACACAACCAGTGTATAAAGACAATATCAATAAATTAAGCATATGTAACATAGACATCAATGTATGTGCTCAGTCCAAAAAATGTTTGCAACTCCTGTAAAGGATCCAGGCAATAATAAAAGTACATGAAAAGTGAAGAAGAGTGCCTATGTCTTGACACCAAAATGACCCTTTTATTGGTATTTCACTAGCTGCCCATATGAAACAATCTGCACTCACCAGAATGCAATGATCTCCTTGTTTTCTAACAAGAAAAGTCAGCTGCACTTTGTGGTCACCATAGGACCAGGTTGGATCTCTAAGTTGGCATCTTCCATAGATATCCTCTCCTTGTTAACAATTGGATCAGTATCCCAATGGCTGAAATGGCAAGGGAGTTTAAAAAGAAAGAAGGAGAGGAATCCTCTCATAGTGTGAAAAGCACTTGAAGATTTTATTAAAACTGTTTGCATAAAAAGAAAGCCGCTTACATAAAAAAAAGTTTGGTCCGGTAATATACAAACAACATGTTCAAAGCTATTGGGAAGCCGCCTGGCTCTCGGCATGCATTCCACCTGCACCAGAAATGTCACACACCAGAAGTTACCGATTGGCGCGTTAAATTATCAATACATGATGTCTTCAGAAGCTCCTTTTGAAGACGTCACATATTGATGACGAAATGCATCAAAAGGAACTTCCGCGTCATTTCCAGTGAATGCTTATTGTTTCATATGGGCACGTGGTGAAATATCATTAAGAGTGTCATTTTGGTGTTAAGACACAAGCACTTTTCTTCACTTTTCACTGACTTTTATTATTGCCTGGATTCTAGAGTTGCACATTTTTTTGGACTGAGCACATACATTAATGTTTATGTTATCTATGCTTAATTTATCATTATTGTTTTTTTATATCAGTTGTGTTAACAAGCGCTGTCTAGTGTTTACATTGTATGGAATTTAGCCTTTTGGGCATGAGATAGCAGCTGCATTGTCACAGTATTATAAAGCAATTGTTTTGAGGATATTTTTACACATATAAAATCCTCTTTTAGAGTGGTTGTATACCCACTTTTAAAATTTTTACCTACAGGTAAGCCTATAGTAAGGCTTACCTGTAGGTAAAATGAATATCTCCTAAACCTGTACGGTTTAGGAGATATTCACTTTGCATGCAGCCGCTGACGTCAGCGCCGCATGCGCTGTGAATGCCCGGCTGGAGGTCTGGCAGACGCTGCCAGCCCTTACCGGGAAGAAGTCTCCCACGCGCATGTGTGGGAGTGACGTCATCACGGCTCCGGCCACTCACAGCGCTGGAGCTGCGAACCCGGAAGACACACCGAGGACAAAATTTCAGGTTCCTCGGCATGGACCGGCCTGCGATATGGGGACTTCGTTTTAAGATAAGTATTTCATAATGAGCTAGTAATGCCTTTGCCTTTCAGGGTTTTTTTTTTACATTTTTTTTTCCTGAGGGTATACAACCGCTTTAATTAAAGGAGTTGTAAACCCTCAAGGTTTTTCACCTAAATGCATTCTATGCATTAAGGTGAAAAAACCTTCTGCGCTGCAGCCTCCCTCCAGAGCCCCCCCGCCCCTCTTTTTCTTACCTGAACCCGCTCCAGCTGCTGTTTTGGGTCCTCATTGGATAGATTGATAGCAGCAGAAGCCATTGTCTCCTGCTGCTATCGATCAAATCCAGTGACACAGGAGCCTGGGGCAGGGCCGAGTCCTGCTGTCTGTGTCAATGGCTGAAGCAGCAGGACTCGAGAGCGCGCCTGCACGAGTGCCTCCATGGAAAGCGTCTCTCCGTGGGGGCACCCGATGAAGAGAAGGAGCCAGGAGTGGCGCTGGGACACCCCAGAAAAGGAGGATCTGGACCGCTCTGTGCAAAACCCTTGCAGGCAAGTATAACATGTTTGTTATGTTACAAAGAAAATGAACCTTTACAATCACTTTAACTAAATTTGTGGTCACACAACGTGCCAGGTGTCATGGATAAACCACCATACTCTTTCGCGTTAATAAGCGCCCATTCAGTCTAATGGTATAATGCATCTTTAAATAACCCATGTCTCCCCTTTTCCCCAGTAAACGGACATAATCACCGTCTCAGCTTCATTGCTCCTTCAACTGCCCCCATCTCTTCCTGGGAGCCACCTTTTATTCATATAAAACAATAGAGCCTCATGTTTTCACAATCGACCAATCAAGCACAGGCATTCCCTCAAGCAGGAGGGGTTATATAACAACCAATGAACAATGACAAGGGGAGTCTTATGGGCGTGTCTGGGCGGGGGGCAGCGTGTACAATCTCCAGCCCCCTGTCTCTGTAAGCTATCCTCAGCATGATCACAGGAAGCCTGAGATCATGAACGCTTCCCCCCGACCACAACGATTCAAAGGCTCCCATTTTTAGCGTTTGTTCGTGAATCCTTATTCTGCTTTGTTCCGAGAACAAAACATACCCAGGCTATAGTACTGTCTCTGTGGATGGGAGATTATCTGCAGGTATAAGCCATGCCACCCCAAATATGTTGATCAGGCATACATGGGTGACACGACCGCACATCCTCTTAAACCGATAATGTCTTTGCAGAGCGAACCCATCCCCTCCAGACGATCGTTCTGTGCATCGCACAGGGGCCCTTCGCTGGCGGACATATCCCCACTCCGCAAACACTTCTCTACATCCCCAAGGAGCTTTCCACTACCAAACGGATCTCAAACAGCGTCAGTCTGCCCCAGTCCGCTCTTTAGAGCGGGCTGCGGGAGTACTAACACTGGGAGACACTATGACAATACATGTTAAAATACATCTGCATAAAATTTCCACAACACGGGTGTTCTGGACTACAGGGAGCTACAGTCCTTCTTCAGATGTTCACCATGCTGCCTGAGCGACATGGACACTTCCCATTGGCTGTCCAGAGTGATGATGTCCTGGAAAAGGGCAGAAACAAGACCAGTTGACAGCAGGCACAGACTGCAGTGTTAGACCATTGGCCTGTACACCCAGGTAAGACAACATTAAAGGTCACATGTCAGTGAGCTCTAGCGAGTAGAGAAGTTTGTGTGTTTTTTAGTTTATTTTTTCATTTAATTGTGAGTAGGAGTGGATTGGGGCACAACATTTGCATGGGGCTTTAAATCAGGTCAACAATGGCAGGTCTCAAATTTCTGTACTGGCAGTTTTGGTTTAAGCATCTAGCTATTATGCAGCTCACAAGCTTATGTTGGAAAGTTGCCCATGCCCACAGCTCAGTTATTGCACTCCTTGCAGTTTGCAGTGATGGCTGCAGTTACTGCTATAATTGTAATAGCCTGTACATACATACATACAAATAGCAGCCAATACTGGTGCGCTAATACAATGTTTACCATTGTTCAATAGTCTCTGTATCAGCATATCTATACATTAACGCTCGATAAAACATGAAAATTACGCATACAATCTCTAAATCTCTTGTGTCCTGCTGAGATCGTTTTATTTACTCATTTTGTTTGCGGTCTCTTATTTTTTCTTTGAATAATCCTCTTTCGCAAACATCAGATCAGTTTCCTTTATATTGATGTAGGCGGGTGTGCTTGCATGGATTTTAATTGCGTTGAAAAGCTGATTTCCATATTAAAACATGTCCTGGGGGAGGATTCTATAGTTAAGTTAATATTAACTCTAGCTCCTGAGACACTACAGCCTCTCTTAACTCAACCATGGCCACTTTGTCTCTTAATAGATAATGCTATCTAAGTCTCTAATGTACTCAGAGAGATCTATGGAATACAGTTCAGTGAATCGATTCGCTCAAGCTAAGACTCATCTACGGCTGTGGCAATAGAGCGGATCTTTGATAACCTGTAGGTACAAACAAAGTCCGAGGTGTTGTGTATGCTACGCACACACTGACCTCAAAACAGGGCACAAGGTGCATCTTCTTACAGCTTAAAGTGTATTTCCACTTTTGCAGCTGAATTGGGATAATGCCTAATATATATTTGTTACGTGTTCCCATAAACATAATTTATTAAAAAAATGTAAATGTAGCACCCTTTACTTAGGTAGATGCTAGAGATGAGATTTTTGGTAAGTGCAGGTAAATTTAGGCAGGCCTAGCTGGAAGCTAGGCCTGTTTTTTTTTTATCTGTGTGGGAGTGGCTTAGAGTAGGCTAGTGACTCAAAGACAGCATCACTTCTCGGTTACCTCCCTCTGGCTTCTAGAGGATTCTAGAAGAGAGGAGGGGAAGAGAGATGGAGCTGCCTGGGATGTTCTAAGAAGCCCTGGCCAATCACCAACCTGGATTGGCAGGGGGCAGGCCTCCTTAAATGGGTCAGCCCAGCTGGGGGGTTGTTGTTGGGTGGAGGAACTGGGGATGGAGTGCTAGGCTATCGGGGCCTTTGAGGCCACTCCCCAGTCTAGGGAGGGGGTGACCTTGGGCCAGGCAGCAGAAAGGATCCCTTTAAGACTGCATGAAGGATCTGGACAGGAGACACAGAGAGGAGTCAGAGACGACAGCGGGAGCTAGTACTGCCCAGGCAAGTCTTCAGGAGGGAATCACAGGTGTTTGTGTGAACAGGAGGGTCACAGTTGGGAGAACTGGGGAGGCAAGCCAGAGAGGACAGGCACAGTTGGGAGAACTCAGGATCCAGAAGAAAATTATGCTATCTCATGGTGACAGTAGTTGACTGGTGATCTCAAGTTCCATTCACACCGCTGGATTTGTGGTCCCCCGCGTCGGGAACCATTGATGGTGAAGGACCTAGAGGGAGGACCTAAGTGACGATATCTGGTTTCACAAGGTAACGGTAAAAATTGCCTAGCAGGATGAGTTGCCGTGTACACACAGTCGGATTTTCTGACGGGAAATGTTCGATGGGAGCTTGTTGTCGGAAATTCCGACCGTGTGTAGGCTCCATCAGACATTTTCCGTTGGAATTTCCGACAAAAAAAATTTGAGATCTGCATCTCAAATTTTCCGACAACAAAATCCGTTGTCATAAATTCTGATCGTGTGTACACAATTCCGATGCACAAAGTTCCACACATGTTCGGAATCAAGCATAAGAGCCGCACTGGCTATTGAACTTTTTTCTCGGCTCGTCGTACATGTTGTACGTCACCGCGTTCTTGACGTTCGGAATTTCTGACAAGATTTGTGTGACCGTGTGTATGCAAGACAAGTTTGAGCCAACATCCGTGGGAAAAAAAAAAACATGGATTTTGTTGTCGGAATGTGCGATCGTGTGTACGTGGCATTGGTTGGAAGGGGGATAGGAAAACAAATGTTGCTTTAAGCAGGTGTTTGCGGAGACTGCTCCCTGATGATAAGCTAATCTCTTCACAGCGCTCCAAAATAAGAGGGCTTTGACACTTTCCATTATGCAGCGCAAGCATGGCTCTCTCTTCCCCTAAAGACTGTAACTGTCTGCGCCGCCATTACTTCGAATGACTGTTATTAACCTGTATACAGTTGTCATCGTTGTAGAGAAACTGTCTGGGTCTCACATTCTTCCAAGTAATTGAGGGATTACTCCCAAACCTTGATTTAAGTCTGGGGAAAAGAGTGGGAATGAGTCTGTAGGTTAAGCCAACAATGAGGTTGGAACCAAGTTCCTATCCCCATGGCATACAAAATCACTAAAGTGGTTGTCACGGGTATAGGAATGCACGCGCAGGGGTAACTACATTATCAGACATTCTAACCTTTCATAATATGCAGTGCTGTATAGAGTACATGCTAGGGAAAGTGGTAGGTTAGGTGAACCTGTTGCTTTGCCCTGTATGGGTCCACTTTAAGGGCTCATTTCTACTATAGCATTATAAAAACATGTTATAAATCATCAATCAGGTTATTGCATTGTACACAAGTGCACACGACACTTAATTTTGAATGGCACATCACAATGCACAATGTGTGTTGTTTTTAGTACTATGTGTAGCAGAACTGTGCTTTGAGGTGCACTCTACTCTAGCCTATTCCTTTTTAATAGTCAGCCTAATGCAATATTGTGGCACACTGTGTGAATGGGGCCTGAACTTAAAAGTGCATACAGTGTACTTGGTCTACAAGAAAATGGCTTCACTTCCTCATCCAGACATTGCTATACTGCACCAAGCCATTTATTTACCATTGTTGGCAATCCGGGGATTTGAGAACCCCTACTTGTGATCTTGGAGGGCGATTCTCAAACACACCCACTGCAGGCTCCTCTCTGTCAATAGTAGGACACTTCAGCCACCAATCAGAGACACGCATGCCTTGGAACTTTGAGGGTCATTAGTAATACAGAAGAAAATTATTCATTGCAGGCTTTAGGTTTTTACTGGTAGTGACCATCTACTGAGATCTCTGGATTCTAGCTGCAGTGGAACTTTTTGGCTTTAGTACAGTTACAGCATTTGCTGATAGCATTAGCTCAGCTTTGATTGATTTCACTTGCCTGGAATTGCTCTTAATGGAGCTATGCTTTAGGCTTGAGGGAACAAGCCATGGTGCTCAGAGGAAAGCCAGAGCATACAAACTCCAGTGTGGTGGGATTGAATCCTAGTGCAAGCCAACATTTCTAGTTAATGAGTCACATTTCTGCTTATTGGCGATGATCAAAAGTCATTACACTCCTTGATGCCGCCATAGACCTAGGTTCCTATACAGTCAGATGCATCCTGTTTGTGCAGCCGCCAGCAAAGTAATATTTTCAGTGTCCAAAATTATATGGCCAACATTTGTGAAGACCTGACCATGACAACTATATGAGCTTGTCCAATATTATATGCTGCTCCAAACAAGATCCAGCTCTACATTTCATATCTCATGTGCTGGCTCAGCTTGTCTCCACCAAAGCAATCAATTGTACCATCAACAGGAATGCCACACATTGAGATGCAAAATAATATTCTTTCTTTATTAAAATAGCCAGCAGGAACAGGTTCTATTCTGGCGAACTAGGCTCAGCACTTTCATGACTATGTGAGTTTGTTGGACATCCCATTCCAAAACCATGGCCATTAACATGGGGTATCCCACTTTAACCCCACCTCCCTTTGTAGCCAAAACAGTTTCCACTCTTCTGAAAAAACTTTTCAAATGATCTTGGCATGTGTCTGTGGGAATTTGTGCCTATTCAAACAGAGGCCCATTTGTGAGATCAAGTACTGATGTTGGATGAGAAGATCTGTCTCTCAATCTGCCTTCCAATTTATCAGTTTAGTAAGGTCGAAGTCAGGTCTCCATGCAAGTCACTTGAGTTCCTCCACACCAAATTCATCAGACCATGTCTTTATGGACCTTCTTGGTGTACAGGACACCGGGAGTGTGTCCTGGACGGGAGATATATTTCACTAGTATGTGAGTTGTGGTCCCTTTAAGGGGGGGCAGTTTAAAGACTGGGGTGAGTACTCAGGGGTTCTCACCCATGCAGAGTGAGGGGTTCTGGTGTGATCTGGCTGAAAGAGAGGACTTATTGTCAGTGCTCTCTTAGTTAATAAACTCTTATTAAGGAACAGTGGCGGCCGCTCCATTAGGGGCGCAGGGGTGCGGCCCCCCTAATCCATGCGCCCGGCCCCTAATCTACATGCAGGATGCCGGACGCATGGATTTCAATTGGGTTTTTTTTTTTGAAGCATGTGATTAGAGCCTGAGCTCACCCAGTTGTGTGACAATAGTGAACTAATATTCGCTATTGTCTTCCTGCTTCCCCTCCCGGCCAATCAGGAAGTGGGTCTTAAGACCCAATTGGCCTAGAGGAGAAGCGACTATATTGGCCAGGAGCAGGGGGGAGGCACTGAGGAGAGGCAGGGGGAAGCTGCGGAAGCTGCCCACGACCTTGATGGGGTAAGTACGTGGCTTATGAGCGAATGGGCCAGCAACGGGGGGGGGGTTGTTCGCCGATTGACCAAGCGACGGGGGGTGGGTATGGGGTTTGACAAACTGAACGAACGGGGGGCTTTGTTTGCTGTACCCCCCCATCCAAAAAATTGAGCACCAGCCACCACTGTTAGGGACACAGAATTTCGGATGTTCAAAGAGATTTGGGTAGGAAGAAACTTCTAACCCCGTCTACCAGAACTCTGGTCCCGAAGGTGTTAAGCCCCAGGCCAGGCAAGAGAGGCTTGAAAGGCAGCCTCTCTTGCAGCACCCATGTCATAGAAGTAGAGTGGAGAGAGAGGCTCACAAGCTGTGAGTTAATCCTCGAACACACTACAGCAGCTCAGGCCGGAGCCGCTGTACTAACAATCCTGCTGTGCTATTGTGTTCTGACAGAGGGATGGCCTCCTCGCCAGGACACTCTTGTCAGCACTACCAGCCATTGGCCAACGTGAGGCAGTTGGCAGACCTTTTTCTGTCATGACCCTTTGACAGAAGACGGGCTGAACGGCCAGCTTCTGTCGGACCAGCTGCTGTACACACGGGCCGAATGTCGGCCAGTTCAATAAAAATGCCGCCGGACATTCGGCCCATGTGCATTAGGCTTAAAGCGGAGTTCCACCCAGAATGTAATCCGTTCTTTTACACCGTATTAAAACAATAAATCCATGTCATTTAACATATCGCCGCTCAATTCCCGTTTCTTCCAGCTCTACTGTGGGCAAATGTGAAGCCCGCTAGCAGTCTCTTCCGGGATATGGTGATGCTGTATGCCCAGCATGCACCTCTTGATCTCTCGATCCTTCGACCCGGTGTCCTGTCAGAAAGCCACTACCCATCAGACTATGCAACGAAAGTGAGGTTGCGTCGCGGCCATCTTGGTACACGCACACTCGTCCGCAGTAAGCTTAGAGTTAGAAGATGGGGCAAGCGGACATCTTTATACACCCACCGGAGTCTTGCTTATCACAGTTATTTTTAACAGTAAACTCAGCTTATATAGTGAAATACAGTATATATAAGCTGAGTTTACTGTTAAAAATATCTGAAAAGCAAGACTCCGGTGGGTGTATAAAGATGTCCGCTTGCCCCATCTTCTAACTCTAAGCTTACTGCGGACGAGTGTGCGTGCGTGGGTGTATAAAGATGTCCGCTTGCTGACTTCTAACTCTAGGCTTACTGCGGATGAGTGTGGGTGTACCAAGATGGCCGCAACGCAATGTCACTTCAGTCGCATATTCTGATGGGTATCGGCTTAACACTGGTGATGCCTGTTGTCTCCTGGGATTGATGACTCACATATTCCAGGAGACATTGCAATGCCGAAAATGACACGTGCGGCAGAGGCTGAGATGGAGGAAGTATGAATACTATGAAGAAATACAGCAGTAAGTTTTTTTTTTTTTTTTAAATGTTATGCCAAATTGCAATGAATGCAATTAATGAATTACTTCTGGATGGTGAAAAGTTAAAAATGTGGGTGGAACTCCGCTTTAGCATGAGTGGTCAAACAAGCTGACACACTGGTTGCTGACTGCCCTTGTGGCCTGCCGGATATCCTTGCCACGGAGGAGCCCTAACCCCAGTGTGTGACCAACAGATTTGCGGTGAGCCTGTTGTAGAGGTTGTTGTACCAGGACTTTGGACTAATAATTTGTTTTGGCTGAAGAAAGCTGTTTTTTGTTTATCTGTTTCTCAACTAACTGGTCGCTTTTTCCAAACCAGTTGGCTGGCAGGGGCACAGTCATGGTGGAATAGAAAAGGGCCAACCTTAAGCTTTTGCCCCAAGGTTGAAATTGCACAATTGTCCAAAATATCTCTACATGCTAATGTTTATCATAGAGATTGCATGACTATGTTCTTGAATTTATGTACACTATATTGTCAAAAATATTGAGGCGCCTGCCTTTACACGCACATGAACTTTAGTGGCATCCCAGTCTTAGTCCGTAGGGTTCAATATTGAGTTGGTCCACCCTTTGCAGCTATAACAGCTTCAACTCTTCTGGGAAGGCTCAGGGCCATCTTAAGAGCATTATAGGCCCCCAGGAAATAAAGTGCACTGAGAATAAAAATGCAAATTATCAATAAGTCTATATTTATTGGTACTTCCAACAAAATCAGTGTTTAAACATTAACACAACGTTTGGACAATATAACACGAGTTTGATGGGCACAGTGGCAGCGTTTGATGGGCACAATGGCAGCGTTTGATGGGCACAGTGGCAGCTTTTGATGGGCACAGTGGCAGCTTTGATGGGCACAGTGGTTGTGTTTGATGGGCACAGTGGCTGTTTGATGAGCACAGTGACAGCTATTGATGGACACAGTGGCAGCTTTTGATGGGCAGAGTGGCAGAGTTTGATGGGCACAGTGGCTGCGTTTAATGGGCACAGTGGCTGCTTTTAATGGGCACAGAGGCTGCGTTTGATGGGCACAGTGGCTGTGTTTGATGGGCACAGTGGCAGCTTTTGAGGGGCACAGACAGTGGCTGTGTTTGATGCACAACTTGAACTTACTTAAGTGTTAGACTTACTTGAGGCCGCCGGCCTGGTGCAGTACTGTGTGTCACTCACTGCAGAGCAAGGCAGCGCCAGCTATCAAGGGCCATCTCTCTGCTCTGCTCCCTCTACACACTGTCTGAAGAACATGGCGGGCGGAGCTTGTTCACTAGCCGATGAGGCTGCCGCACGTGCTATGAATGCTAGGGTGGCCGCGGCGCGCTATGAATGCTGGAGCGGCCATGACCTCTGACTGACGTCACTAGTTGCTATCTAGAAGCCGGGCGGCCGGCGATTCTAGCAAGTGAGCAACCAGTGCAGTCAGTCAACTTAAGCAGCAGATTGCAGCGCTGAGGATCGGCCCTGGATGGGGCCCTCCAGGCAAGTGGGGCCCCCGGGCAACTGCCCAGCGTGCCCAGTGGAAAAAACAGCCCTGGGAAGGCTGTCCACAAGGTTTAGGAGTGTGTCTATGGGATTGTTTGACCATTCTTCCAGAAGCGCATTTGTGAGGTCAGGCACTGATGTTGGACGAGAAGGTCTTGCTTGCAGTCTCCGCTCTAATCCATCCCAAAGGTGTTCTATCGGGTTGAGGCCAGGACTCTGTGCAGGCCAGTCAAGTTCCTCTACCGCAGACTCGCTCATCCATGTCTTTATGGACTTTGTTTGTGCACTGGTGCGCAGTCATGTTGGAACAGGGAGGGTCCACCCCCAAACTGTTCCCACAAAGTTGGGAGCATGAAATTGTCCAAAATGTCTTGGTACGCTGACACCTTAAGAGTTCCCTTCACTGGAACTAAGGGGCTAAGCCCAACCCCTGAAAAACAACCCCACACCATAATTCCCCCTCCACCAAATGATTTGGACCAGTGCACAAAGCAAGGTCCATAAAGACATGGATGAGCAAGTTTGGGGTGGTGGAGGAACTTGACTTCAACCTGATAGAACACGTTTGGGATGAATTTGAGTGGAGACTGTGAGCCAGGACTTCTTGTCCAACATCAGTGCCTGATCTGACAAATGCGCTTTGGAAGAATGGTCAAACATTCCCATAGACACACTCCTAAACCTTGTGGACAGTCTTCCCAGAAGAGTTGAAGCTGTTATAGCTGCAAAGGGTGGGCCAACTCAATATTGAACCCTACAGACTAAGACAGGGATGCCAATAAAGTTCATGTGCGTGTAAAGGCAGGTGTCCCAATACTTTTGATAATATAGTGTTCCTGTGAATTGTGGCTGTGGGTGAAACATCTGACTCAATAAATTAGAGGGCTGGCTATTTTTATCCATATAGTGTAGGTGTGATGGTCAGATGTCTATAAACATTTGGCTGTATAGTTTAGCAGCAGACAGATGGTAGGCAGCGAGTTAACGAACCTTCATACTGACCCTAGAGGGCACTGCTTGGCTGAAGATATTGACCTTGCTTCATGGTAGGAACACATCTTCTTTTTAATGGTACAGTAGAGACAACATTATGTACTTTTTTCCTTATTACACCCGGGGCTGGCAGACATTTTCAATATATTTTTTATTCGTGTTAAATTTTTAATCTGAAATTGAATGAAGTACAAAAGATCAGTGATGAACCTTCACATATTGATAAGTAGGCAGAAAATATAAATTTTTTGGCAGGGTACCTAGCCAGGGGCTTTTTTAACACATCTATTATGTAATAATAGACACTGAGTGTGTCTAGTTAATTAACTTTTTTCTCCTAAAGGCAAAGTATTTATACGCCATCACTGCTCTAATATATTCTGCTACCTACAGAGATATTGCATTTAACATCACAGCAATTAGAAGCTTCCTCCAGTCCCTCTTTGGGTTATGGGAATAAAACAAATACTACTCTAACCATAACATTAACCCACATAGCTTCCTAGTTGCAGGCGTCTTAAAGATTCTTATTAATAATGCATAGTAAAATCTCATTTGATATATATAGGCAATTATAACTCCAAAAAAAAACACACTCCTAGGGCCTGGACTTTTTGATCTGTATTTTATCTATCAAGTCTCTAAAGAAATCAAGCTGTCAGGTTCCTGGAAGAGAAGAGCCGTAATACTCGCCTCTCCGTGTGTCCCGCCTTCCTTCTGTCCAAACTCTGCAGCCTCCCATAGTGTCTTTGTTATTTGACATGTCTGCGAGCTCCAAGTTACTTGGAATAGTACCCATTTCGAGGGGTCTGTCTGTAGGCAGGTGCAGTCTGTATTCTCCACTGTAGGTGGCTCTGAACCGAAGCAGCAATAATGTAGAGGATGGAAGTTATGGGGAACTGAGCTCCTCTATGACGTCCTGTGGTCACTAGGAGAACAGCTGTCTAATTGGAGGCTGGGGCCCTGCATGACTTCAGCGGCCACTTTGAGTGAGGGCAGAGCTTATTTAAGGCCCTGGCCCCCTGATTTGGCGTGCATTATGCAAGTGGTTAGTGTAGGGACAGGTTCCCCATCTGTCAAGGGTAGTGCATAGTGGCAGGGAGAGTTTCCAGAGGAGTAGGGAAAGTGCAGGGACTACGTTATCTCCTCTCAGGAAGCCACCCATTTGAGTGTGGACCAGCCAGGATGCATTCCCCCACCTCGTTGCAGAAGCTGTTGGCATCATCTCAAGATAACGTTCCTCTGCAACAGTTTTGTAAATGGCTCCGGTCTGCCGTACCTAACCATTGGGCCTAAATGTGCATTGTTGGGATTTATGTTCATGGCAGAGCCTCACCTGCTATGAACATAAAAAAAAAAAAACAATCGACCTTGAGGGTTGTAGCTTGGCGACCTGGGGTCACAGAGACCCCAAAGTCCTACCCCACAACTGGTCAAAATTTGGGGCTCCTACGACCTATGGTTCCGGAGATCTGTGCAGCCTGTCAGAAGCTACATACAGAGCGGCCAGTTTAAATACAAGCTGGCACACTCTGTTTGCAGCAGACTGAGAGGATGAGCTCACAGTGCCTCTCCTCACTTCTTGTCAGAGGCACTGAGCTCAATGGACAGCTTGGAGTCTTGGACCAATGGTAAAGTACCATTAGCCCAAGCTGTCCAATAAAAATGCTGCAGTGGAGGCACGCCTCTCACTGCAGTGTCATAGAAGGGGGAATGTGTCTAAAAGACAAATGCTCCCTTCCAGCCCAGCCCTCCCAACTACAAGGAAAAAACATAGGTTTATGTGTATAAGATTTACCCACTATCCCATGTTTTTCTCACACAGTTAAGAGGGAGAATGAGAATCTGCTGCTGCTGAAACGGTACAAGCTAAATCATATATTATTATGCTATGTGTTAAAAGATAATTATTTATTATTTATTTACTGTACTGTGAAATTACTAGTTGGAAGTTATAACTTCAATCTTCAGTAATTTGTCCGTTAAGCCACCTGCTTGAGTACAGATTTTTAAAATATAGTAAATTACTTAAAAAAAAATATATATTATTATTTGCATATTACCTACTTATGGTAATTTACCCCTTGCCACCCAGGCCAATTCTGACACTTCTCTCCTACATGTAAAAATCATAATTTTCTTGCTAGAAAATTACTCAGAACCAGGGCCGTCTTAATAGCATCATGGGCCCTTGGGCAAAGTAATGCTCTGGGTCCCCTACATTGGAGACAGTGCAGGTAAACAGACATCAAGTAGGTAGGAGGCAGACAAACGGAGATTCCCCTTTTGGGTGGAGCTCCGCATTAACTACATGAACAATCATTCTGTACAAAAAAGAAACTGTATGAAAATACTACATACATAAAGTAACAAAGCTGTCCTGTGCATACAATATATCTGCTAGATTGATGCCTCCCCATCACTATGGCCCCTCTACACCCCAGATATCCCCCCAGCATTCTGACCCCTCTACACTCTAGATATTCCCCAGCACTGCATCTATATACCATAAGATACCCCTTGTATTGTGACCCCACTAAATCCCTGATACCCCCTACACTGTGGCCTCTCTACATCCCTGATACCTCTAGCACTATAGCCACCCAAGCTACCCTAAGCATTGCTACCCCCTATACACCCCAGATCCATCCTCAGCATTGTTTTCCCCCATACACCCTTAATATCCCCCAGCACCATTATTCCATCAATGTAGTACCCCCCTTTTCCAGTGGAGATACAGTGCATGTAAACTTTTGGCTCTGTGCCCACGTTCAGCACTGCACTCACCTATACCAATCAAGCAGGCAGAAGGAGGGGCGGAGGAGGGAGCATTCCTCTGGGCATTCCAAGCCCTTCGGTGCAAACAGTGCTGGACAGCTGGGCTTACCATGACACTATCCACAATGCTACTTCCGCAGGTGGGCTTTCAGTGCTGCCAACTTAGCAGCTCTCACTCCAGCTCCTACCCCGCAGCCTGCGAGTCCAGAGCATTTAAGTTGCATGGGCGGGGTCAGAGCATCACTGGCTCTCCGGCCCTGCCCCTCCCTGCTGGCTGTGAAATAATAGGTATCGTTCTGCACAGCACGGCGCACCGCTGCCAGTCTGCCTTCCCTGTGTATCCATCACTCTCAGTGCCATCATGGGGCCCCCAATTTTGGGGCAGAGTAGGCTCAAGGACCAGCTGCTTTGGGGAAAGTGCAGGGGCCCCCATGCAGCTGGGGCCCCCGGGCAGTGCCCAGGTGTGCCCTCTCATTAAGACAGCCCTGCTCAGAACCCCCAAACATTATACATATATATTGTTTTATCAGACACCCTATGGAATAAAATGGTGGTCATTGCAACTTTTTATGTCACACGGTATTTGAGCAGCAATTTTTCAAACGCATTTTTTTTTTGGGAAAGAAACTGTTTCATGAATAAAAAAAATAAAAAAAACACTAAAAGTTACCCCTTTTTTTGTATACTATTAAAGATGATGTTAGAGCAAGTAAATAGATACCTAACATACAGATACCTGCATGACCGCTCAATTGTCATTTAAAATGCGACAGCGCTGAAAGCTGAAAATTGTCTTGAGCAGGAAGGGGGATAGTGCCCGGTATTGAAGTGGTTAATGAGTTAAGTTCCACTTTAACACATATTCTCGCAATAATGTGCTGTAAAAGCCTGGAGAAATGTAAAGGGGGGCCTTGAGTGCTGATCATCCCCCTCCACTGAGATCACATGACTAGGTGCCTAGGCACATGGTCACATTGCCTACTGTCATGGAAGCCCAAAACAGTGTTTTCTGTACGTATATTTAATATTTTTTTTTATATATTTTTCAATAGAGTAAGATGGGAGAGTACTTTCACTGTTATTTCACTTTGATTTAGAATATAGGTTCATCTCCAAGAAGAGTTTCCTCAATGTAATGTAGGTGACAGGTACTCTGCAATCCATAATTGTCTAGAAGAGCTTTCATTGCATCATCTGTTCCCTCACCCACACGTTCCATTCTACATCTTCATGTTTACACTGCTCTTATCACAGTGCCAGCTCCAAAACGTGTGAAGCAGTTAGAGTATGTGTCTGGAACATTGTCACAAGTTGGTGTATCACCTTTTTTTTCCCCTTGGTCTTCAAAAACATTCAATGCCGCCAAGAAAGTCCCAAGAATAAATAAATTCTATGAAAATCCCAAAACTCCATCTTTTTCTTCAGTCTTGCACAGTTGTACAGGCTTCCGAAATGCTTAGCATGATTTGACAGCACACTGTGAGCTTCTTACAATGTGCATTAGAAGCTGCATCAAGTAAGATAAAGCCTGTCTCATTTTCTGCCCTTCCCTCCATCCCTAGCCCATCCTTTGCATTCATTGGATGGCATTTCAAGTTCCTACAGCCCAAAATTGCTTATCCATGTGTTCATGGACCTTGCTTTGTGCACTGGTGCGCAGTCATGTTGGAACAGAAAGAGGACATCCCCAAACTGTTCCCACAAAGTATGCATTAAAAGCAGGCGTTTAGTCTGCACACATTTGCAAATGCATGCGTAGGTATGCGTAAGTGGTTGGCACTTGACTGACTTGGTTTGAATCAGGGCCAGGAAGCTATCTGTATGGAGTTTGCATGTTCATTTGGTGTGGGCATCCTCCAGGTACCCCGATTTCCTGGCACACTCCAAAGCCATGTTGGTAGGTGATGGTCCCATGTCTGTATGAAGTGGCCATGTACATGGGCGATTACATTCTGCATGCCACCCCCATGAATGGACTGAATGGTTACTGCTTTTCATTATCACTCACCAATTGGTTGTTAGAGGTTACTGCACATTATTACTGCTCACTGATTGGTTGTTATGGGTTACTGCTCACTACCCAGGGGGTGGGGTGTTAGGAAGCTGGCACAGGGGTACAGGTGGGATGATGATGATGGGGATGGGGTGGTAGGAAGCCGGCAGAGGAGTACAGGTGGGATGAAGGTGACGGGGGGGGGTGGTAGGAAGTTGGCAGAGAGGTGCAGGTGGGATGAAAATGACAGGGGGGGTGGTAGGAAGCTCGCAGAGGGGTACAGGTGCGATGAAGATGACGGGGGGGTTGGAAGCTGGCAGGGGGGTACAGGTGGGATGAAGATGACGCGGGGTGGTAGGAAGCTGGCAGAGGGGTACAGGTGGGATGAAAATGACAGGGGGGATTGGAAGCTGGCAGAGGGGTACAGGTGGGATGAAGATGACAGGGGAGGTGGAAGCTGGCAGAGGGGTACAGGTGGGATGAAGACGGCAGGGGGGGTTGGAAGCTGGCAGGTGGATACAGGTGTGATGAAGATGACAGGGGGGGGGGGGTTGGAAGCTGGCAGGGAGGTACAGGTGGGATGAAGATGACAGGGGGATTGGAAGCTGGCAGAGGGGTACAGGTGGGATGAAGACGACAGGGGGGGGGGTTGGAAGCTGGCAGGTGGGTACAGGTGGGAGGAATATGACAGGGGGGGTTGGAAGCTGGTGGTGGGATGCCAGGAACAGGGGGATGATAATGATGATGACTGGTGGCCAGTAGGTGGCATCATATACCGGATGATATACATATCAGGGCTGTGTGTGTGGGATTGCTGGCAGCAGTGATTTTCGGGGCGCCCTCGGTCAAGGGGGTGACGTCACAGGATGCGTCTGTATTGGGCAGGACCGTCCGTCATGCTGTACCTTGAGCGGCAGACAGGCTCCCGGATGATCTCCAGGCATCAGCTCTGGCAGTGGCAGGTCCCTCCATTACAGAGACCGTCCGGCATCCGTCCTGGAGAGTGGATCAGGGAGCTGCTCAGCCACATTTGCCATATGTGCCATACCCTGGATACGCCACTGGGCCCACCCCTTGCAGCTATAACAGCTTCAACTCCTCTGGGAAGGCTGTCCACAAGGTTTAGGAGTGTGTCTATGGGAATGTTTGACCATTCTTCCAAAAGCGCATTTGTGAGGTCAGGCACTGATGTTGGATGAGAAGGCCTGTCTCGCAGTCTCTGCTCTAATTCATCCCAAAGGTGTTCTATCGGGTTGACTTCAGGACCCTGTGCAGGCCAGTCAAGTTCCTCCACCCCAAACTCGCTCATCCATGTCTTGCTTTGTGCACTGGTGCGCAGTCCCCAAACTGTCCCCACAAATTTGGGAGCATGAAATTGTCCAAAATATATTGGTATGCTGATGCCTTAAGAGTTCTCTTCACTAAGGGGCCAAGCCCAACCTCTGAAAAACAACCCTACACCATAATCCCCTCTCCACCAAATGATTTGGATCAGTGCACATAGCAAAGTCCATAAAGACATGAATTAGTGAGTTTGGGGTGAAGGAACTTGACTGGCTTGCACAGAGTCCTGACCTCAACCCGATAGAACACATTTAAAGTTAATTAGAGTGGTGTTTCTCAACTTTTTAAGGTGAAGTACCCCAACAGATCTAAAAAACGTTCCTAAGTACCCCTGTCTCAAGAAAGTAATTTCTATTGTTTGGGTGTCATGGTTTCTGTGTGTGTGTAATGTCAGTATGTATTTGTGATGGTTTTTGTTTGTTTGCAAAATTATCATCAAATGCAGCCTCACCAGTGTCCATCAATGCAGCCTCAACAGTGTCCATCAATGCAGCCTCACTAGTGTCCATTAATGTAGCCTCACCAGTGTCCATCAATGAAACCTGATCAGTGTCCACCAATGCAGCCTCACCAGTATCCAAAAATTCAGCCTGATCAGTGTCCACCAATGCAGCCTCACCATTGCAGCCTCCCCATTGCCTATCAATGCAGCCTCACCAGTGCCTATCAATGCAGCCTCACCAGTGCCTATCAATGCAGCCTCACCAGTGTCCATCAATGCAGCCTCACCAGTGTCCATGAATGCAGGCTCACCAGTGTCCATCAATGCAGCCTGATTAGTGTCCACAAATGCAGCCTCACCAGTGTCCATAAATGCAGCTGGATCAGTGTCCATCAATGCAGCCTAATCGATGTCCATCAATGCAGCCTCACCATTGCCCATTAATGCAGCCACCCCCTGCCCTTGGTGCACTTCTGGAAGAATGGTCAAACATTCCCATAGACACACTCCTAAACCTTGTGGAGAACCTTCCCAGAAGAGTTGAGGCTGTTATAGCTCCAAAGGGTGGGCCAACTCAATATTGAACCCTGCGGACCAAGACTGGGATGCCATTAAAGTTCATGTGCTTGTAAAGACAGGGGACCTTTCAGAGATCTGCTGTTCCCAGTGATCAGGAACATCGATCTCTGCCATGTACCAGGCAGCCCATCCCCCCTAAAGTTAGAACACGCTGAGGGAACACATTTAACCCCTTGATCGTCCCCTAGTGTTAACCCCTTCCCTGCCAGTGTCATTTATACATTGATCAATGCATTTTTATAGCACTGATCAACGAAATAATGTCACTGGTCCCCAAAAAGTGTTATTTGGGGTCAGATTTGTCCGCCGCAATCCCGCTAAAAATCGCAGATCGCCGCCATTACCAATAAAAACAATAAAAAATAAATAAAAGTTCATAAATCTATTCCATAGTTTGTAGACGCAATAACCTTTGCGCAGACCAATCAATATACACTTATTGCTATTTTTTTTACCAAAAATATGTAGCAGAAAACATATTGGCCTGAACTGAGGAATACATTTGTTTTTTATATTTATTTATTTTTTGATATGCATTATAGCAGAAAGTAAAAAAAACAATATTTTTTTTTCAAAATTGTCTTTTTTTGTGTATAGTGCAAAATATAAAAAAAATGCTCAAATACCACCAAAAGAAAGCTCTATTTGTGGGGGAAAAAAGGACATCAATTTTGTTTGGGTACAGCGTCGCACGACCGCGCAATTGTCAGTTAAAGTGACGCAGTGCCGAATCGCAAAAAATGGCCTGGTCATTAAAGGGGTAAAACCTTCCGGGGCCAAAGTGGTTAATAATTTTATTAGCATGTTGATGAGGAGGAGGAAGGCAAAATAAAAGCAGATTAAAACTTCAGCTTTAAAACGGAAGCC
Organism: Lithobates septentrionalis; assembly: GCA_037952835.1. Lineage (NCBI taxonomy): Eukaryota > Metazoa > Chordata > Amphibia > Anura > Ranidae > Lithobates > Lithobates septentrionalis. The sequence continues at coordinate 2,156,487 of JBBDGP010000955.1, forward strand.
TCGATGAAATACATAATGCGGTATGATGTATTTGGCGTGTTGCGAGTGTGTACCGGCCAGAACATTTTCTGCAGATGTTAATGATGCAAGGAAAAAAGGTGCTGTCAGTTTCCGTGGCAACACAAAATGTTGCATTGAGTGATGTATATGATGTATTAGTGGCGACGGGGAATGTTGCATAAGTAGAGGCTTGTAATGAAAAATCTCTAGATGCCTTAAAAAAATGTTGCTTAATGCTGAACACAATAAGAAAAAAAATGCCTCTTTTCAACCATGTTACAGATTGATAAATGGCAGGAAATGTGGATAAAGTGAGGCAAAATTGGTTCTTTTCACATGTAAAAAAAAAACCACAGCAGTGCTGCTATACAGCCGGCTTTTAAAGGATCAGTCCATGCAAATGCGATATTTATGTCATTGCTGGGGCCTGAGTTCTTATAGGCTTTGGAATGACAAACAGTAAGATTTCCTTACGTATAATAGGTAATCACCGCGCTATGTACAATGAACTACTACTAGAAATAAAAAAATGTGAGTTATGCCGCGTACACACGATCGGAAATTCGGCCAGCGAAAGACCGATGAGAGTCGGAAAATGCGACCGTGTGTATGCTCCATCGGACTTTTGCTGGCCGAATTCCAGCCAGCAAAAGATCGAGAGCATGCTCTCAATTTTTCGGTCGGAAAAAGTTCCTATCCGAAAGTGCGATCGTCTGTGGCAATTCCGAAGCGCAAAATTCCTACGCACGCTCGGAAACAATTCGACGCATGCTCGGAAGCATTGAACTTCATTTTCTCGGCTCGTCGTAGTGTTGTATATTACCACGTTCTTGACGGTCAAAAGTTCAGCAAACTTTTGTGTGACCGTGCATAGGCAAGGCAAGCTTGAGCGGAATCCCGTCGGAAAAGCCGTCATATCTTTTTCCGACCAAAATCCCGATCATGTGTACGCGGCATAAGAGGTTTGCTGATAAGCACTGTTATGTGTTCTCATGCCAAAAGAAACGAAAAAAAAAAGTGCAGCACTACCTTCCTAATCAATAACTTAACAATAATGGTGGAACCCTCTAATGTATCAATAAACTTCAATATTACCACAATACCAATCTCTGTGATATGTGACTTTGAATATACTGTAATACATATCAAACTAAAAAGAAATAAATAAAAAAATAAATAAATGAAAAACGTTTCGCATTTGATTCTAATTCAATTGGAATTCAACTTTCATGTGATATTTAGTTTCGTTATTTCGACTTCGCTTAACCGCTTCAGCCCCGGAAGATTTTACCCCCTTCCTGACCAGAGCACTTTTTGCGATTCGGCACTGCGTCGCTTTAACTGACAATTGCGCGGTCGTGCACCCAAATAAAAATTTATGTCCTTTTTTTTCCTCACAAATAGAGCTTTCTTTTGGTGGTATTTGATCACCTCTGCGGTTTTATTTTTTGCGCTATAAACAAAAAAAGAGCGACAATTTTGAAAAAAAAAAAAACACAATATTTTTTACTTTTTGCTATATAAAAAAAATCCCCCAAAAATATACACTACCGTTCAAAAGTTTGGGGTCACATTGAAATGTCCTTATTTTTGAAGGAAAAGCACTGTACTTTTAAATGAAGCTAACTTTAAACTAGTCCTAACTTTAAACAAATATACTCTATACATTGCTAATGTGGTAAATGACTATTCTAACTGCAAATGTCTAGTTTTTGGTGCAATATCTACATAGGTGTATAGAGGCCCATTTCCAGCAACTATCACTCCAGTGTTCTAATGGTACAATGTGTTTGCTCATTGGCTCAGAAGGCTAATTGATGATTAGCAAACCCTTGTGCAATCATGTTCACACATCTAAAAACAGTCTAGCTCCTTCCAGAAGCTACAAAACTGACCTTCCTGTGAGCAGATTGAGTTTCTGGAGCATCACATTTGTGGGGTCAATTAAACGCTCAAAATGGCCAGAAAAAGAGAACTTTCATCTGAAACTCGACAGTCTATTCTTGTTCTTAGAAATGAAGGCTATTCCATGCGAGAAATTGCAAAGAAATTGAAGATTTCCTACAACGGTGTGTACTACTCCCTTCAGAGGACAGCACAAACAGGCTCTAACCAGAGTAGAAAAAGAAGTGGGAGGCCGCGTTGCACAACTAAGCAAGAAGATAAGCACATTAGAGTCTCTAGTTTGAGAAACAGACGCCTCACAGGTCCCCAACTGGCATCTTCATTAAATAGTACCCGCAAAACACCAGTGTCAACATCTACAGTGAAGAGGCGGCTGCGGGATTTTGGGCTTCAGGGCAGAGTGGCAAAGAAAAAGCCATATCTGAGACTGGCCAATAAAAGAAAAAGATTAAGATGGGCAAAAGAACACAGACATTGGACAGAGGAAGACTGGAAAAAAGTGTTGTGGACGGATGAATCCAAGTTTGAGGGGTTTGGATCACAAAGAAGAACGTTTGTGAGACGCAGAACAAATGAAAAGATGCTGGAAGAATGCCTGACGCCATCTGTTAAGCATGGTGGAGGTAATGTGATGGTCTGGGGTTGCTTTGGTGCTGGTAAGGTGGGAGCTTTGTACAGGGTAAAAGGGATTCTGAATAAGGAAGGCTATCACTCCATTTTGCAACGCCATACCATACCCAGTGGACAGCGCTTGATTGGAGCCAATTTCATCCTACAACAGGACAATGACCCTAAACACACCTCCAAATTGTGCAAGAACTATTTACAGCAGAAGCAGGCAGCTGGTATTCTATCGGTAATGGAGTGGCCAGCACAGTCACCAGATCTGAACCCCATTGAGCTGTTGTGGGAGCAGCTTGACCGTATGGTACGCCAGAAGTGCCCATCCAACCAATCCAACTTGTGGGAGCTGCTTCTAGAAGCGTGGGGTGCAATTTCTCCAGCTTACCTCAATAAATTAACAGCTAGAATGCCAAAGGTGTGCAATGCTGTAATTGCTGCAAAAGGAGGATTCTTTGATGAAAGCAAAGTTTGATGTAAAAACAATGTTATTTCAAATACAAATCATTATTTCTAACCTTGTCAATGTCTTGACTCTATTTTCTATTCATTTCACAACGTATGGTGGTGAATAAGTGTGACTTTTCATGGAAAACACAAAATTGTTTGGGTGACCCCAAACTTTTGAACGGTAGTGTATATAAAAAAATTTTTTTTCCTCAGTTTAGGTCGATATATATTCTTCTGCATATTTTTGGTAAAAAAAAATGCAATAAGCGTATATCGATTGGTTTGCGCAAACGTTATAGCGTCTACAAAATAGGGGATAGTTTTATGCCATTTTTATTATTAATTTTTTTTTTTTACTAGTAATGGCGGCGATCTGCGATTTTTATCGGGACTGTGACATTATGGCGGACACTTTTGACAAATTTTTGGGACCACTGGCATTTATACGGCGATCAGTGCTATAAAAATGCACTGATTATTGTAAAAATGTCACTGGCAGGGAAGGGGTTAACACTAGGGGGCGATCAAGGGGTTAATTGTGTGTCCCTCTCTGTGTTCTAACTGAAGGGGGGAGGGGACTGTGTAGGGGAGATGACAGATCGCTGTTCATACTCTGTATGAACAGACGATCTGTCTCTTCTCCCCTCAGAGAACCGGAAACTGTCTCGGAAACAGTTCTCCGTGTGTCAACAGCGATCACGGGAGCCCGGCATTTGATCGTGACTGTCAGGCACTCGCATCGGCTCTGGTGACGCGCGCGCCCCTAGTGGCCACAGGGCGAAGCGACGAAACTGCGGCGGCTGGTCGGCAAGTGGTTAAATTCATTACTGTTGTAATCTGGAAATTTGGAGACATCCGAATTTCAGAATAACAGAAAAATTTGTCAGAATTTCGATTCTGAACAAAAACGAACCACACATATGTGATACACATCGAAATGAAAATAAGACATACAAAATAAAACTTAGCAGGGATGGAGGAAGCCCCTTCCTATAGATATTTGCAATACAAATGAACTGCAAATGCAATAATTCACATCATAATAATAACTAAAACATAATAAATTCAGTGTAACAATCTAAACAAACAAAAAAATGGTGCAATAGTGGTGGGAATCTCCCAACTAAAGAGTTTTCATTTTGTAAAAAGAGTGTGGCAAAAATGATAATCTGTCATCCAATACATGAATCCAGAAAGCTGCATTTGTCCCCAGCGAGCCCCAGCTTTAAAAAAAAACACCTCGGGATCCACCATCTGTCAGTGAATGCTCACAATATAAACTCAGACCTATTCACAGGTCCCAATGCGCTTCACTTCCTACTTAGCTTGATGACTCCCCCTCTGACATGTTTCGTCACTAGTCATGGGACTTCCTCAAGGAAGGTTTCCTTACTATAGTTCTCAACTCTGTTCCTGTCCACAATGGAGTTTTAGGTGTCCTCACCCAACTTTTTGTGTTCCATTTTCTCCTCAATCACCATAATTTAAAGGAGAAGTACAGCCAAAGCTCGTTTGGCTGTACTTCTCCAGTGGATCACAGAAGTGCAGTTCACTCTGCACTCCTGTGACCCATTTTTAGCAGACACCGGGCTTCAATCCAATGTCGGGTGACGTCACAGAGCCGGTCCAGGCTTGAGCAAGTTCGTGACAATGGAGTCGGCATCCGCCCACATGCCTGGCCCGGCATCTATCTCAGCCTCTTAAGCCGACGAGAACCTGAGAAACAATCGCTCCAGTGAGCTGGGAGGGAGGCAGAGCAAACCTAGCTAAACAATGTTGTTAACCTAATACACACCTCTTCATGGAAATGGTATTCTCTGATGGCAGTGGCCTCTTTCAGCAGCATAATATGCCCTACCACACTGCAAAAAATGGTTCAAGAATGGTTTGAGGAACACAACGAATTCAAAATATTGACTTGGCCTCTAAATTCCCCAGATCTCAATCCATCAAGCTTCTATGGGATATGCTGGAAAAACAAGTCTGATCCATGGAAGCCCCACCTCTCAACTTGCAGGACTTAAAGGATCTGCTACTGACGGCTTGGTGCCAGATACCACAGCATACCTTCAGAGGTCTAGTAGAGCTGCACACTTCTGAAAAAACTGAGAATCACGATTTTTTTGCTTTTTTGCACAATTCTCGGTGTAACATCATCTTTCACATTATACAAAAAAAATGGCCTAACTTTGCTGTTTATTTATTTTTTTTAAATTCATATTCATTGAAGTGTATTTTTTCCCAAAAAATTGCATTTGAAAGACAGCTGCGCATATACAGTGTGACAAAAAATATTGCAACAACCTCCAATTTATTCTCTAGGGTCTCTGCTAAAAATATATACATATACATATAATGTTTGGGGGTTCTAAGTAATTTTCTAGCAAAAAATACTGATTTTAACACAAGTGTCAGAAAAAGGTTTACTTTACAACCGGCCCATAGCCGAATGATGGCTGCAGGGCGGTTGCTTAACTCTGGGATCACGTCATATGACGTCTTCCCAGAGTTCTCCTCTAGCGCGCCCCCTGGGGCGCGCACCTGAACATATCCGTGACCGCCGGGTCCAGGGGACCCGGCGCATCACGGATCCCGGTAAATGGCCGCTGATCGCGGCCGTTTACCATGTGATCGCTCCGTCAAATGACGGAGCGATCACATGTAAACAAACCGGTGTCATCTCATGCACCGATCGGTACACTGTGAAAGGAGAGGGGGATGAATGGATGGCTGCAGCGCTGTGGGCTGGTTGTGTAGTGCCCACAGCGCTAACCAGTGACATCCAGCCATCCATCCATCCATGCTCAGCCATCCCTAACGCTCTGCAATGCCCTGCAATGCCCCAGAATAATGTGCAATACTCTGCAATGCCCTGCACTACTCTGCAATACCCCCGCAATACTCGGCAATACCCCGCAGTACTCTGCAATACCCCCGCAATACTCTGCAATACCCCGCAATACTCTGCAATACCCCCGCAATACTCTGCAATACCCCGCAATACTCTGCAATATCCCCGCAATACTCGGCAATACCCCGCAATACTCGGCAATACCCCACAATACTCTGCAATACCCCACAATACTCTGCAATACCCCACAATACCCCACACCACTGTGCAATACTCTGCAATACCCCACAATACTCTGCAATACCCCGCAATACTCGGCAATACCCCGCAATACTCTGCAATACCCCACAATACTCTGCAATACTCTGCAATACCCCACAACAATGTGCAACACTCTGCAATACCCTGCAATACCCCGCAATACTCTGCAATACCCCACAATACTCTGCAATACCCCACAATACCCCACACCACTGTGCAATACTGTGCAATACCCCGCAATACCCCGCAATACCCCGCCATACCCAGTCATACTCTGGGATACCCAGCCATACCCAGTCATACTCGGCGATACCCTGCCATACTCAGCCATACCCAGCCATGCTCAGCCATACTCGGCGATACCCCGCCATACTCTGCAATACCCCGCCATACTCTGAAATACCCCGCAATACTCTGCCATACCCAGCCATGCCCTGCCATACACTGCCATACCCAGCCATATTCTGCAATACCCCGCAATACTCTGCCATACCCAGCCATACTCTGCAATACTCAGGGATACCCAGCCATACTCTGCCATACCCTGCCATGCTCGGCCATACCCTGCCATGCTCAGCCATACCCTGCCATGCTCAGCCATACTCTGCCATGCTCAGCCATACTCTGCCATGCTCAGCCATACTCGGCTGTACTCGGCCCCTGTATGTGGCCAGGCTGTGGAAGTCTCACACATGTGGTATCGCCGTACTCAGGAGGAGGAGGAGAATCTATTTCGGGGTGTCATTTTGGGTATGTACATGCTATGTGTTAGAAATAATGTATAAATGGACAACTTTGTGTTAAAAAAAAAATGCGTTTTAACCACTTCCTGCCCGCCAGCTGTCATACGACGTTCTTGATTTTGTGTGGGGATATCTGAATGATGCCTGCAGCTACAGGCATCATTCAGATATCAGCTTTTTTAGCCGGCGATTCCCTACACCATAAGAATGATCATAGCGGCTGTTCCACTGCTTGATCGTTCTTACGGGAGGCGAGAGGGGATGTCCCCCTCCTCCCGCCACCCTCCGGTGCTTCTACCGACTCACCGCTACAAAAGAAGCCAGGATCTTTTTTTTTTTTTCATTTATTTCAGGCTTCCCAGCCTAGAGGTGAGATGTGAGGTCTTATTGACCCCATATCTCACTGTAAAGAGGACCTGCCATGTCATATTCTTATTACAGGGGATGTTTACATTCCTTGTAATAGGAATAAAAGAGGTCAAAAAAATTTTTTTTTTGAAAAAAGCATCAAACTAAAATAAATAAAGTAAAATGAACAATAAAAAAAAAAAAAAAAATTTAAAGCGCCCCTGTCCCTGTGTGCTCGCATGCAGAAGCGAATGCATACGTAAGTCCCGCCTACATATGAAAACGGTGTTCAAACCACACATGTGAGGTATCGGTGCAATCGGTAGAGCAAGAGCAATAATTTTAGCCCTAGACCTCCTCTGTAACTCAAAACATGTAACCAGTAAAAAATTTTAAAGCGTTGCCTATGGGGATTTTTGAGTAGCGAAGTTTGGCGCCATTCCACAAGCGCGTGCAATTTTGAAAGGTGACATGTTGGGTATCTATTTGCTCGGCGTAACTTCATCTTTCATATTATGCAAAAACATTGGGCTAACTTTGCTGTTTTGTTTTTTTTTTAAAGCACAAAACTGTTTTTTTTTCAAAAAAAAAGCGTTCAAAAAATTGCTGCGCAAATACCGTGTGAGATAAAAAGTTGCAATGACTGCCATTGTATTCTCCAGGGTCTTTGCTAAAAAAACATATATAATGTTTTGGGGTTCTATGTAATTTTCTAGCTAATAAATGATGATTTTTACATGTAGGAGAGAAATGTCAGAATTGGCCTGGGTGCTCCAGAACGCCTGAAGGTGCTCCCTGCATGTTGGGCCTCTGTATGTGGCCACGCTGTGTAAAAGTCTCACACATCTGGTATCGCCACACTCGGGAGTAATAGCAGAATGTGTTTTGGAGTGTAATTTGTGGTATGCATATGCGGTGTGTGAGAAATAACCTGCTAATATGACAATTTTGTGAAAAAAAAAAAAGTAAAAAAAAAAAAACTTGATTTTGCAAAGAATTGTGGGGAAAAATGACAACTTCAAAAAACTCACCATGCATCTTTCTAAATACCTTGGAATGTCTTCTTTCCAAAAAGGGGTCATTTGGGGGGTATTTGTACTTTTCTGGCATGTTAGGGTCTCAAGAAATTAGATAGGCCGTCAGTACTTCAGGTGTGATTAATTTTCAGATATTGGCACCATAGCTTTTGGACTCTATAACTTTCGCAAAGACCAAATAATATCCACCGATTTGGGTTATTTTTACCAAAGGAATGTAGCGGTATAAATTTTGGCCAAAATATATGAAGAAAAATTACTAATTTGCAAAATTTTATAACAGAAACTAAGAAAAATGCATTTTTTTACTGATTTTTTGGTCTTTTTTCTTTTATAGCGCTAAAAATAAAGAACCCAGCGGTGATTAAATACCACCAAAAGAAAGCTCTATTTGTGTGAAAAAAAGGACAAAAATTTCATATAGATACAGTGTTGCATGACTGAGTAATTGTCATTCAAAATGTGAGAGCACCAAAAGCTGAAAATTGATCTGGTTAGGAAGGGGGTTTAAGTGCCCAGTGGTCAAGTGGTTAAGTGGTTAAACTGACCTCATTTACAGATCTTTGATCTAAAACAGGGGTAGGCAACCTTAAAGAGGTGGAGAGATCCACCTGAACAACATGGGAGAAGTCAAAGATCACCGGGCCCAGTGTCACCACCTGACACACAGCAATCATGGGTTTAAGTCAGGTGGTGAGGAGGCAACATATCACCTCCTCACTATTATTTTCCTTAAAATTCTACAAACAATACCCCATAATGACAACATGAAAGAAGTTTGTGTGAAATATTTTCAAAATAAAAAACTCCCATGTACATAAGTATTCACAGCCTTTACTGAATACTTTGTTGAAGCTCCTTTGGCACCAATTACAGCCTCAAGTCTTTTTGGGTATGATGCTACAAGCTTGGCACACCTATTTTTGGGCAGTTTCTCCCATTCTTCTTTGCAGGACCTCTCAAGCTCCATCAGGTTGGTTGGGGAGCGTTGGTGAACAGCCATTTTCAGATCTCTCCAGAGATATTCAAGTCTGAGCTCTGGCTGGGCCAATCAAGGGTATTCACAGAGTTGTCCTGCAGCCACTCCTTTGTTATCTTGGCTGTGTGCCTAGGGTCCGTGTGCTTGTGAAAGATGAACCTTTGGCCCAGTCTTAGATCCAGAGCGCTCTGGAGCAGGTTTTCAAGGATGTCTCAAGGATCAAGGATGTCTCTGCACATTGTTGCATTCAGCTTTACCTCAATCCTGACTAGTCTCCCAGTTCCTGCTGCTGAAAAACATCCCACAACATGATACTGCCACCACCATGCTTCACTGTAGGGATGGTATTGGCCAGGTGATGAGCGGTGCCTGACATGACACTTGCCATTCAGGCCAAAGAGTTCAATCTTTGTTTCATCAGACCAGAGAATTTTGTTTCTCATGGTCTGAGAGACCTTCAGGTGCCTTTTGGCAAACTCCAGGCAGGCTGTCATGTGCCTTTTACTGAGGAGTGGCTTCCGTCTTGCCACTCTACCATACAGGCCGGAGTGATGGAGTGCTGCAGAGATGGTTGTTCTTCTGGGAGGTTCTCCTCTCTCCACAGAGAAACACTGGAGCTCTGTCAGAGTGACCATCGGGTTCTATGTCACCTCCTTGACTAAGGCCCTTCTCCCCGATTGCTCAGTTTGGTCGGGCGGCCCGTTTTAGGAAGAGTCCAGGTGGTTCCAAACTTCTTCCATTTACGGATGATGGAGGCCACTGTGCTCACTGGGAACTTCAATGCTGAAATTTTTCTGTACCCTTTTCCAGATCTGTGCCTCGATACTATCCTGTCTCGGAGGTCTACAGACAATTCCTTGGACTTCATGGTTTGGTTTGTGCTCTGACATGCACTGTTAACTGTGGGGCCTTATATAGACAGGTGTGTGCCTTTCAAATCATGTCCAATCAACTGAATTTACCACAGATGGACTCCAATCAAGTTGTAGAAACATCTTAAGGATGATCAGTGGAAACAAGATGCACCTGAGCTCAAATTTGAGTGTCATGGCAAAGGCTGTGAATACTTATGTACATGGGATTTTTTTTTTAAATTTTTATTAAATTTACAAAAATTTCAAACAAATCTCTTTCACATTGTCATTATGGGGTATTGTTTGTAGAATTTTGAGAAAAATAATTAATTTAATGCATTTTGGAATAAGGCTGTAACATAACCAAATGTGGAAAAAGTGAAGCGATGTGAATACTTTCCGGATGCACTGTAGCTATTTCATAATTCTGATAGTGTACTAAATATAATTGTATTAGCCACTAGAGGGAGCTCTGTACTTCGCTCAATCTCATTCTAACTACCTGCTTACCAGCTGTCAAGATTTCAGCCAAACATGGAGGACAATGATCAACTGACTCATAGGCTTTCTTTGGCAAGGAATAGTAACCATCCATATTCCCATTGCACACATTCCTGGAAAAGACTCTAGGATACTGGGTGCTGCGGGAAGCACCAGCTGGAGACTGGATCATAAATGTCACAATCAAATAGGTCTGATGCGATTGCAACGAGCCGCCATCCCTAATCAGGGATATATCAGAAAACCTTTTTGACAACTGGTTGGGACTTTTATGACCCACAACAAAAAATCAACACTGCATTTTTTATTTTTTGCACTATAAACAAAAAAAGACAGACAATTTTGGAAAAAAAACAATATTTTTTACTTTCTGCTCTAAAACACATCCATTTTTGGTAAACAAAATCCCAATAACTGTATATTGAGTGGTTTGCGCAAAAGTTATATATATATATATAAATAACCTAAATATATATTAAGTATATATTAAATATATATATATATATATATATATATAGATATATAGATATATATCTATATATCTATATATCTATATATCTATATATATACTGAAATTTTTATTTATTTATTTTTATTTCTACTAGTAATAGCGGCGATCAGCAACTTATAGTGGGACAGCGATATTGCGGTGTACAATCCAACACTAACTGACACTTTTGACACTTTGTGGGAACCAGTGACACTAATACAGTGATCAGAGCTAAAAATATGCACTGTCACTGTACTACTGACACTGGCTGGGAAGGGGTTAAACATCTAAGGCGGTCAAAGGGTTAAATGTTTGCCTAGCTAGTGTTTTTGTGTACTGTGTGAAGTGCTTTTACTAAGGGAAGTGATGGATTTTATTTCCAGCACGCGCCGCCCTGTAGCTGTAAATCTGCTATGGGGCCATCGCCAAGTGGGTGACAGTGCTACTTTTCCTTCTACAAAGTATAATACAAACTTATAATAACAGAAATCATATAAGGAAAGTCCACAAGATAGTGCCCGTGGTCGGTGACAGTTCCAAATAATACTCAATAGTGCTTCAAAAGAGGGTGATCCAAATTGTTTTTCCTCCAAGAAAGACAGATCACATGGATTTTACACCACACTCACTAGACGGTTTTGACTCCTTGTATTAGCAAGTGTGTTATAACAGCATGTGTACACAGATCCAAGGTATCACAGACTCCATATTCCCCATAAATCTTCCTCCAGCTCTCCCCTATATGTGGCTCAATATATTTTTAGAGGAGAACCATTAGGAAGATGAAACTCCAATTATTTTTGCCATTGTCCCATTATCTCATGTACAAAAACGTAAGTACCCCCCAGTACTAAAACAGACATTAAGGGCGAACAGTATGTTGTCCATATACAGTCAAAAAGGATGAAGAGGAATCTCACGTAGTAAAATGTACAATTCTATTATGAAATAAATAATGTGTAGTCTTGTAAAATTGCATATTTGCCCTCATTAAAAATGGGCGCCACGCATTTCTGGTTCCAGATGTGATGTCAGCTAAAAGTACCTCCCTACGCGTTTCGTCATCAGAAAGTAACGTCTTCACGAGCTAGGAGACCCTACAAAGCAGTATGAGTTTTCCAAAGCTCTGATGTCTCTGACTAAAACTGCAAAAACAGTACAGAGGAAAAGAGGGGGAGGAGTCACTGCCCTTATTCCTTTGGGCACGTATAAACACGTTTGAACTATTGAGGTCTGTAAGTAAAGGCCTTTTTTTTTTTTAACAGAGACACAGAAAAAAGACCTGGAAAACATGCAGAAAAGAGTCTAGAGCTCCTCCCACTGGCTGCAGACAAAATCACAAAGTGTACAGTTTCACATTTACCAAGCTAAAGACAGACGTATTTTATTGAAATTTTTCTCCGACCAAAATAAAGAACAAAACCAGCAAACATTCCCCTTTTGGCCCATCCCACCTTTTTTTGCATGTGGTTAATATATTTTAATATAACTGACCAATCAAAAGGAACAGTGCAATAGAGCACATAAGTATTATCTGTAACACTTGACAAAGTGCGTTTTCAGTTTATGGTAAATATCCAAACAAGACGTAAGCACATGAAACAATGACATTCTGTATAGTATTTTTAGGCTGTTCCGTGCTATGTTACATTGTTATGTCTTAATAAGTTCTTACACTTGGGGAAGACGACAGCTTATTCCTGGCTGCCTTATTTCGCTGCCAAGATCCCTTAATAGATTTTCCATGAGACTTTGGCAGGCTAGGTCCCGGGGGAATACTTTGAAAAGCCAGGAAAAGCAGGTGCTTGAGTACTTTAGCCTCTACTATGTTATCCTAAACTGCGTATTACAAGGGATACAAGCCCACTGTTATTCTCCGCTAATAACACAAGTGTTCTCTGGTAATTTGCTTAAAAATACAATCAATGGATACTTAGAACCACTCCAAAACTATTAGAGGACACAGGGAATATACACCAGGTTATTAAAGGGGAATTTCATTGTACACAATATATTGCCGGATCAGAAAGTAAGTGCCAAAACTGCCCCTGTTTATGGTATATGTTAAATAATAAAGCAATAGAAAATTATTTATTGAATTTAGCACCAGAGATTATTTTGTATTGATATCTGCAGACTTGGGATTAGGCTGTCACAATATGAATTAGAGTTGCAAGCCATGTAATAAACTTTATTTATCCCAGTAGTATTGACTAACCCTGTCGTAATCCTTAAGCACCAACGCATTTCGCCCTATACTATGGTAGAGGCTCGTGGTGCGCTCCTAATATAAGGAAAAGAGAAAATAGATCCCTGGATTCTCAGAACAATAGTGAACTTTGTAGGCATAACTTGAGACAATCCATTAAATGTATATATCAATCTTTATTCCGAAAATTCATTAAAATTGAACATATATAAAATCATTCCAGCACCCTCTACATTCAATAGGTCAACAATACCCAATCCCAAGCATGGAGATACAGATCCAGCCAAAATTGTATAGTAGATGAAAATTTATCAATGAATTATATATATGTCTGATGTCAGCATGTTATAGATCAACTTCACAGTTCCCCCATACTTAATCGTCTATAAAGTATGGAGGAACTGCAAAGCTGATCTATGACATGCTGACATCAGACATATATATATAATTTGTTGATAAACTTTTATCTACTATACAATTTTGGCTGGATCTGTATCTCCATGTTTGGGATTGGGTATTGTTGACCTATTGAATGTAGAGGGTGCTGGAATGATTTTATATATGTTCAATTTTAATGAATTTTCGGAATAAAGATTGATGTATACATTTAATGGATTGTCTCAAGTTATGCCTACAAAGTCTGCTATTTTTCTGAGAATCTAGGGATCTATTTTCTCTTATCTTTATATTCAATTACACTTGGGGAAGATGACAGCACATGTTGGCAAGGTGAGGGTCCCCCTTTCTTTCATACTAAAAATGGAGCTTTGATGAGCCTTCAGGGGCTTACAGGGCTTCAATTTCATTTGATTCCTGTGATTAGGCCAAAAATAGAGCAACGGGAGGCCCTGCTAACACCACCAAGCTCAAACTTTGATTGAGAAATCGAAGGAGCCGGGTGGAAAAAAGTCAGCTGAACAGTGACTACGGCCAATCAGCTGTAGGTTATTGGGTATTCTGACAGTTGCAAGTTTCAGCTTTCAAAGCACAATAGCTAGAAGCGGGAGATTCGTTAATCCACACTGTTTAGCATGGATGGGGGAATCTATGGATTCTTTGGAAATATTTATGTGTAGGGCCAGCTTTAGGATGAAGCTTTTATAATGAACCTGGGGGGTAGGGCTTATATTGCAGCCATCACTGACACTCACGCTAGGTCTTATTTTCGGGGAAACAGGGTATGAAAATTTCAATCTTCCCTGCAGTGTTGAGGGGCCGGGCTGGCCCGCCACCTCTCAAACCTTCCTTTTGGCCACAATTATGATGACTTTTTTTACTGGCCAACAGGAAAGTGCAGGAGAAGAGGGAAATGGACTAACCCTGGCTGCTGCAGGGCAGTGTTAATATTTCCATATTGGTGCACCCTAGGATGTGGGGCTTCTAAAGAGCTTTGTAGCACACTTGATAATATGTGCAGATACTATAATGAGCCAGAATGTTATAGCCATAGACTATTTAGAGACGTTTGGAAGCACCAGGTATACTGATTGAATATGAAGGATTGCCTGGTTGCCATGTCGGTCCAGTGACTTCAATACTTTACGAGAAACTGAACTGGCACAAGTGTGCAGATCAAGAGTTCTGACTTCACTCTGACTTTCCAATCTATATGCTTGCTCAAGGTAATTCAGAAAGTGCTGAATCCAAGTACAGCCAGGTTAAGTTATGTTTCTAAAATTAAATCTGCATTGGTGGTCACTATATTTTGCTAACTATAGGCGCAGAACATACAGAGAACTATTCAGGGAGACAACCTGTATGGGATAGCTTATTTACTCACCATACTCTGCTACAGACGCAAGCCCCTTTCATTTTTCCATAACTTTCTGGGTTCCAGGACATTCCCAGGGAAGATATGTTTCTCTGCTTTCCTCCCTCAACACTTGAAGTTGGCCATACCTGATGAGGCAGAGGTAGGGGGCAATTGATCTGCAGGCAGGTGGGAGGCCCTCCACTGTCAGAAGTGGCATGATGTTTCAAAGTCTAGTAGCACCCAGCTTTTCCAGAAGACCCAGTGGCTTAGCTTGGGAAAGAAAGAAAATGGACCCATTATTCAGCCAAAGTGATCTGGAATACAACCAATACAGTGCTTTCTTCAACAGGCTGCTCACCCTACCATAGTATGTTTGGCTGTACTCTTGTAGAGAACCCACAGACCTATGAGCCACATTAATTATACAGAAAAGATCAATCAGCGCAACCAGACCTGAGTCATAAAATGCAACGGTATAGAAGATATTGGCAGCTAAACACTTCAAAACACGTCAACAATTTTCATATCATAAAAGTACAGCGCAATCAATAAAAGTTCATACAACTCCTAATTTCCACATGGATGGAAGAAGACCAGTGAGTTAAAAATGTGTCAAAGACATCATTCAAGTGCAGACGGTGCTTAATTCCATCGTCAAAAGCAGTATGAGCCACATTGCCCACAGAAGAACTTGAATGCACTCTGACTTCTGGGTGATGCAAGAGTTTGAAACATCAGACTTTAACCTTGCTAGTCCGATTTAAAGGTGCACACCAGCAAAGAAAATTGCAAATACCATACCTGGAGTTGTCCTACAATGGCCTATTCTAGTTGTGCCAGTCTATGATATCCAAAAGGAAGGAACACAATAGAAATCAATCAAGCTATTGGGATTTGAGCAGAGGTATATCTTTTCTCCCCAATAGAAATCAAGACGCCTTCATTGTAATCTCCTTAAACCCATTGAAACCTACAGAAAGGGTCATAAGAGGGGTTTGGAAGAACCTGTCCAAGTTTGTGAGCCACCAACTTTTATGCCTTCAGAGATTCAATGGTGGTTGCCTCAATCTTTTGTTATCTCCAAAAACCTTAGGAGAAGATGGAACTGGGGCTCAACCACTAAGGTGCTTCCAGAAACTGAACAGGAGACCCCCTGTACACTTTGTGCAGCATGACATTGAGTGGTCATCAATCTTGCAAGGGCAACAAGTTCAAGTTGAGTGGAATGTAGCAGGGTGCCAGTTTTCTTATCATGGTCATATACACACACCCATTTACCTTTCTCTGCTTTCCCCCCTCAGAAGCTACCAGAGGTAGCTGGGCAAGTGATCTGCAGCCAGGTTGGAGGCCCTCCACTGTCAAAACCGGCATGCAGGCAGTGGGGCCAAGGTCCAATAGCCCACAAATTCTCCAAAAAACCCAGCTACTGTGGGGAGCACCTCTCTGGTTAATACCAGAGCACTTGAGTTCCATTAGCGTGGCACTTTCTCCCTGTGCCGTGGATCTATCCAGCTGTTTGCTTGTGTTACCATAGCTACCCCTAACTTCACTGAAAGGGATGCTGTTTAAGAAGATTAGCTCAAGAAATTGTTTGTATTCTGAACTGTTTTACTGAAGTATCTGTAGTGCTCACCCCCTAAATGGACCTGTGTTTTGGTCCCAAGGTTCTTTCCTCAGTGGATGCTCTAGCAGCCAGATACATTGTTTCTGCCACTCTTCTGGCTCAATGATCAGTCTAGGGGTATTCTTTTTTGATCCTTTATTGAGAAACTTGAACTTGGGTGTCCTCAAGTTACTACTTAACGTTGCTGGAGTATCCCACAGTTACCCTGCACCCATCCATCTTCATCCAAGAGATACTGAGCACCAAGCCCGGGACAAGGGATGGGCAGGAGGGGCGGCTGCCTTGGGCACTGTGGTATCATGTGTGGAGGGGGGCGCCAAACAGAGTATGAGAAGGAGGGATTTTGTGTTGGAAGGGGGAATTTGAGGGACAACAGTGGGTAAGCATTGTTCTAGTAGGAGAAATTTAGGGGGGGGGTGCTAAGAGTGGTGATTTAGGAGGATTTGTGTTGGGAGGAGGGGTTTGGGGGAAGAAGACTTGAGCTACAAGGGGGGCTTTGGTGGGAATTTGTGCTGGGAGGAAGGATTTTAAGTGGGGGGAGAAGATGTGTACTAGTAGCGACAATTTTAGGGGTAAAGAATCTGTGCTAGGAGGAGTGATTTTTTTTTTTGGTGAATGAGGGATGGGGGGGGGGGTGATTTGTGCTGAGGGGGGGGGGGTTTCAGTGGGGGGGGGGGGGGTTTAGCATGCTCAGAAGGTAAGCATGCAGATTATTAATTTTGTGGAGGGGATTTTTGCTGACACATAATGCTTATACCTCCTGGGGGGGGGGGGTGCAGTTTGGCATGTTCGCCCTGGATGACCTTGTCTTGGCACTGCAGAGCATAGTCCTTGCAGCAGCAATTGATGGGCTGAGCTATACAGGGACACCATGAATAATGTCCACTTTAACCACTTAACCACTCGTTTGACGGTGGCAGTATGGCACTCCTTTGCGAATCGCCGGGCACTTTAAGGAGTAACATAGGGGGCGCGTGCACATCCGCCACGTGGCGCAGGAGTCACTATCTGCGATTGCTCCTGAGAAGGACAGAACAGAGGTCTGTCAATGTAAACGGACAAATCTCCGTTCTGTCTGGAGAGTAGAGACAGATCCTAGTCAGTTCCACTTCCCCCCCAGATAGAAACACACTGAGGGAACACACTTAACCCCTTGATCGCCCCCTAGTGTTAACCCCTTCCCTGTCAGTGACATTTATACAGTAATCAGTGGCCATTTTTAGCTCTGATCGCTGTATATATGTCAATAATCTCAAAATAGTGTCAAAAGTGTCCGATCTGTCTGCAGCAATGTCGCAGTCCCGATAAAAATCGCAGATCACCGCCATTACTAGTAAAAAAAAAAAATTGTAATAAAAATGCCATAAATCTATCCCCTATTTTGTAAATACTATAACTTTTGCACAAACCAATCAATATACGCTTATTGCGATTTTTGTTTACCAAAAATATGTAGAACACATATCGGCCTAAACTGAGGAAGAAATGTGTTTTTTTATATATTTTTTGGGGATATTTATTATAGCAAAACGTAAAAAAAATTGCTTTTTTTTTCAAAATTTTGTTTATAGCGCAAAAAATAAAAACCGCAGAGGTGATCAAATACCACCAAAAAAAGCTCTATTTGTGGGGAAAAAAAGGACGTCAATTTTGTTTGTGTACATTGTCGCATGTTCGCGCAATTGTCAGTTAAAGCGGCGCATCTCAAAAAATGGCCTGGTTTTTAAGGTGGTAAATCCTTCCAGGGCTTAAGTGGTTAAGTACAGGTTGATTCTGATGCTAAAGGGACAGCAGCAGCGCACAGTCACCGGGATCTCACACACTGGTCTGCCATCACTATATTTCTTGGATAATTGGATGCCTCCTTCCAATATCTTCAAGACACTTATCTTGTGACTTCTCCAGACCAGATCCCAAAAAGAAGTTCCTCAGTCAGTTCCAGCAAAGTTCAGTAGACTAGACCTCCCCAGCTAGAATAGCTGGGAACTCGATGATTAGTATAGAAGCACAGCTGGACTACCCAGAAGTGCAGCAGCCCTTCAGGCTTGGATCTCCTCCTCCTGGAAAAGAACCCACAGCTCCAGGCTTCAGACTATTTATGCTCACTCCCAGCCACCATCTGGGCACCCTCCCAAGGGATCGGCTGGAACCACATAAATATTCATACTGTGGATTTAACGCTCCCAGCCCACTACTTTCCAGAACCATCCAGAAAACAGTGGGAAGCAGCCAAACCCCCAGCCTGTGAAACACAGACCAAAGCAATCACAGGCAATTCCACTGATTACAGCAGAGCTAATAGCTAAATTTACCTAACCCTACCTAGGAGGGTGCTACATATCTATTCTAGGACAGATTATTTTTGTTGCTAGAGAGTCTTATAGAGACTATGCTATGCAGTTACATGTAAACCTGACAGAGCCACAGAGACATTGTTGGGAAGAGTTAATGTCTGTGCAGCTTCATTATCTGTTATATATTACTCAGTATTGTAAGAATGCTTTTTGAAATTCTTACCCTGTTTTGTAATATTGATTCTGCTTGGTACCTGTTTAGTAAACTGCAAATTCCAGTGGCTCTGTTTGATCATACCAATCCTGTTACAAACCAAAATATGAATATATTTCATCCTGCATCCAGCTGACATGTGATAAGAATACCTTGGCAGGCTTTTATTCAAATATTGGAAATTCAATATTCCTATAGTGACAATTTTTGCACAATTTTACAGGCATTGTCAATCAACTTATATTTTTTAATGGGCTATCTTTATAGTCCACAACAGTTAGTATCCCTGCAGGAAAGCGGTGACATTGGCTGTCTTGTCATTTCTGCATTGTCATAATATCATTAAAGAACACTGGTTGGGCAGCTGTGGGAAACGTAGACTGTATTGTTATAATGTTCTTTTTTTTTTTTAGACAGAATCCACTTTAAGCTTGTGGTAAACTACTGAAATTGGAGAGCAGGTTGTAGGCTCCAGACATCCATTACATAGAAACGGATCTGTCAAACGTTGCAGAAGAGGACAAGTTCAGAATTATCTGAGGTTTGTAGAAAGAGTATCTTAATAAGAGTGAAGGGCAAAAAGGATATGTTGAGTGTAGGAACCTCATAGTAACCAATCAATCAATGTTATGAAATTAGCTTAAAGATGGTGTCTGGATGATTGCTATCTGTTACTGTCAGGCACCACAAAGAAGAAGATGTCAAGCCAATCTTTTGAAGCCCTGCAGAGGTAATAAATATAATAAAAGCTGTGCACTTATAAAGTGTGGCAGCAAGGAGCGGAACACTTGAGGATAGAAGAATTGTGTTCAAAGGACATCCTGCTCTTAGCTAGCTATTTATTATATAACACTAGCCCAAAAACCTCTGACCCAGTGCTTTCACCCTTGGTGTCCCTTGGTGTCTTTAAATGTCACACTTATTCCTAAGGCAAGCGGTCAGGCACTATAGCTGGATTCTGTGTTCTTCACCTATAGCAGCCCCCTTTCCCTCAAGGCAAGCAGGCCTACCAGAACTAGGTTGTCCCCAGGACTGGTACACAATGCTATAGTGCTAGGCCATCATGCTGAGTCAGGCACAAAGTGATCACAGCAAACAGGTACCTGCGGTTGGCAGACAGGCAGAATGGTTCAGAGAGTAGTTGATAGCTGATTAAAGGTCAAAAACAGGGAAATCCAATCAGTAGAGCAGACACACAGGGAGCTTGGAGCATGTGTTACCAACGCAATATCACAAGCTTGAGACTGCAGGCTTGGCTGGCTTAAATCAGGTTTGGTCTCCACCCAGAGACTGGCTACATCAATCACCTTGCAGGTGCATAGACAGACAAGAAGAATTCCACAGCCAAAACCATGATTCTGGAATGAGGAGCAGGAGCGCTACATGCTCCTGACATTGGATAGCTGGCCTTTGCACTCCTCCATTGACCTCTGCATTGCTTTGGTGGAGTGGCCCCCAAACTGCGGCCCATGGGCCAGAGGAGGCCCTTTGCTTCCTTTGAGGCACTGTTTCTTCCACTGACACCAATGATGAGGCACAATTCCTTGCACTGACACCAACAGTAGGGCATAATTCCTCCCACTGCCATTAATGTTCCTTCCACTGATATAAACTGCGGAACATTCCTCTCATTGATACCAATGAGGGGGCACTTTTCCTCCCACTGATACCAACGTTGGAGCACTAAACCTCCCACTAATACCAACAATAGAGTACGGTTCCTCCCACTAATACCAACATCAGAGCACTATTCCTCCCAATGACACCAATGACAGTGCTACTGACACCAATAATAATGCATTTTTCCTCTCACTAATACCAAGGAGTGGGGCACCATTCTTCCTCCTACTGACCACTTTTTTTACTCCCCATAAAGACCAAGCTTGAGGCATTGTTTACTCCCATTGATGCTGGGGTATTTTTTATTTTCACTGCCTACACTCTGGACCCCCAAAGTCTCAAGGACGGTAAACTGGCCCAAGGTCTCTGCTTTAGTGAATAACCTTGATGGGAATTGATTGTAATTTACATTTGTATTCTTATAAGCTTGCCACTGACAGGTGACATAGGCTCTCCCGAGGCTCAGAGTCTAAGTAGCACCATAGTCTTCAGTAGAGCAGCTACTATGCTCCCCACCAGGGTGCGGACCCTTAGGATCGCCCCACTAGTGGCTATCAAGAACAAGGAAGCAACAATGAGGATTCAGAATGGCAGATTGGTCAGGTTTAGGTGGAGGTCAAGACAGGCAGCAGGCAAAGATAGTCAGCTTTCAGGCAAATATCAAGGTGGTAGGCAAGGATAGTGAGGACTGAGTAGATTCAGGAACAGGAGACACAGGCAGAGTCAGGCACTCTGGGTCAGAAACCATAGCACCAGCCTTTAATAGGAGAGGAGGTTTGAATACCCTCCTTGACACTTTGCATGCTCCTACACACACCAATGTGCACACACCTAAGACCAAACATGTGCATGCTCATGCATGTCCTTAGCTACAGCCATAGGGTGTCAACCATGGAAGTGTGAGGCACATGTGAACAGAGCTGACACAGCTCCTGGAAGTACGTAACACATACTCTCCATGATCTGAAGATTCCAGCTTGGTAGTATATTGGGAATGTCTAGTATTTTTAAATACATTCAATAGTAAAAAAAATGATTGCCATGTTAACGTGGACCTAGCATCAGATATATTTGCTCATGCTACGTGAATGCAAACTAAGTAAAGTGTAACACTTCAAGGTATTTATTACCTCTCACAGATATCACAGTACTCACAGTAAAGAAGAACAGGACCATCTTTGTTCAGGCATTATCCAGGGTCACCACCTCCTTCCTGGATTGAGATGCTAGCTTAGAGTGGACACAATCACCTAGATTATATTACCTGCACAGTCCTTGGCTGTGTTCACAAATTTCTGACACAGATCAGCTTCTGTTGCCAACTCTCACCTCGTGACTTACTACAAAGCCACAATTTTGCAGTTTGAACACTGAAGGAGAGGAAGAAATTGTTTGGTGACGAAACGTGTAGGACAGAGCAGCCTGTCTACGTCATCACATGTACCAGAAGTGACGGCGAAAGCCGTTGTTACTTGCTGGGTTTGGTTTTGTGATATACGAATCACAATTTTATCCGTGTGAGTGTTATTTTACCTAAATAAATAGCGTTTTTAGATGGTTTTACACTATTTATTGCTTTCTTCTCTGCACATGCCCTTTGTGGGAGTACCGGACATCCATCCTAAAGTTGCTTGACTGAGTGTCGACCCTCTATGGGGATATATTCCCTAAAGCCTGATTGACCTTCCTTTAACTAGGAGGTCCTTGGCTCATGGTAAGCATACACCTGACTCCTTTGGTGGTGATCTGCCTTTTGAGTTGAAGGGTCTTCGGTTAAGGTTCACATTTTTGTTTGTTTCAAGAAGATTTTACATCACATTTTTCACTTAAGACGTTATTCAAGACATGTATTATATATTGCAGCACGTTGTTTATAATACAGGAGGAGAGGAGACTGAGGAAATGCTTCCTTCTGCCCGCAGCACTTCGATGACATCATCTTAGTCTAGGCACATGAATCTGAATGATGCTCAAAGACAGTTTTTAATGATAAAAAAGGTTCTGAAAAATGATACTGTTGCTGTATATTGTGATAAATCAGCAGTTTATTCATGCAGACTTGTAAGGTAATATGATATACTGATTATAAATAATGTATATGTATACCCTCCAGCCAGCAGCTAGCAAGTGTGAGTGTGGTAGTCTAGGGTTTAAGATCCCTGATTTATTGCGGTGCTGAGACTACAGACCAGAAAAGCAGGATTTCAGGTATGACACCTGAAAGAGTGATCTGTTGGACTGCAAGAGAGCTCCCAGCATGCACTGAACACACTGAAGCATGGAAGCACTCTATATAAGGGCTCCTTTACATTTGTGGCAGCTCTGCCTCACCTGTGAAAAGTAATTTGCCATGGATTGGTTTGCAGGGGGCTTCTGACAGGCAGATGGGAGGCGATCTGTTGTCTCCTCACTGCTTCTTTTAATCCTTAAAAGCCTTTGCATGCGGTTGCAAAGCAGTTGTGGTACTTGAATGGGTACAGTACAGCCGCCGAACATGACACGGAGGTATAACTTTTGCCGCAAAGCATTGTTGCTGCAGCATGTGTACAACCCCCTCCAGTTGCTGTGTTGGATTTTAAAGGGGGAGGCTGGGGAGTGGTAAAACCATGGCTCAGCCACCTATTTTTCCTCCCTCGGCCACAAGTGTGAACAAGCCCTTACAGATTTGTTTGTCCAGGTAAAAAAAAAAATGTAAAGCTGGACTCTAGGTGTGATCTGTATTGCATAATTACATTGGTCTAGCTTGGCACAAAGTATGATGGACTGCTAGGGAATCTGAAAATCACTGTAGAAGTTGGTGCTACTACAGTGATAGCCACGGTTTTCCAGATCTTGCTTGGCACTGCCACCATCCATAGATCGCCTTTTATTTTTTTCAATGAATACAAGGCATTCTCTGATTAGACAAGGTGGAGGGGCAATGATGTCACAATCTCCACCCCATCCAATCAGAGAATGCCTTGTATTCTTTAAAAAAAAATACAAGGCCTTCTATGGATGGCAGCAGCGCCCAGCGAGCTGGTTCCCTGCAGTCAGTGTGCAGAGGGGAAGCCTCTTGGCATAGGGCCTAGAAGATTGCGGCTATTACCATTGGTGTGCACAGCCTTTTACATTAAGATGTGCACGAAAACACATGCATGTATATCAGCAGAGCAGTGAATGGTGTCAGTAGAGCAATGATTGGTGTCAGTAGAGCAATGATTGGTGTCAGTAGGGCAGTGGACGGTGTCAGGTGTTTTTTTTATTTTTATTGTTTTCAATTCCTTTTTACAGTATTATTTTTTAATCATTTTTTAAAAAATTTTAGGAGCCCCGTTATGGGGCTTTGGTGAAATATCAAGGGTCTAACAGACTCCTGATGTCTGACTTTTGAGACAGAGAAAGAAACTGAGGACAGAGAATCCCCAGTCCCTTTCTCTGCAGCCTGCTTCAGTTAAAAGGAAGACAGGAGCGATCAGTACAGATCACTTACTGAGTTCATTCAGAAAAGGAAGGCCGGTTAATGAAATATTTACCAGCCCCTTCCCTGCTCCTGAGAGGAAAGGAGGGAAGCTGGCAGCACTGCAGGAGGAAGACGGAAAGCAGGGGGAATTGACATCACACAGTGTGATTAGGGTGTGCCCAGGCCCATCCAGCACACCCTGTGCGCACGCCTATGGCTATTACTATGATAGCGCCAACTACTACAGTGATTTTCAGTTTCCCCAGTACTGCCTCAGGTATGAGATTTACATACTTACATTGTACCAAGCTGGACCAGTGTAACTATGCAATACAGATCATACCTGGGGTTCAGCTTTAATCAAGTAAAGAAAACTTTTCCAAGACAAAGAATCATGAATCCAGCATTATTGTAAACCTGGCAAATCGTATTTGCCCTTTTATAATATATATATATATGAACTTTTAAAGTGACCCCATCAT
Organism: Lithobates septentrionalis; assembly: GCA_037952835.1. Lineage (NCBI taxonomy): Eukaryota > Metazoa > Chordata > Amphibia > Anura > Ranidae > Lithobates > Lithobates septentrionalis. The sequence goes on from JBBDGP010000955.1 coordinate 2,181,165, forward strand.
CAATGTGTGCAATTGAAACATTTAAGCCTTTAACCTTTAAGCATATCAACCTAAAAATAGGATTTTGCCAGTAACACACTTTCTGGTGTAGCACCCTCCTTGTATAGGCTGCTACGTAAATTTCGTTTTTTTTGGCTTGCTCAGTAATCAGAGAAGCAGTGATCATTTGCTTTGGTCTGTTCATAATTTCGCAGGCTGGGAGTTTGATTGTTTCCCCCTGCCTTATGGAGAAGCTTCCAGAGCTTAGGACAAAAATTTCAAATTCTTGGCCTGAATATTTACCATGCCCTGGCCAATCCCTGAAGAGGTGTGCCCAGAAGGTAGTCTGGGAGGGTGGTCATAGGCTAAAGCATGGAGCAGACTGTCTTGCCCCTGTGAGGGATGGGTCAGTGAGCTTCAGGGGCTGCTTGCCCCTGAGGCATCCCTGGACTGACTGCTGAGCTTCTTTATCAAGGGATCAAGCTCGAGGAGGTGTCTACTTATGAGACTTATGAGAATGGACTTGAACTGTCCTGCAAACCTCATTGCCCCCACCCATGAGGATTTACCTATCCTGGAGCTATCGCATGGTCCCTAGCTATGAGACTTTAACTGCCCTGCAGGTTATCTCATGGTCCCCAGTTGTGAGAGCTCAAAGGGCTGTACACACGGGCTGAATATCGGCAGTCGATCCAACAGAAGCTGACCGATATTCAAAGGGGCATGACTGAAAAAGGGTCTGCCGATCGGCAGCCAATGACTGAGAGCGCTGACCAGTATGTTCTGGCAGGGGGAGGAGGGATGTCCCCCTGTCAGAACACAATAACCTAGCAGTGGAGATCGCTGTACTAACATTGCATAGTTAGTACAGCGAGCTCCTCCCGAGCTCTTCAGTTTTTTTTTTTGTTCAGCCCACTGGGTTGAATGATTCAAAAAACAAATAATTTGTACTAGGCTTGACTGTGCTATCTTTACTGAGTGAAGTGAGTCCTCTGCAAGCTGATCTTTTTTTTTGGCGTCTCTGGTGGGCACTAACTGCAAGCTGATCTTAAGCATTTTGGGGTGTCCCATGTCCCTTATCCCTCTCCTGTTGAAGTTATACAAGCAAAGACATCCACTAGCCAGAGTGAATGAACTGCTGTCTGTGTGAATGGGGGCCTCTGCACTATTCTGGGAAAGAGTTAAATCCGTAGCTCCTACGGGGGAGGGGGGGGGCACTACACTGTCCTAAATCCCATTTACACCTGCACTTTCAGGGAAGCACGTTTCTGCACACATTTTCAAAAATGCGTCAAAACGCACATCGTGCTTACAGTGCAATTATTTCTTAACAAAACCCCATGACAAAACGTGTGAAAAATGCAGCAAAAGAATGAGTTACAAAAAAGCTTGAGGCTCATGCAGGAGCTACTTTGGGGAATTTGTTGCATTTGAAAATGCGCATAAGCGTGTTGTGCAGGTGTGAATATGGCCTTAGGGTGACAACACTCGCACACCTGACTGTGTCAGGACAACCGAAGCAGGACTACAGACAGTTCCCTCTTTCTTTTTTACATAACATAGAGAAGCAGGGTTTTGTAGTCCTCACTGACTGGTAACAGTCAGCAGAGGAAGTAACCAGCTTACAGGATTTCAGGCAGGATCAACAGATTATTTTTGCACTTACTGAACAGATATAACAAAATAATTTCAATAGTATATTGAATAGTAGACATGTGCGATTCGGTTCGTAAAGAATGGATTTTCGTACGAATTTGTTAGTATTCGTACATTCGGATCAATTCGAACATCCGAATAGCTGAAAGAACCAAAATATGAAAATTACAAAATTACGAATAAGCAAAATAACGATTATGCGAAAATACGAATTGGAAAAATAATGACTTGCGCTTAAAACAAAACTACTACGTGTAAGACTGGAAAGTATTCCCAACCTAATTATCAGCAAATGTAAAAAATTATAAACATGTAGTATGGTGTGACAAAACCAGGTACCAGGTTGAAAAAGTGATCCAACCTCCCCTTAAGTAAACATAAAGATATCCAATGATAAATCAAATTATTAGTGCAAAAATATAAGCGTGAGAGGCTGCAATGTGTAATGCAGACAAATTAACTTGATTTGGAAAAAAAATATAAAGAAAGGAAGTCCATATACAAGAACACCCCAAAAGTGATGTAAATATGCAAAAATGTCCAAATAAATGAAATCCCAGATGTGTGGGTCCACCACCATAGATGAAGTGCCTGGCCGCTTACCGGATCCCCATGACCCCCCGTTACAGAGGGTCTAAATGGGCTTTGAAGTCCTGCTGCTTCGGACCACCAAGGAATCAGAATGGAGACCAGAATGGAACATCAAAAGCTGTGGTGCGGAAATACGAACTTACGAACGGACAAACTTACGAAAATACGAAACTCTGAAATACTAAAAGAAAGAAAATGACATCTATAAAGGAATGACTTACATTTCGTATTCTCAATCCTTTGTTCATAATTTCGTATGTTCGTATTTTCATTCGTGTGTTCCTAATTTCGTTTCTTCGTCTGATCGTAATTTCGTTTGTTCGTGTTCTCGAATCGTTCTTTTGAATGGGCAGTGTAACTTAATATGTATGTTTGTAATTTCGTGTTCTCGAATCGTTCTTTCGAATGGGCAGTGTATTAGTGAGTGAAGTATCTTACTTAACCACTTCAGCCCCGGACCATTTGGCTGGCAAAAGACCAGAGCACTTTTTGCGATTCGGCACTGCGTTGCTTTAACTGACAATCGCACGGTGGTGCGACGTGGCTCCCAAACAAAGTTGACGTCCTTTTTTCCCCACAAATAGAGGTTTATTTTGGTGGTATTTGATCACCTCTGCGGTTTTTATTTTTTGCGCTATAAACAAAAAAAGAGCGTAAATTTTGAAAAAAAAAACGCAATATTTTTTACTTTTTGCTATAATAAATATCCCCAATAAATATATATAAAAACATTTTTTTTCCTCAGTTTAGGCCGATACGTATTCTTCTACATATTTTTGGTAAAAAAAAAAATCGCAATAAGCGTTTATTGATTGGTTTGCACAAAAGTTATAGCGTCTACAAAATAGGGGATAGTTTTATGGCATTTTCATTAATAACTTTTTTTTAACTAGTAATGGCGGCGATCAGCGATTTTTATCGTGACTGTGACATTATGGCGGACACATCGGACACTTTTGGAGCTATTTTGGGACCATTCAGATTTATACAGCGATCAGTGCGATTAAAAATGCATTGATTACTGTGTAAATGTGACTGGCAGTGAAGGGGTTACCCACTAGGGGGCACTGTAGGGGTTAAGTGTGTCCTAGGGAGTGATTCTAACTGTGAGGGGGGGGTTTGTGCGACACGACACTGATCACCGCTCCCGATTACAGGGAGCTGTGATTAGTGTCCTTGTCGTTAGGCAGAACAGGGAAATGCTTGTTTACATCAGCATTTGCCCGTTCTTCCTCCCCGTGAAACGATCGAGGGTATCCCCGCGGACATAGAGTCCGAGGGACCCGTGATCACACTCACAGAGGTCGCGGCGGGCGCGCCCACAAGCTGCTTCTTAAAGGGCAACGTACAGGTACGTTAATATACCTGTACGTACCCTTCTGCCGCAGTATATTGGCGTGAGCCGGTTGGCAATCGGTTAATATCTTTAGCCAATCAGCTTATCCCTTTTGTGTCTGAGTCACACGGCATTGCTGAATATTTTTAGAGTCAGTTGAGGAGGAGACAGAGTCCGGTCTGGTGACTGAGGAAGTGGACTGAAGTAAGTACAGGATTTATTAGAAGAGCAAGCATAGGATTATTATTATTCTTTATTTCCTACGAAAGTACGAATCGTTACGAATCAACGGAAACGTAAAGAAACAAAACTAAACAATTTTTTTTTGCTGCGCACATGTCTATTGAATAGACAAAAAGGACAAAGTTTACTTGCATGCAGGCGGCCCTAGATAACTCCCACATGTGATGCTTAGCCTTCATAATTGAAAGAAAAAAAAACCTGAAATCGAATTAACTGCTTGTCGACTGTATAACTTACATATACGGCGGCAAGGCGGCTCTGCTGCGTAGGATCACTGATCCTGCACTTCCGGGTCTAGGGCACGCATGCGCCTACTCCCGCTGTCAATGTCCACCGGCACCCACCGATCATTAGGTAAAAAGCCAGAATGGCAATCTGCCTATGTAAACAAGGCAGATCACCATTTTGTCAGTAGGGAAGGCATGGATCCTGTATTCCTGCAAAGCAGAGACATGGATCCATGACTTCCCCTAGTAAAGGCACCTCCCATAGTACACAAACATTGACAAGGTACACAATTAACATACCTCCCAACTTTCTGAGATAGGAAAGAGGCATGTGTAGGCATAGGACACAGCCCCTGCCACGCCCATCCCTTAAAGGAGAATTATATAAAAAAAAATGATTGCTTAAAAGTGCTTTTTTTTACCACTGCTATTTCTTTATATTGGCTTTTGGAATTTACATATGCAGCAATTTTGAAAATGGATGAAAGGTTTATCACTGGGAAACACTTTTTGAAAGTTAAGTAGTGTATTTTTTTTTTTATATACAACTATATAGATCAGATCAAAATGAGGGACAAATGAGGAGGAAAGAGGGACAGAGGGACTTTGCCCTGAATGAGGGACAGAGGGACTTTGCCCTCAATAAGGGACAGTCCCTCGAAATCAGGGACAGTTGAGAGCTACGATTTAACCCTTCATCCTTCATGTTAAACCCCTTCCCTGCCAGTGGCATTAGTACAGTGACAGTGCATATTATTAGCACTGATCACTGTATTAGTGTCACTGGTCCCCAAAAAAATGTCAAAAGTGTCAGTTTGTGTATGGTTTGTCCACTGCAATATTGCAGTCCAGCTATAAGTCGCTAATCGCCCCCATTACTAGTAAAAAAAAAAGTTAAAAAAAAAAGTACATTTCATAAATATATCCCATAGTTTGTAGACGCTATAAATTTAGTGCAAACCAATCAATATACACTTATTGGGATTTTTTTTGTTGTACCAAAAATATGTAGCATAATACATATTGGCCTAAATTTATGAAGAAATTTGATTTTTTTTACATTTTTTATTTAATTGGATATGTTTTATAGCAGAAAGTAAAGAATATTATTTTTTTATTTATTTTTTTTTAATTGTCTGTATTTTTTTGTTTATAGCACAAGAAATTTAAATCGCAGAGGCGATCAAATACCACCAAAAGAAAGCTCTATTTGTGGAAAAAAAAAAGGACATAAATCTTGTTTGGGTACAACGTCGCACGACTATGCAATTGTCAGTTAAAATAACAGTGCCGTTTCACAAAAAATGGACTGTTCATGAAGGGGGGTAAATCTTCCGGAGGTCAAGTGGTTAATAAAAGAGACGGGTCAGAAACAGTAAGGCTGGAAAGGAAAGGTTTAAATGGCACTGGACGTCCTGCAGATATCAAATGAGGCGGCTTTGTCTGAATTTGCTGCAGTTTTCTAATGCACATTGCAAGAAGCTCACAGTGTGCAGTGAAATCAGAGTAAGCAATTGCAGAACAGGAGAGGAGGCGGTACAACTGTGCAAGACTGGAGTTCAGCTTTAAAGGATCTGAAACGTAACCACTTGCCGACCAGCCGCCGCAGTTGTACTGCTGCAGAATGGCATGGCTGGGCGAAACAACGTTATGTTACGTCGCTTCACCCTGTGGCCACTAGGGGCGCGCTCGCCCTCGGAGCCAATTTGAGTGCCCGGCGGTCATGATCACCGCCGGGCTCAGGCGATTGCTGCTGACACACCGAGAACCGGGATCTGTGTAAACACACAGTTTCCTGTTCTCTGAGGGGAGAAGAGACAGATCGTCTGTTCGTACAGAGTATGAACAGCGATCTGTCATCTCCCCTACACAGTCCCCTCCCCCCTTCAGTTAGAACACACACTAGGGAACACAGTTAACCCCTTGATCGCCAGTGACATTTTTACAGTAATCAGTGCATGTTTTTTAGCACTGATCGATGTATAAATGACAATGGTCCAAAAATAGTGTCAAAAGAAAAAGTCAGATATGTCCGCCATAATGTCGCAGTCCCGATAAAAATCGCAGATCGCCACCATTACTAGTAAAAAAATAATAATAGTAAAATTGCCACAAAACTATCCCCTATTTTGTAGACACTATAACTTTTGTGCAAACCAAACAAATATACACTTATTGTGATTTTTTTTTTTACCAAAAATATGTAGAAGAATACATATCGGCCTAAACTGAGAAAAAAAATAGTTTTTTTTATATATTTTTGGGGGATATTTATTATAGCAAAAAGTAAAAAATATTGCGTTTTTTCAAAATTATCGCTCTTTTTTTGTTTTGTTTGTTTATAGTGCAAAAAATAAAAACCACAGAGGTGATCAAATACCACCAAAAGAAAGCTCTATTTGTGGGAAAAAAAGAACGGAAATTTTTGTTTGGGTGCAATGTCGCACGACCGCGCAATTGTCAGTTAAAGCGACGCAGTGCCGAATCGCAAAAAGTGCTCTGGTCAGGAAGGGGGTAAAATCTTCCGGGGCTGAAGCCGTTAATACAAAAATGAAACTTTAAATGGACAAAGTACTAGCTAGAATTCACACAATAATGTAAAAACTCACACCTGCACAGAAAATTACATACCTGACATTTATGTAACTGCTGTACCGCCTGTGTTTCTATGTTACCTGCCGTTCTATGCTAAATGAGGCTTAAAAATTGACATTTTTCATTATTCCTCTACAGTATTACTCACTATTTGTACTTGGAATTTCTTGACAGGAAGTCATTTGTGCATAAGAAAAGATTATTCTCCCTTAAACTTTCTTAAAGGGTCAGTCCATACAAAAGTAGCTACTGGCTTAAAGGGACCCTGTCTGGTTAGACTAATGGCCCGTACATACGGTCGGACATTGATCGGACATTCCGACAACAAAATCCATGGATTTTTTCAGACGGATGTTGGCTCAAACTTGTCTTGCATACACACGGTCACACAAAGTTGTCGGAAAATCCGATCGTTCTGAACGCGGTGACGTAAAACACGTACGTCGGGACTATAAACGGGGCAGTGGCCAATAGCTTTCATCTCTTTATTTATTCTGAGCATGCGTGGCACTTTGTGCGTCGGATTTGTATACACACGATCGGAAATTCCGACAACGGATTTTGTTGTCGGAAAATTTTATAGCCTGCTCTCAAACTTTGTTTGTCGGAAAATCCGATGGAAAATGTGTGATGGAGCCCACACACGGTCGGAATTTCCGACAACAAGGTCCTATCACACATTTTCCGTCGGAAAATCCGACCATATGTACGGGGCATAAAAATCAGATCTAAGGTCCCGGCAATAAAAGTAGTTATACTCACCTCTCTGGCAGCCCGTATCCTCTCATTACCTACTGTTTCAGCTCTGAAGCCACTGTGCAACCTTACATGCAGAGCTCCCTCTAGTGGCTAATCTATGGATTTTTCTTTTAAACACAATAAGAAAAATATGGATGATCAGTCCATATACATGCAGATCAAGTGTATACTTAGCTGTTTAGCAAGATTTTTAGTTTAAAAAGATTCTAAAAACACCAGTTATCCATTGCTGGTTACTCTGTAAAGATAAGTTATATATAAAAAGAACAGATCATTTTTTAGTCTGCTCCATCAAACTGTGAATAATACTTTATGTGACAGATCGACTTTAAGTAGCACAAGTCTTCTACTGCAATTCAAAGAGTAGCCTTTTCAAGCTTTTTTTTTATTGATTATTTAATGTAGTGTATTACTCAGAGAAACAATAGCATTTCAATTAACCTATGGCCTGTGTGGGTCCTGATATAATTACTGTCAGAGATGGAATGACGAAAGCTCTCTTAGAAAAGTCAACCAAATGTGGCACTGGTCAAAACTGCCATAGATTTAATTAAAATTGTTAAAAAGATAGATTTATTGGAAATAATTACCAATGGTTACCTTTCGCACAAATCAATTTTTCTCATCGCTGTGTAGATGGAAGATAGCGCAGGGTTTATTGCATTAGTTGTAAATCAAATCATTTGCATTTTTATAACAAATTGCATCAGGGATCCCCGGGGAGAGATGGCATGTGCCCTGCATACACTTATACAAACCAGATGTAATATCTTCCTCTAGGCATACATGCTAATCTTACAGCTTGAACCTGAAACTGCAATAACAAGTCTTGTTTCTCTTTGTTCACTTGAAAAGCCTCCTTGCCCCAAGCAGCGATTGATCTCCATCTGAGCCTGAATGGGAACTAGGAAAGTAAAAGAAGACATGTTAACTCTTGCTGGTTCTGTTATAAAGGAAAGCAAAGGTCATAAGAAGCCAAACAAAAAAAAAATCAGTCATGTGCTCACTCTAATGTCACTGTACACAGAACACATCACCAGATAGACTTCCTTTCCTTTTCCTTTCCCATTTCTCCTTTTCCTTTTACTTTCCTTTTTCTCCTTTTCCTTTCCTTTCCCTTTTCTTCTTTTCCTTTTCTTTCCTTTTCTTTTTCTCCTCCTCTCATGTTTCTTCTTTTCCTTATCCTCTCCTCTCACTTTTCTCCTTTTCCTTTTCCTCTCCCCTCCTTTCCTTTTTTTCTCCATTTCCTCTCTTCTCCTTTCTATTTTTCTCCTTTTCCTCTCATTTCCTTTTTCTACTTTTCATTTTCCCCTCTTCTCCTTTCCTTTCCGTTTCTTCATTTTCCTTTTCTTTCATTTCCTTCCCTTTTCTCTTTTTCCTCTCCCTTTTATTCTTTTCCTCTCCTTTTCCTTTTTCACCTTTTCCTCTCCTTTCCCTTTTCTCTTTTTCCCATCTTTCCTTTTCCTCCTTTTCCTTTTTCTTTCCATTCCTTTCCTCTACTTTAATTTCCCTTTCTCTTTTTCCTCTCCCTTTTCTTCTTTTCCTCTCCTTTCCTTTCCCCTTTATCCTTTTCCTCCCCTTTTTCTAATTTCTCCTTTCCTTTCCCTTTTATCCCATTCCTCCCCTTTTCTATTTTTTCCTCTCCTTTGCTTTCCCTTTTCTCCTTTTCCTCTCCTTTTTCTCCTTTTCCTTTCCTTTCACTTTTCTTCTTTTCCTTTCCTTTCCTTTTCTTTTTCTCCTCCTCTCATGTTTCTTCTTTTCCTTATACTCTCCTCTCCTTTCCTTTTTTCTCCATTTCCTCCCCTCTCCTTTCTATTTTTCTCCTTTTCCTCTCATTTCCTTTCCTTTTTCTCCTTTTCCTTTTCCCCTCTTCTCCTTTCCTTTCCTTTTTCTCCTATTTCTTTTCCCCTCTTCTCCTTTCCTTTCCTTTTCTTTCATTTCCTTCCCTTTTCTCTTTTTCCTCTGCTTTTTCACCTTTTCCTCTCCTTTCCCTTTTCTCCTTTTCCCATCTTTCCTTTTCCTCCTTTTCCTTTTTCTTTCCATTCCCTTCCTCTACTTTCATTTCCCTTTCTCTTTTTCCTCTCCTTTTTCTTCTTTTCCACTCCTTTCCTTTCCCTTTTATCCTTTTCCTTTCCCTCCCCTTTTTCTCATTTTTCCTCTCCTTTGCTTTCCCTTTTCTCCTTTTCCTTTTCCTGTCCTTTTTATCATTTTTCCTCTCCTTTCCTTTTTCTCATTTTCCTCTTCTTTCCTTTCCTTTTTCTCCCTTTTCCTCTCCTTTCCTTTTTCTCCTTTCCCTCTCCTTTCCTTTCAATTCCTTTTTTTTCTCTCTCTCTCTTTTCCTTTCCTCCCATTTTCCTTTCCTCTCCTTTTTCTTTTTCTTCTATTTTCATGTCATATATCCCATGTTACACTTTTATTTCCAGGTTGTTCTTTATTTATTGTGACATTGGCGACTGTGTCAGCTTTAGTGAGTCCATGCAAGTCAGAGAGTCTAGTTTTAGGGCTTGATGACCCGCTTTTATTAAACAAATTTAAAGAAAAATCCTTATGTCAGGTTGCCGACGCAGGGGTTTTTCACCAGCAAAATAAGTAACAAAAAATGCTGAGCCACCTGGCCCCCTCTTCAACAGCGCTGCTGCTCTTGTCACTGGTCCCTCAGACTGTACCCCCCAGCTCTTCTAGTTATCTGGGTTTTCCGGGCTCACTCGGCCTACAATTACAGCAACAGGGCAGGGGCCTGCTCTCACACTCCACCGAGACTTACAGATTCCCTCAGTCCCCCGGATTCACCTCAGCTCTTCCAGTCCTCCAGATTTGCTCAGCTGTCCTGACTCTCCCAGTCCTGTGCATAAGGAGTCTCTCCAACATGGAGTACTGTCTCCTGAGGAGAGCCCTACACTATGGTCAGGTCCTTGCTTATAACGAGTATGCACACTCACACAGCCTGCACGTCTCCAGTAAGACCTGGACAAAAGATTGGAGACTTCTTCTCACCCAAATCTATTTGAAGTCTCCAAGCTCCAGATCCTGATCCAAGACTCGTCAGGAGTACTGTCTCCTGAGGAGAGCCCTACACTATGGTCAGGTCCTTGCTTATAACGAGTATGCACACTCACACAGCCTGCAAGTCTCCAGTAAGACCTGGAGAAAGGATTGGAGACTTCTTCTCACCCAAATCTATTTGAAGTCTGGAAGCTCCAGATCCTGATCCAAGACTCCTCAGGAGTACTGTCTCCTGAGGAGAGCCCTACACTATGGTCAGGTCCTTGCTTATAATGAGTATGCACACTCACACAGCCTGCAGGTCTCCAGTAAGACTTGGAGACTTCTTCTCACCCAAATCTATTTGAAGTCTCCAAGCTCCAGATCCTCATCCAAGAGTAGACTACCAAACCCAGAGAACAATGACAAGCCAGTCTTCTCCAATCAGAAACAATATGCTGGATCCCCTCAAACTGTAAATTTGAGAATCTAGCTTGCCTTTTAACTATACTCACACAGTGGCAGGCAGTGCTGGACTGGCCTACCGGGATACCGGGAAAATTCCCGGTAGGCTGTCTGCACTTTCAGTGCCGTGGGGCCGTTTTTGGCTCAGAGCTTGGCTGGCTGTGTCAGTGAAATAAAGAGCAGCGGCGGCCGCTGCACTATGCAATGTGTGTGTGTGCCTCCTCCTCCGATCCGGCGCTGCCCACTCCACTGAACTGCAGAGTGATATCCCTCTGTGTGCCTGAGGGGAGGAGCAGGAGAACGCTGTGCTTCTTCATTTCCCCTTCCATTCGTGACTCGTCCCATGCGGCGCCAGCACCGCCCACTAATCTGCACGGAGAATAGGCCCAGGCAGCAGAAGAATTAAGGTCTCTCTCTCTCTCTCTGTTTCTCTCTCTCTCTCTCTCTCTCTCTCTCTCTTCCCTCTCTCTCTCTCTCTCTCTCTCTCGCCACTGTGCCCATCAAACGCAGCCACTGTGCCCATCAAACGCAGCCACTGTGCTTATCAAACACAGCCACTGTGCCATCAAACGCAGCCACTGTACCATCAAACGCAGCCACTGTACCCATCAATTGCCACCTCTGTGCCAATTAAATGCAGCCACTGTACTATCAAATGCAGCCACTGTACCCAAAAATTGCCACCACTGTGCCCACTAAACGCAGTCACTGTGCCATTAAGCGCAGCCAATGTGCCACTACCATCAAACGCAGCCACTGTAACCATCAATTTTTGTGGCAGTCACATTTGTCTGCAGTTTATACCCATAAATTGCCACCACTGTGCCCATTAAAAGCTGCCACTGTGCCCATCAAACGCAGCCACTATGCCATCAAACGCAGCCACTGTACCCATAAATTGCCGACACTGTGCCATCAAACGCTGCCACTGTACCCATAAATTGCCACCACTGTGACCATCAAATGCAGCCACTGTGCCATCAAACGCAGCCACTGCCATCAAGCGCAGCCACTGTACTCATAAATTGCCACCACTGTGCCCATTAAACGCTGCCACTGTGCCCATCAAACACAGCCACTGTACCATCAAACGCAGCCACTGTACTCATAAATTGCTGCCACTGTGCCCATCAAACACAGCCACTGTGCCATCAAATGCAGCCACTGCCATCAAGTGCAGCCACTGTACCCATAAATTGCCACCACTGTGCCCATTAAACGCTGCCACTGTGCCCATCAAACGCAGCCACTGTACCATCAAACGCAGCCACTGTACCCATAAATTGCCACCACTGTGCCCATTAAACGCTGTCACTGTGCCCATCAAATGCAGCCACTATTCCATCAAACGCAGCCACTGTACCATCAAACGCAGCCACTGTACCCATCAATTGCCACCTCTGTGCCCATCAAGCGCAGCCATTATACCCATTAAACGCAGCCACTGTGCCCATCAAACGCAGCCACTGTGCCCATCAAACGCAGCCACTATGCCATCAAACGCAGCCACTGTACCATAAAACGCAGCCACTGTACCCATCAATTGCCACCTCTGTGCCCATCAAGCGCAGCCATTGTACCCATTAAACGCAGCCACTGTGCCCACCAAACGCAGCCACTGTGCCCATCAAACGCAGCCACTATGCCATCAAACGCAGCCACTGTATCATAAAACGCAGCCACTGTACCCATCAATTGCCACCTCTGTGCCCATTAAACGCAGCCACTTTACTATCAAACGCAGCCACTGTAACCAAAAATTGCCACCACTGTGCCCACTAAACGCAGCCACTGTGCCATTAAGCACAGCCAATGTGCCACTACCATCAAACGCAGCCACTGTAACCATCAATTGCCGCCAGTTTGCCCCATCAATTGCCACCAGTTTGCCCATCAAATGCTGCCAGTGTCCCCCCTCCCCCCGCCCGGCACTTACCTGTCTCAGGTCAGCGCGTTCCTCCACGCCTGTCGCTTAAGCCAATCAGGTGACAGCTAACCAGACCCAGTGCACCTGATTGGCTGAGAGGCGGGTCAGTGTTAGGGAAGCGATTTATTTGATTTCTAAAAACACCCCGCCGCTGTAATTCAGATGCCCGATGCCCGACAAGGGGCTGGACACCTGAATACGGGGCAGCAGCAGCAACAATAGATAGATTCATATGAATGAATATGTTGCATGAATCTATCTATTGAAGATTGATGGGTGCAATGGACGCACCGCCACTGCCCAGTTGTATTTCCCCTGGGTGGGGAAATACCACCATGTTTTACATTATATGTCCCTATACACTGTGTGCCCTATAAAAAGGAGGTGGGCTTTTATATGTGTCTTATCTATATATAATGCACTCTTCAAATGTGCTTTAAAATGCATGGTTTTCCGTTTTATGAACAAGAAAATAATAACGTTATGCTGTTGGGTGGGTATATTAATGCTATGGGGCTGGTATGACATTTTTTCCAGGGCTGGTTTTCATTCCCAGTCCGGCCCTGGTGGCAGGGCCTAGCTCTGTCACATCCACCTTTGTTTTGTTGCCGAGGGCGAAAAACATGAGCCCCTCACTTTGGTTGGGACATGACTGTGTCAGCTGTCACCCACCTGGGCCCAATCCTGTCCATTACTATATTCCCTCTCGTGTGTAAAGAGGGAATCCTGATCTATGGGCTCTAAAGAAACCTGCCCAGAACTTTTATTGAGTACACTTCCAGACATGCCCTAACCTGAACCTGAACGGGGCACCACTGTTCTTTGTATTAAGCCTTCTTCCTCTTTTCACGGGGTCCCTGGGTTCATCCTTATTTTCTGGGGGTATTCTGGCTTCCCCAAAACCCCTCTCAAACTCAGGGTTCCGAGGTTGTAGGGAACCTACTTCTGATACTGCATCTGACAAGAAATTACCTTTCTCCTTACTTGTACCAGCTTTCACCATCCTAGTAGGTCTTTGAGGTTCATCAACCCTTTTTTTGGCTACCCTCGGCAACCGAATCATCATTTACAGTAACATTCAGTAAATGATCGTACGTTTCATTGTCACACTTACCAATCCTGTCAGTACTCTCTTTACAGTTTCTCCAGGTACACTAACCTGTACCTCTTTGTGGGTGATGGACCAGATCCACTCTGGGCCCTTCCTTCTCATGAAGTCTAGCAAGTGAGGCAGTATACATGCCATTTACCAACCACTGCACAGCTGTACCACTAACTGCATCAGCAGAAATGCTCCTCGTCACACCATCCATCAAAGAGACTTCTGACATATCTGTCATTTCTGATTTCTCTGAAAATCCACCTGAGTACCTTCAATACAAAACAGTATCCGGAAGCACCCCAGCAGGGAACTGTGAGACCACTTTCCACACTTTGCACCAACCGGTTCCACTGTTGATCAATGTTAACCAGCGCAGCCTGTAATCCCTCATTCCACCATTGGTTCTCCGCAGTACCATCTTGTCCAAGTGAATTGGAAACTCAGGTATACAGCAAATGTGCTTTTTCGTGTTTATGCATATCCAGTAATGCCTTGGTCACCTCAACACATCCCATGTCTATACTCAAGACCTGGGTAGGGTTTTTCCCTTATTAGGGACATGGAGGGGATCCAGGGCCATTGTTAATATTGATTGGACCCTGGGCAAACATTTTCTTGTTCCCTCCCTTAATCTCTTTAACCACACTTAATGTTGAAGGATAGAACCCACACACTCTCATTGTATGGTTACAGTCCACTTTGTTCCACCAAAGCAAACTTAGAGCTGTCCTGGACGACCTCCGGCTCCATCACAAGATGTTCTCGCGAGATTTCCAGGAACAACTTTGCCCTGCCTCTGGTTGCTATGTGGGACACTCATCATCAGTACTAATACATATAACATTAAATGGACTGTCTTTGCCTCTTACCCACTGGAATCCTTGACCTACTTATTACACCACCATTCCTCCTTAACCACTTGCGGACCGCCCACCGAACATATACTGCAGCAGGGCGGCCGATCTGCCCCAGATCATGTACCAATACATGATCTGACACTTACGGGTCTGGGGATGCGTGTGCGAGTCGCCGGCGACCTGCTCCCACTGTAATCTCACAGCGGGAGCTGATCTACGAGTACCGCGGACTCGATGTCCGCCGGCATCCGCCAATCATTCGTTACACAGGCAGAACGGCAGTCTGCCTATGTAAACAAGGCAGATTGCCCTTCTGTCAGAAGGGAAGGTTTTGAACCTGTGTTCCTGTAAAGCAGGAACATGATCAATGCCTTTCCCTAGTCAAAGGGCGTTCTCACACAGTGAGAACGCACAACCTGTTAACCCCTTCCATGCCAGTGTCATTAGTACAGTGACAGTGCTTATTTTTTAGCACTTACCACTGTATTAGTGTCACGGGTCCCCAAAAAGTGTTAAAAGTGTCAGTTAGGTGTCTGACTTGTCTGCCGAAAAATCGCAATCCCCCATAAGGGGCGGCACAGTGGTGTAGTGGGTAGCACTTTTGCCTAGCAGTAAGAATCCCAGCCACGACACTACCTGCCTGGAGTTTGCATGTTCTCCCTGTGCCTGCGTGGGTTTCCTCCGGGTACTCCGGTTTCCTTCCACACTCCAAAGACATGCTGGTAGGTTAATTGGATCCTGTCTAAATTGTCCCTAGTATGTATGAATGTGAGTTGGGGACCTTAGATTGTAAGCTCCTTGAGGGTAGGGACTGATGTGAATGTACAATGTATATGTAAAAGCGCTGCATAAATTGACGGCGCTATATAAGTACCTGAAATAAATAAATAAATAAAAAAAGGCGCTGTTCGCCCCCTTTAGTAGTAAAAAAATACAAAATAAATAAATAAAAATATCCCATAGTTTTAAGGTGCTATAACTTTTGTGCAAGCCAATCAATATACGCTTATAGGGATTTTTTTTTACCAAAAACATGTAGCAGAATACACATTGACCGAAATTGATGAAGAAATTCGATTTTTTAACATTTTTTTATTGGGTATGTTTTATAGCAGAAAGTAAAGAATATTGTTTTTTTTTTTCAAAATTGTCTTTTTTTGTTTATAGCGCAAACAAAACTAAAAAAGTCAGAGGTGATCAAATACCACCAAAATGTTTGTGGGGGAAATAAAAGGACAAAAATGTTATTTGGGTACAGCGTCGCGTGACCGTGCAATTGTCAGTTAAAGTAACGCAGTGCCGTATCACAAAAAATGGCCTGGTCATGAAGAGGGGTAAATCTTCCAGAGGTCAAGTGGTTAAAGGGGTATTCTTGCCCACTAGGGCACCTCCACAGTTGCCCTGGGAAACCCTAAGCTCCACACAGTGGCAGGATCTAGCACTGTCACATATTTATATATGAGGGCAGATCTATGACGACGGTCCTTGATGGTGCTCCAAGCTTTCAAAGTTCAGCATTTCTGCAACTTATATATACGGGAATAGCTTGATACGGCAATGACAAGGGACACATTTCGGAATATCAATTTTGTGCTCAGTAAGGCTCTGCAGCACTACCACGGCACACAGCATCAATACAAGTATTACCCTTGACCTAATATCAAAGGCGCATCCTTTCCTTTTATCATAATTTCACTTTAATCAGTTTTTATCCCAGCAAACCAATGGCGTGCGATAAGAGGCTGCTTAATTAAAAAGCTGGCATTTCACTTTGCAGTTATAAAAACCTAAAACGTGCAGATGATAAAAAAAAATATTGAGTTTAGTAGCACGCCATTTAATCCTTCATTGGGATCTTCTGCCGAGTCCTATCTGATGCAGCCGGGGATTTTGAAGTGAAACTGCCCGCACAAGTCTATTAAATCCACATAAATCCTCAGGAAAGCAGCTTAAATCACTCTTATCTCACTAGTGAACAGCATTTAGGAAGAACAAAATGAAAAGCAGGAAAATACAATCCAGACATATTTCAGAACACAGTTTGGAAGGAAATGAAACATTTATCTTAAATGACTAATATTTTGGGATAATAATATGTGAGGTTGGAGATCTGGGATGAGGACCAGTACCAGTGATGGTAGCTGTAGTAAATGTAACACTCATGTAGCTGATTCGTTAATATTTTTACTGATAGCTGTAGACCCCCATTGCCCATCCTGTGGCTTGAGGGCCACAAGTGGCCCTTTGGTACTCCGTGGGCTACGTTAGTTATTTTCTTGACTAGGTCCTTGGTCAAGGTCAACCAAGGAAATACCATTAACTGGATTCTGGTTTGACTTATTCCTTTAACCTAAGGTGACCAGATTTTTAAAATGAAATCCGGGGACATATTTTTTTTTTACTAGTAATGGCAGCAATCGACGACTCTTTGCCTGTCTCCGCCGCCGCCCGCCTCACAGCCTGTCAAGTCTAAAGCCCCATACACACTATCAGATTTTCTGCTGATTTTTTCCTTCAGATTTACCAAAACCCTATAATATGAGGTCAAACCTTAGGAGTTTCAATTTGTATGCAATCAGCCGGGCCCTTGCACTACATGGTTTTGGTAAATCTGAAGACAAAAATCAGCAGAAAATCTGATAGTGTGTATGGGACTTTTCTCTTCGGGCCCCGGGCCCTAGATAATGGAAAAAAATAAACCCCCATAAGCTAGTAGGAGCGGCAGAGGAGGGGGGTGCAATTCAGATTTTTTCTTTTTATTCTGCACGGGCTGTCTTTGAAATTGCCCCAGCCCCTGTTCAAATCCAATCCGGGGACAAAACTGGGGACAGACTTGGTCCGGGGACAGTGTCCTCAATCCGGGGACTGTCCCCAGAAATCGGGGATGTCTGGTCACCCTACTTTAACCCTACTTATGAATCTTACTGAAAGTGTATCTTTTGTGTTTTGTAGCATGTCAGTGATAGTCCTCTTTAAGCCAGGTCATCCTATACCTAGTAGTACTGGTCATGTTAAACTAGACTTGTTCTCTAATGGAGAAGACTTTTCTTTTTAGCTCATCCAAGCCACTTCTTCAGTTCTAAGGTGCATCAGGAGAATACCCCAACATTTATATCCCCACAGGTAGCACTGACGCCGTAATCCATAATGCAATCACCATGGAAAGGCAGATGTTATTTTCCAAGAATAGGACCCAATATTAAAGCTTGACACATTGGGTATACTCATACATGTTGGGTTTACTCATCACAATCTCACGTTTCATATCCACTTGAAGACCAGGCCTCTTTCTGTCACTTTTTGTTTACAAATTAAAATCTGTATTTTTTGCTAGAAAATTACTTAGAATACCCAGACATTATTTATACATATAAAGTATCTCACAAAAGTGAGTACACCCCTCACATTTTTGTAGATATTTTATTATATCTTTTCATGTGACAACACTGAAGAAATGACACTTTGCTACAATGTAAAGTAGTGAGTGTACAGCTTGTATAAAAGTGTAAATTTGCTGTCCCCTCAAAATAACTCAACACACAGCCATTAATGTCTAAACCACTGGCAACAAAAGTGAGTACACCCCTAAGTGAAAATGTCCAAATTGGACCCAAAGTGTCATTATTGTGGCCACCATTATTTTCCAGCACTTACTTAATACTTATGGGCATGGAGTTCACCAGAGCTTCACAGGTTGCCACTGGAGTCCTCTTCTACTCCTCCATGATGACATCACGGAGCTGGTGGATGTTAGAGACCTTGCGCTCCTCCACCTTCTATTTGAAGATGCCCCACAGATGCTCAATAGGGTTTAGGTCTGGAGACATGCTTGGCCAGTCCATCACCTTTACCCTCAGCTTATTTAGCAAGGTAGTGGCCATCTTGGTGTTGTGTTTGGGGTTGTTATGTTGGAATACTGCCCTGCGGTCCAGTCTCTGAAAGGAGGGGATCATGCTCTGCTTCAGTATGTCACAGTACATGTTGGCATCCATGGTTCCCTCAATGATCTGTAGCTCCCCAGTGCCGGCAGCACTCATGCAGCCCCAGACCATGACACTCCCACCACAATGCTTGACTGTAGACAAGACACACTTGTCTTTGTACTCCTCACCTGGTTGCCGCCACACACGCTTGTCACCATCTGAACCAAATAAGTTTATCTTTGTTTCATCAGATCACAGGGCTTGGTTTCAGTAATCCATGTCCTTAGTCTGCTTGTCGTTAGCAAACTGTTTGCAGGCTTTCTTGAGCACATCTTTAAAAGATGGCTGTCCTCCCTTCTGGGATGACAGCCATGCAGACCAATTTGATGCAGTGTGCGGCGTATGGTCTGAGCACTGACAGGCTGACCCCCCACCTCTTCAACCTCTGCAGCAATGCTGGCAGCACTCATACGTCTATTTCCCAAAGGCAACCTCTGGATATGTTGAGCACGTCCACTCAACTTCTTCGGTTGAACATGGTGAGGCCTGTTCTCAGTGGAACCTGTCCCGTTCTTTTTCTCAGATTCTTTTTCTTTTTCTTTTTCTCAGATCCTCAGAGAGTTCTTTGCCATGAGGTGCCATGTTGAACTTCCAGTGACCAGTATGAGAGAGTGAGAGCAATAACACCAAATTTAACACACCTGCTCCCCATTCACACCTGAGATCTTGTAACACTAACGAGTCACATGACACCAGGGAGGGAAAATGGCTAATTGGGCCCAATTTGGACATGTTCACTTAGGGGTGTACTCACTTTTGTTGCCAGCGGTTTAGACATTAATGGCTGTGTGTTGAGTTATTTTGAGGGGACAGCAAATTTACACTGTTATACAAGCTGTACACTCACTACTTTACATTGTAGCAAAGTGTCATTTCTTCAGTGTTGTCACATGAAAAGATATAATAAAATATCCAAATCCGGGACAATCCCTCGAAATCAGGGACAGTTGGCTCTGGGCTTCTTGTAAACGATTCACTGGCCCAGAGAGGACAAAAGCGGGTTCTGTGCGAGGCGCTCCGGAAACTCACCGCGATCACACGAGGCATATCTGTGAACCTGAAGAACGTCAATGACAACCTGGAGAGAATACTGATGGATAAAGCAGAAATAGAAGAGCTGGAAGAAATGCTGAATCACGCTATGGTCAGTTTCTCTCTTCTCTGAGCTTCCCCGGAGTACATCTCAAGCATAGCCATGATCCAGCGGGACTCTTAGGGGGTTGTTTACTACCAGGTCCAATACCAGGTGTATTCCTGTGTGTGTCCAGCAGCCGTCTTTGCAAGATAAAGGCCGTGGCTGGGTTACAGCCGATCGCTTCTTGTTGCCTACTACCCTGTTTCCCCGAAAATAAGACCTAGCATGATTGTCGGTGATGGCTGCAATATAAGCCCTACCCCCCCAAATAAGCCCTAGTCAAAGTCCTTGTAGGTCTTATTTTCAGGGTAGGGCTTATTTTCGGGGAAACAAGGTAGGGCTTATTTGGGGGGTAGGGCTTATATTGCAGCCATCACTGACAATCACACTAGGTCTTATTTTCGGGGAAACAGGGTATCTGGTAAGCAGGCAATTTATACGGTGGTTGGGCACTTCTTTCAATTTGTGTGAAGTCACTGTGGTGGTTACCTGAATTGAATCCATGGACTATTGATTTATCAATTTATGGAATAATTTCACTATTTATGTATTTAATGTTATGTATTTTATGCTCTTCTCCATCCTATCTGTTATTTGTGTGTATCCCACAATTGAGTTGCTGCCTTGGTCTTTTTATTTATAAGTCTAGCGCGGTTTTATAATTTTCTTTACCTAACAAACGTATGTAGGCATAGGACACACCCCCTTAAAGGAGAATTAACAAAAAAAAAAGGTTAATTAAATCCACAAGGACTTTTTTTTTACCACTACCATTCCTTTATATTGGCTTTTAAAATGTACAAATGCAGCAATTTAGAAATTGGATGAAAGCTTTAGCACTGGGAAACACTTTTTGAAAGATAAAAAGTGCATTTTATATACAACTACTGTATATAGATCAGACCAAAATGAGGGACAAATGAGGAGAAAAGAGGGACAGAGGGACATTGCTCCAAATCAGGGACAGTCCCTCCAAATCAGGGACAGTTGGGAGCTATGCATCCACCCTGCTGCCGTATATACGCGTTACGCCATTGTAAAGGGGTTAATTTCCCTTCTGCAAAAGTATTAGCCACACAGATATCACAATATTATTATTATTACATTTTTTTGCAAAAAGTGGTTCCTGTTGGTTTGTTTGTTGTGACAGTGTTTGATAAAATAGGAAGCCGCAAATATTTAAACTTCTGCCTAATTTGAAACCACAAATGTTCCCCTACTAAGCTGTACAAGCCAAACATAAATTAGATCACCAGGAACATTACAGCACTAACTATTTAGTAAATATGCAAAATTCCGCCATCAAATATGCAGGGTGGTCATTAGAAATCCCCAGCTTGTTTTATTTGCATAGTAATGGGATTTTTAGCCATGTGGCTTTATTAATTCCAGACCTAGTTTTGTGGCAGACGCTCTGCGCTCGCAGTCATCGGGGTGCATTTTCCGAAAACCGGAACAAACAAACGCACTGACATTGCCAATAGCAACCAATTAAAAGGCCGCGTCAACTTTATGCTCTGAAAAAATAAAAATCTGATTGTGACTTTGGGTGGCTCGTTATCTTTAAAACCCCAAAGAAATGTTCTTTGTGTGTCTTTGAATGTATAGTGTATGTGGAGGAAGGCGCCGGGCTCCCTTTAACAGCTGGTACAAGACACAGACGCTCATTTGACTTTTGAAAGCTGCAGGCAACAGTGCACAGTGTGATGGTCCGCCGGGGGAAACATACAGAGCGACCATAAGGTGATCGTCAGATTCGATGAAGTCTGACTTAATGTGGTCCTTTCATTATAAGTGAGCTCCAGGCAAACAGATAAATACACATACTGTATGTGAGCTGTACTGTCTGCTGGAGCAGGGGACTCCGAACTGCGGCCCGAGGGCCGGATCTGGCCCTTTGCTTGCCTTTATCCAGCCCATGGGGCACTATTCCTCCCACAGATACAAGGCACTATACCTCTTACTGACACCAACAATGGGGCACTATACCTCCTACTGACACCAACAATGGGGCACTATACCGCCTACTGACACCAACAATGGGGCACTATTCCTCCCACTGATACAAGGCACTATACCTCCTACTGACACCAACAATGCGGGCACAATACCGCCTACTGACACCAACAATGGGGCACTATTCCTCCCACTGATACAAGGCACTATACCTCCTACTGACACCAACAATGCGGGCACTATACCGCCTACTGACACCAACAAAGGGGCACTATTCCTCCCACTGATACAAGGCACTATACCTCCTACTGACACCAACAATGGGGCACTATACCTCCTACTGACACCAACAATGGGGCACTATACCTCCTACTGACACCAACAATGGGGCACTATACCTCCTACTGACACCAACAATGGGGCACTATTCCTCCCACTGATACAAGGCACTATACCTCCTACTGACACCAACAATGGGGCACTATACCTCCTACTGACACCAACAATGGGGCACTATACCTCCTACTGACACCAACAATGGGGCACTATACCTCCTACTGACACCAACAATGGGGCACTATTCCTCCCACTGATACAAGGCACTATACCTCCTACTGACACCAACAATGGGGCACTATACCTCCTACTGACACCAACAATGGGGGACTATACCTCCTACTGACACCAATAATGGGGCACTATACCTCCTACTGACACCAACAATGGGGGACTATACCTTCTACTGACACCAACAATGGGGCACTTTACCTCCTACTGACACCAATAATGGGGCACTATACCTCCTACTGACACCAACAATGGGGGACTATACCTCCTACTGACACCAACAATGGGGCACTATACCTCCTACTGACACCAACAATGGGGCACTATACCGCCTACTGACACCAACGATGGGGCACTATTCCTTCCACTGACACCAAAGATGGAGCACTATTCATTCCATTGACACCATAGTTGGGGCACTATTCTTCCTACCAATACCAATGATGGGACACTATTCCTCCCACTAATACCAATAACGGAGCACTATTACTTCTACTAATACCAATGATAGGGCACTATTCCTCCCACTGATACCATGAATGAGGATTATTCTTCCAACTAATACCAATGAAAGAGCACTATTCCTCCTAATAATACCAATAATGGGGCACTACTACTCCCACTAACATAGCTCCCTACTGTCCCTGATTTGGAGCAATGTCCCTCTGTCCCTCTTTCCTCCTCATTTGTCCATCATTTTGGTCTGATCCTCATAATTGTATATAAAATGCACTATTTATCTTTCAAAAAGTGTTTTCCAGTGCTAAACCTTCCATCCAATTTCTAAATTGCTGCATTTGTATATTTTAAAAGCCAATATAAAGGAATGGTAGTGGTAAAAAAAAAGCCCTTGTGGTTTTAATGAATTTTTTTTTGGTTAATTCTCCTTTAAGGAGGTGTGACAGGGGGCGTGTCCTATGCCTACATACATTTGCTGGTAGGTGTCCCTCATTCCCATCTCAAAATGTTGGGAGGTATGCACTAATACCAATGAAAGAGCACTATTCCTCCTACTAATACCAATAATGGGGCACTATTACTTCCACTAATACCAATGAAAGAGCACTATTCCTCCTACTAATACCAATAATGGGGCACTACTACCCCCACTAATATCAATGAAAGAGCACTATTTCTCTAACTGATACCAAGGATGGGGTACTATTTTTCCTACTGACAATAACAATGGCACTGTTCCTCCTCCTACTGCCCACAGGCTTTATGTACATTTTTTTACTCCCTCTGATCACCAAGTCTGGGGCATTTTCTACTCTCAATGGTCACAATCCAGCCCTCCTAAAGTCTGAAGGACAGTAAATTGGCCCTTTGCCTAGAAAGTTTGGAGACCCCTGTGCTAGAGGATTTATGATCAATACACTTCTGCCAGACAGCACAGCCAGGAGAATGACTATACTTTCTCTAGGAGGAGGGGCCAGGACAGCTGATCTGTGTTTTTACTGCCACGACCACCCAACTATAAATGGACATGGTGGCTCTTAGGTTAGTACATATTGCTGCAGCCATGATGCTTTCCATCACATTATGACAGCTTTAATGTCACTCTCCCATGGAAGTGAATGTGGGATTCTGTCGCAACTGCGAGCCAAAAAAAGGCATTATCGCCTCCTGAACGCCTATCCTCACCATCCTCTGAAAAGTTATGAACCTCAGATAGCTTTTTGAGGGGGGGGGGGGGGTGTCTAAACACTACCGTTGTTGTGAAGGGAGACTTATGCCGCGTACACACGATCTGATTTTCCGACAACAAATGTTGGATGTGAGTTTGTTGGTGGAAAGTCAGACCGTGTGTATGCTCCATCGAACATTTGCTGTCGGACTTTCCGCCAACAAATGTTGGATAGCAGGTTCTCAAATTTTCCGCCAACAATTTTTTTGTTGTCGGACTTTTCGATCGTGTACACAAGTTTGTCGCACAAAAGTTCACGCATGCTCAGAATCAAGTACGAGCCGGAAGCGCTCGGTCTTGTAAAACTAGCGTTTGTAATGGAGATATCACATGACTATAGAACTCCTTTTTATCGTCTTGTACGTCACTACGTTCATAAATGTTGTACGGGGCATTAGAGTTTTTAAAGTGAAACTTCACTCTACCTACTATGGTGGTCCTGTCCCCTACTTGGGCGCCACCATAATAGCGCATGTGCAGATGTGCTCTATGGGCTCTGCCCGGCCTTCATGAGTGTGCAGATACCCTGGAGACACAGCACATTTTTGGAAGTGCCGCAGGGCTCTCTCTGTACCCAAGACACATGCACGGGGCGGGGAACAGTTCTTGCCTAGGCAAGAATTAAGGAAGCACTGCTTTGCTAAAGTAGTGAAGGTCAGCTTTAAATACAGTGATGTCAACCCAACCCTTGCAGTCTGCAGCCTGCTAATTAAACATTAAAGAAGAACTCTCAATATACTTTTTTCAATTCGTATTTACTCCTCAAGGGGACCAAGTGCATAAAGTTAAATTGTGTATTTTAAATGGTGCTTGGGTGGGCACGTCGCTGCTCACACTTAGGCCTGGTTCACATATGTGTGCACTCACGTCGTAGATAGAGCTGCCCATTTATTTCAATAGGTTGCTCTACTCACAGGAAACGTGGGAAAAAAAGTCCCAGAACCTTTTTTTTAAAC
Source organism: Lithobates septentrionalis (assembly GCA_037952835.1). NCBI lineage: Eukaryota > Metazoa > Chordata > Amphibia > Anura > Ranidae > Lithobates > Lithobates septentrionalis. Next base: position 2,206,168 of record JBBDGP010000955.1, read on the forward strand.
GCGTCGCACCGAACCATATAGTGCTTTGCCACTATGCAGTTTGGCATATGCGCGCATATCCGCGGGTGCAAATGCATGGGGGGGTGCCATTAAGAATTAATGTTTGTAGAGTTTTTTCCAACTAAGGTAGACTCCTGGTGATTGGCACCTCATCCCAAGAAGTCAAATATTCCAAGAGGGGGAGTTCGGGGGGGCATGGGGGGAGATTATTACGGTTCTAACAGATTATAATGAAAAGCATACAAATAAAAAAAACTATTATTTAAGTTTATTAGAAACACGATTAAAAACCAAACATGGTGATTTGTTGAGTTTTGTTAAACATCTCCATTATGGTGGTCGTGTAAAGGGTTCCAGTGAAACAAAAAATTGATATTCGTATGCTATCCCGACATGTTTCGCCTTATGGCTTCATCAGGGGATATATACGAATCAACCAATAATTACGGAAAAACAATACAAAAATTGAAAATATTACATGAGAAATTACATCGGAGTAAACATACATTGCAGAAAGAAAGTCAAAAACATGAATCATTTGCTAATGTCCACCAAAGAACAGGAGCTTACAACCTCAGAGCACCCAGGAGAGCCACCCACGAAGGAAGGACCGCCAAGAGAAGGAGGCACTAACGCAGCCACAGAGAGCGCACAACGACCAGGCTAACAAAAAGAAACAGAATGAATCCTAAATATGTACAATTTATATCAAGTAAAAAAATTGCACCGAGATGCAAATAGCAAAAGGGTGCATAAAGGATGAACCTTAGTTAAAACCCAAGTACAGTACTTACTTAAATTAAAGTATATTCATGATTTTGACTTTCTTTCTGCAATGTATGTTTTCTCTGATGTAATTTTTCATGTAATATTTTCTATTTTTGTATAGTTTTTCCATAATCATTGGTTGATTCGAATATCCCCTGATGAAGCCATAAGGCAAAACATGTTGGGATAGCATACGAATATAAAATCTTTGTTTCACTGCAATCCTCTTTACACGACCACCATAATGGAGATGTTTAACAAAACTCAACAAATTGCAATGTTTGTTTTTTATCGTGTTTCGAATAAACTTATTTTTTTTTATATATTTGTAATAATCCCCCCCCAACTCCCCCTCTTTGAATATTAAGAATTAATATTGAATTCTGCTCAAGGGCTCTTTCACTGCGGGTCGGGAAAGCACATGATTTTGCGCACGTTCCCCAGCCGCACAGATATGAACTCTTCCGAATATCAGGACGGCTTTAGTGTTCCCGGCTAACACTTACATAGGATAATAGGATATTGTCAGTGATAATTTGGAGTGTTACAGCGATCGCTGATGCTCATTGTTAATTGTACAAACATATTATCTCCCCCGATTTATGCCATTTTGGATATAATGTGACAATTTCAATTAGGACTCCAAAAATATTGTTACTAATTAACAGCAACATAGACTGGAGGAAACATCTGTTAAACATTGTTAAACATCTCCATTATGGTGGTCATGTAAAGAGGGTTCCAGTGAAACCAAAAAATGTTATTTGTATGCTATCCCAACATGTTTCGCCTTATGGCTTCATCAGGGGATATACGAATCAAGCAATGATTACGGAAAAACAATACAAAAACTGAAAATATTACATGAGAAATTACATCAGAGTAAACATACATTGCAGAAAGAAAGTCAAAAACATGAATTATTTGCTAATGTCCACCAAAGAACAGGAGCTTACCACCTCAGAGCACCCAGGAGGGCCACCCACGAAGGAAGGGCTGCCAAGAGGAGGCACACAACGACCAGGCTAACAAAAAGAAACAGAATGAATCCTAAATATGTACAATTTATATCAAGTAAAAAAAAAGTACAATACTTACTTAAATTAAAGTATATTCATGTTTTTGACTTTCTTTCTGCAATGTATGTTTTCTCAGACGTAATTTCTCATGTGATATTTTCTATTTTTGTATAGTTTTTCCATAATCATTGGTTGATTTGTATATCCCCTGATGAAGCCATAAGGCGAAACATGTCAGGATAGCAAATCTTTGTTTCACTGGAACCCTCTTTACACGACCACCATAATGGAGATGTTTAACAAAACTCAACGAATTGCAATGTTTGTTTTTTTTATCGTGTTTCTAATAAATTTACTTTTTTTTATATATATTTGTAATAATCCCCACCACCCCCAACCCCTCCGAACTCTCCCTCTTTGAATAATAAGAATTAATATTGAATTCTGCTCAAGGGCTCTTTCCCTGCGGGTCGGGAAAGCACATGATTTTGCGCACATTCCCCAGCCGCACCGATATGAACTCTTCCGAATATCAGGACGGCTTTAGTGTTCCCGGCTAACACTTACATATACAGGATAATAGGATATTGTCAGTGATAATTTGGAGTGTTACAGCGATCGCTGATGCTCTTGGTTAATTGTACAAACATATTATCTCCCCCGATTTATGCCATTTTGGATATAATGTGACAATTTCAATTAGGACTCCAAAAATATTGTTACTAATTAACAGCAACATAGACTGGAGGAAATCTGTCTGAAAGCTAATTAAAGAAAAGTAAAAACCATTAGCGAGGAAGACATCAAGTGACCATTGTATGATAGTGGCCCAGAGGTAGAGATTCTTCTTCATCAGAGGATTAGTACAATCGCAGACAACATCTGGAATCATAAGCCTTTATATTAAGTACATTTGTTATACATGAAGGTAATTACAAGTGACAATGGATTGAAGGAATATGGGAATTACTTGTGTGAAAATATTACCCGGGTTACGTTGGGTAAAGCAGTTTCAAACCCAAAAGCCAACGACTATTATATTGCAGCTTGCTGGTCCTTAGATGTGATGGCTGCTTTCGCTTTCTTTTACAGGCTTTCTTTCTTCTTTTTTTTCATCTGGTGATCCAGCCAGCAAGTCTGTTGTTTTTCACAAGCTCCAGCTCCCCAGCAGTCCCGCGACAAGGTGCCCAGGGACAAAGATGCCAAACTGCGCTACCCACCCGCTTCATGATGTGCAAGCTTAGGGGATCCTATGGCCAGCAGTCACTTGCTTGTCAAAATCATTGCTGCTAACAGGGCCGGGACAAGGGGTGGGCAGGAGGGGGGCGGCTGCCCAGGACACTGTGGTATCATGTGAGGTGGGGGAAAGGGGGGGCACCACAAGGAGATTGGAGGGGGTATTTGTGTTGAGAAGGGGAATTGGGGGGGCAGCAGGAGGTAAGAAGTATTCTAGGAGGGCAGATTTTGGGAGGTGTGCTAGGAGTAGTGATTTGGGGGGATTTGTGTTGGGAGAAGAGTATTTGGGCAAGAAAGGGGGATTTTGGGGGGGGTTTGGGCTATATAAGCAATATGGTAGAAATATTTATTTTTTTTGGAGGGGGGGGAGATTTGTGCTAGTAGGGGGATTTGGAGTAGGGAGGAGTTGTGCTTGGAGGGGAAATGTGACTGGTAGAGGATTTGTGGTAGGAGGGGGATTTGTTTTTAGGGGGGATTTATGTTGGGGGCACACCCGGAGACTGACAATGCTGCTCTCTCTGTGCCTCCTATGCTCATTCCTCCTGAGTTGTGTCTCACTAATATGGTATGTTATGGTATGGTATGTTACTGCCCAGATCACCAGGTGAAAACAGAGAAATAAAACTAATGCAGCCACCACATCAAATGATTGGTAAGATGCAATACATTATATCTTTGGTTTTGGGTTTAATACCGCCTTAACCACTTCAGCCTCGGACCAATATGCTGCCTAAGGACCAGAGGTCTTTTTCCAATTTGGCACTGCGTCGCTTTAACTGCTAATTGCGCGGTCATGCAATGCTGTACCCAAACGAAATTTGCGTCCTTTTCTTCCCACAAATAGAGCTTTCTTTTAATGGTATTTGATCACCTCTGCGGTTTTTATTTTTTGTGCTATAAACGGAAAAATTGATATTTTCTACTTTTTGTTATAAAAAAAATCCAATAAACTCAATTTTAGTCATACATTTAGGCCAAAATGTATTCGGCCACATGTCTTTGGTAAAAAAAAATGTCAATAAGCGTATATTTATTGGTTTGTGCAAAAGTTATAGCGTCTACAAACTAGGGTACATTTTCTGGAATTTACACAGCTTTTAGTTTATGACTGCCTATGTCATTTCTTGAGGTGCTAAAATGGCAGGGCAGTACAAAACCCCCCCCAAATGACCCCATTTTGGAAAGTAGACACCCCAAGGAAATTGCTGAGAGGCATGTTGAACCCATTGAATATTTATTTTTTTTGTCCCAAGTGATTGAATAATGACAAAAAAAAAAAATATTTACAAAAAGTTGTCACTAAATGATATATTGCTCACACAGGCCATGGGCATATGTGGAATTGCACCCCAAAATACATTTAGCTGCTTCTCCTGAGTATGGGGATACCACATGTGTGGGACTTTTTGGGAGCCTAGCCGCGTACGGGGCCCCGAAAACAAAGCACCGCCTTCAGGATTTCTAAGGGTGTAAATTTTTTATTTCACTCTTCACTGCCTATCACAGTTTCGGAGGCCATGGAATGCCCAGGTGGCACAACCCCCCCCCCAAATGACCCCATTTTGGAAAGTAGACACCCCAAGCTATTTGCTGAGAGGCATGGTGAGTATTTTGCAGCTCTCATTTGTTTTTGAAAATGAAGAAAGACAAGGAAAAACATTTTTTTTTTCTTTTTTCAATTTTCAAAACATTGTGACAAAAAGTGAGGTCTGCAAAATACTCGCTATACCTCTCAGCAAATAGCTTGGGGTGTCTACTTTCCAAAATGGGGTCATTTGGGGGGGGGGGGGTTGTGCCACTTGGGCATTCCATGGCCTCAGAAACTGTGATAGGCAGTGAAGAGTGAAATCAAAAATTCACGCCCTTAGAAAGCCTGAAGGCGGTGATTGGTTTTCGGGGTCCCGTGCGCGGCTAGGCTCCCAAAAAGTCTCACACGTGTGGTATCCCCATACTCAGGAGAAGCAGCAGAATGTATTTTGGGGGGTAATTTCACATATTCCCATGGCATGTTTGAGCAATATATCATTTAGTGACAACTTTGTGCAAAAAAAAAAAAAACGTCTCTTTCCCGCAACTTGTGTTACAATATAAAATATTCCATGGACTCGACATGACTCTCAGCAAATAGCTTGGGGTGTCTACTTTCCAAAATGGGGTAATTTGGGGGGGGTTTTGAACTGTCCTGGCATTTTATGCACAACATTTAGAAGCTTATGTCACACATCACCCACTCTTCTAACCACTTGAAGACAAAGCCCTTTCTGACACTTTTTGTTTACATGAAAAAGTTGGTTTTTTTTGCAAGAAAATTACTTTGAACCCCCAAACATTATATATTTTTTTAAAGCAAATGTCCTACAGATTAAAATGGTGGGTGTTTCATTTTTTTTTTCACACAGTATTTGCGCAGCGATTTTTCAAACGCATTTTTTGAGGAAAAAACACACTTTTTTAAATTTTAATGCACTAAAACACACTATATTGCCCAAATGTTTGATGAAATAAAAAAGAAGATCTTAGGCCGAGTACATGGATACCAAACATGACATGCTTTACAATTGCGCACAAACGTGCAGTGGCAACAAAATGAATACATTTTTAAAAGCCTTTAAAAGCCTTTACAGGTTACCACTTTAGATTTACAGAGGAGGTCTACTGCTAAAGTTACTGCCCTCGATCTGACCTTCGTGGTGATACCTCACATGCATGGTGCAATTGCTGTTTACGTTTGACGACAGACCGCCGCTTGCGTTCGCCTTAGCGCGAGAGCAGGGGGCGACAGGGGTGCTTTTTTTTTTTTTTTTTTTTTTTCTTTATTATTTTTTTGCTTTTTTTATCTTATTTTTAAACTGTTCCTTTCATATTTTTTTTTTAATCATTTTTATTGTTATCTCGAGGAATGTAAATATCCCCTATGATAGCAATAGGTAGTGACAGGTACTCTTTTTTGAAAAAAATTGGGGTTTATTAGACCCTAGATCTCTCCTCTGCCCTCAAAGCATCTGACCACACCGAGATCGGTGTGATAAAATGCTTTCCCAATTTCCCAATGGCGCTGTTTACATCCGGCGAAATCTAAGTCATGAAATGCTCGTAGCTTCCGGTTTCTTAGGCCATAGAGATGTTTGGAGCCACTCTGGTCTCTGATCAGCTCTATGGTCAGCTGGCTGAATCACCGGCTGCATTCTCAGGTTCCCTGTTGAGACAGGAGAGCCAGAGAAAAACACGGAAGACGGTGGGGGGGGCATTCCCTCCCACGGCTTGTAAAAGCAGTCTAGAGGCTAATTAGCCACTAGGATCGCTCTTACATGAAAGCCGACCGTTGGCTGAAAAGAATGATGCCAAGATGATACCTAAACCTGCAGGCATCATTCTGGTATAACCACTCAAAGGTGTGAATGGCGTACCTGAAGACAAAAAATGGTTAACAATAAAACACAGTAAACAGTAAAGTATAAAAAATTGCATACCTGAAAAACAAACATGATAAAACATAATAACAATAAAACATTGCAGAATAGAATACAGTAAAAAAGAGCAGAACAATAGAGAGAGAAAATAGAGAGAGAGAACAATAAAACGACAACTATTTTTTTTAATTCTATATATTTTTTATTTATTTTTTTTTACATTTTTTTTGTAACTAACTTTTATAACTGTAACCGGTTCCAGGTTCGGGTCTCTCAAAATGCGATGGCATCTTGGGAGACCCTGTGAAAGTGTGCCTAGTCTGTGCAATGCTGTATCCTACGCTAATACTCAACTAGTGCATGGTAGCGTTCAAAACATTCACCAATGCAAAGACAAGGATTGTCAGGACAGGAGGGACAATAATAGCGGGTGTCACGCCTATATCCGCGCTAGCTGCAGACACAACATCTTTTTTGGGGGGTTCGCTGGGTAGGGGTACTCGGGAGGACATAAAGAAAATGCCTCTCATGCAGCCGACTGCATTTGGTTGGGGATGTGAATGGGGGAAGTACGGGCGCTGCAGAAGTGGTGGGTTCCCAATTAGGATTGGCGAATGCAGCAGGAAGGGCATTATGGGCACGACGGGCCTGTGTTTGTCTTTTTGGTGGCAGCGGGACACTACTTGTGCTTGCCACCTCACCAGCTTGAACTGCACTTATGGGACTCGCCACGTCACCAAGTGTTACTGCAGTGCTGGTTTGACTACGACCGGGGTGTACTAGGCCGCTGGCGCTTGCCAGTTCACCAAAACGCTACCAAAAAATCTGTTAGCGATCGCAGGGATCAGGCCTGACTCTGCAAACGCTGCAGTTATGCGTTTAGTGTTTTGTAAGTGACAGTGATCGATCGATACTGCACTTGGGTGGGCTGGGCCGGGCCGGGCGGAGGGGCAAAACGCAGGTGCTAGCAGGTATCTGGGCTGATCCCACTAACACTGCGTTTTTGGGAACCCTAAACTGCTGGGGACGCCAGTATAGATCTGATCGGATCAGATATTGATCCGATCAGATACTATACCACTAAGGGAGGTGTATGCTGCGTGCGTGGGTGTTAGCGGTACTGGCGCTAACCTGACGCTGCTTGGGGCTAGTGCTTGCCAGTTCACCAAAATGCTACCAAAAAAACTGTTAGCGATCGCAGGGATCAGGCCTGACTCTGCAAACGCTGCAGTTATGCGTTTAGTGTTTTGTAAGTGACAGTGATCGATCGATACTGCACTTGGGTGGGCTGGGCTGGGCCGGGCGGAGGGGCAAAAGGCAGGTGCTAGCAGGTATCTGGGCTGATCCTGCTAACACTGCGTTTTTGGGAACCCTAAACTGCTGGGGACGCTAGTATAGATCTTATCGGATCAGATATTGATCCGTTCAGATACTATACCACTAAGGGAGGCGTATGCTGCGTGCGTGGGTGTTAGCGGTACTGGCGCTAACCTGACTCTGCTTGGGGCTGGTGCTTGCCAGTTCACCAAAATGCTACCAAAAAAACTGTTAGCGATCGCAGGGATCAGGCCTGACTCTGCGAATGCTGCAGTTATGCGTTTAGTGTTTTGTAAGTGACAGTGATCGATCGATACTGCACTTGGGTGGGCTGGGCCGGGCGGAGGGGCAAAACGCAGGTGCTAGCAGGTATCTGGGCTGATTCCGCTAACACTGCGTTTTTGGGAACCCTAAACTGCTGGGGACGCTAGTATAGATCTGATCGGATCAGATATTGATCCGTTCAGATACTATACCACTAAGGGAGGCGTATGTTGCGTGCATGGGTGTTAGCGGTACTGGCGCTAATCTGACGCTGCCTGGGGCTACGCATATCACCGCCGGGCGATCAGGGGGCTAAACCTTTATTCGGTAATAAACGGCGGGTGCCCTGACACTATAAAAAATAAACGAATTAACCAGCGTCACCCGTAACAGTTATACGGTGATCAGTGGTGAAAGGGTTAACTAGGGGGCAATCAAGGGGTTAAAACATTTATTCGGTAGTATATGGGGGTCCCTGACGCTATAAAACGCTGACGGCGAACCTAAATATTTATGTCCCTAAATAGCGTCACCAGCGACACTAATACAGCGATCAGAAAAATGATCGCTTAGTGACACTGGTGACAGGGGGTGATCAAGGGGTTAAAACTTTATTAGGGGGGGTTAGGGGGGTACCCTAGACCTAAAGGGGGGTAACAGTATCTGTCCCAACACTGTAACTGTCACAAACTGACACTATGCAGTAATCAGAAAAAAAAAAAAAAAAAAAAACTGCTGGTGTCAGTTTGTGACAGGGGGGGGGGTGATTGGGGGGGGCGATCGGGGGGGGGGGGGGGGGGGATCGGGGTGTTTTGTATGCCTGGCATGTTCTACTGTGTGTGTGTTGGTGCACTCACATTGATGTCTTCTCTCCTCGGGCCGGAACGGAAATTACCGAGCCGAGGAGAGATGACATCATTTCCTTTGCTGCTGTTTAGCATACAGCAGCAAAGGAATGATTCGATTGGCCGGCGGCGATCGCGAGGGGGGGGCCACGAACGGATGGTCTCCCCCTCACCCCCGATCGCCGCTGGACAAACGGCGACCGCCTCAGGCACCGGGGGGGGGTCAGATCGGACCCCCCACCCGCGGAAGGCAAATCACGTACCCTGTACGTGATTTTGCCTGTCCGTGCCACTTTGCCGACGTAATTGGATAAAAGGTTTAGCACTGGGAAACACTTTTTGAAAGATAAAAAGTGCTTTTTATAGACAACTATATAGATCAGACCAAAATGAGGGACAAATGAGGAGGAAAGAGGGACAGAGGGACATTGCTCCAAATCAGGGACATTTGGGAGCTATGGCATATGACGGCTCGGTCACACAATCAAAAGCAAAGCTGTGCAAATGTACAGCAAGGGGTATAGAGCATATTGCTACTGTGGAAAAGAAGGGGGTCAAATGCCGCGTACACACGATCGGAAATGCCACCAGCAAAACTCAGATGAGAGCTTTTTGTCGGAAAATGCGACCGTGTGTATGCTCCATTGGTCTTTTGCTGACGGAATTCCAGCCAGCAAAAGATTGAGAGCGTATTGTCTATTTTTCGGGAGGGAAAAGTTCCTATCCGAAAATGCGATCGTCTGTATGCAATTCGGACACGCAAAAAAAACGGCGCATGCTCGGAAACAATTCGAGCATGCTCGGAAGCGTTGAACTTCATTTTCTCGGCTAGTTGTAGTGTTGTACGTCACCTCGTTCTTGACGGTCGAAAGTTCAGAGAACTTTTGTGTGACTGTGTGTATGCAAGGCAAACTTTAGCGGAATTCCGTCGGAAAACCCATCCAAGTTTTTTCTGACGGAAATTCCGATAGTGTGTGCGCGGCATAAGTCACCTGGTCTAAAACATTTGTAAGACACCTTTACAAGTCAAGGGTATGAGCCCTACATCTCCCAGCACTAAGACCCACCCTGTTATTTAGCTGTCAGATGTCGAAGTCTCTACTGCTCATTAAATTTCTAGCATTTGACAGTTGCATTCATACATTAGCTCCTCTCTCCTTCACTTCCTCTGTTGATAGTGGAAGAGGAAGCTCATAGATGTAAATACTAAACTGTTTACATCTGTCCTCTCTGTCATTGGTCTCTCACTGATCAATCACAGCGATCCCAAGGTACAGAGCCGCCCAGGTCAGCTCTGTACATAGGCATTAATGAGCGCTCTGGCTAACCTGCAGGTATTTCTGCAGTGTTGTTTATTAACATTTTGCTGTTTTTAGATGCATGGAGGTAAGCAAGTAGTTAAATGGCGCAATCTATTAAAACGATTGATCTGTATTACAAGCTAATCACCAGCAGATAGATGTTGATACGATCAAAACTGTGCCACAGCCAATCAATCAGCAGAGTCCAAATCAATAAAGAGCTCTCTTAAATGGATTGGTTAGAGATTCTCTGGCTTGTGATTTTTTTGTTGTTGTTAAAAAAGTCTATTAAATGGTTAATTGATTATTTTGATACATGACATTATATTGATTACCTGCAAAGCTAAACACAAATAGCTCTCACAATGCTGACTCATTAAAAACAATGTACCCCCTATGTGGCTGAGATCTTATCTCAACAGTTGTAAAAAAAGAGAGACTAATGCCGCGTACACACGAGCGGACATTACGGCGGACTTTGCCCGGCGGACTTTTCGACGTACTTTCCGACGGACTTTGTGAATGAACGGACTTGCCTACACACAATCCACCAAAGTCTGTCGAATTCGTACGTGACGACGTACGACCGGACTAAAACAAGGAAGTTCATAGCCAGTAGCCAATAGCTGCCCTAGCGTGGCTTTTTGTCCGTCGAACTAGCATACAGACGGCGGACTTTTCGACCGGACTCGATTTCAACGGATAAATTTAAAACAAGTTTCAAATCTAATTCCGTCGAACTTTTGAGAAAACAAAGTCCGCTGGAGCCCACACACATCGAATTGTCCGACGAAATCCAGTCCGCCGGGCAAAGTCCGCCGTAATGTCCGCTCGTGTGTACGCGGCATAATTGCACCAAGCCACTAAAAGCTCCCTCTAGTGGCTTGTCTACCAATCTCAAAATTTAGCCTACGTTCACATTGATGCGATGCAGGAAATGCAGCGAATTCTGTGCATTTCCCGCACCGGATTGAAATCGCACAGCGTTCATGCGATCTGCTGCAGGTGTCAAAGTTTAATTAACGACACCTCGAAAACAGCTCACAAAAGCAGTGAAATTGCCAGAATCAGATCACATGGGTGTGAACAGCCATGGGATCCAATTCAGGTGCGGCAAATAAAAGGGTCCTGCACCATTTTGGTGCAGATGCGGTGAGATTTGAGCCATACAAAATGAATGTGCGTTTCCTGTATGAATTACATGCGGCATCCTGCACCACGCAAGTGTGAACCCAGGTAAAGCTGAACTCCGGGATAAGCAAATATTGTGTAAATATATCATCATGTGTATTCTTCCTTGAATCTTGGGGTGCTTTGTGTATTTCTTCCAGATCTGTGTGGTAATCCAGTGTGCAACGTTGCACAAGAGCTTCCTGTAGTAAAGACCGGTCACTGCTGTTCTCTCTCCTTGTGCAGGGTGACTGGTCTTGTCTCCGCCCCCTCCTGTAGTTTTCTGCAGACAGCCTGTGGTGGGAGGAGCCTGCAGGGCCCCTCCCACAGCTCTATTCTCTGCACAGGCTACTGTATGTACAGCACAATGATGGTGTCACTACTACTTTCAAAAGGTAATATCCTGGTTTAGGTGGCTATTGAGAATTATATTTAGGTGACATTATTTGTTTTAACCCCTTGGCGCCAACACAACACAAATATGCGGCCCCACTGGCTTTTTTCCCGTAGGGTCGCATATTTGCGCATCTCCCTTTGTGCTAGGAGCGTGCACCCAGCCCGATTCTGGGTCACCTGATGATTGGCTATCAGAGTGATTAGTCACTGTGAAACCTGCCTCCATATTTTCTCTCTCTGTGAATGGAGGAGAGAGATACATTGTATCTTCCTCTGTCCTCGCAGAGAGGGAAAAAAAAGTATGTGTAAAAAAAATTAAAAAAACAAACAAAAAAAAACAATAATAATATTAAAAGAAAAAAAAAGAAAAAACCTAGATCAAGGTTTGATCTAGGTCAGTGCAAGCGTTAGTGTTTGGGTCAAGGTCAGGGTCAAATGTCAAGGCCAGGGTTAAAGGGCAGCAAGGTCAGGGTCAAAGGGCAGGGTCAGTATTTTTTTTGGACAGGATTTTGTTTTTAAATTTGTATCAGTGTGTTTTAGGTAGGATAAAAAAAACAGCAACAATGCACACCATTGTTTCTGGGCTGTACTACTGGTACAAACAACAAATAACCTACACATATGTGGTATTGCTGCAATCGTCAGGAGCAGGAGACTTTATTTTGGGGTGTTCTTTGGTGGTAAGTTATGGCAGCAGCAAGAAATCAACAGCTACATTTTATATATATACATGTTTTACTATTTTTGGCCAGTTTTCCTTTGATAAGAAAAAAAATGAGGAGATATTCATTACCATTGTAATCAAGTGAAACCCACCCACCTGGGTGGAGAGAAAGTGCTGCTAGCCCAAAATATGATTAATTTGCAAAATTGCTCCCAAGGGCCTATAGGCAGCTAGAAAAAAAATTGGACTGAATAGAATATATCAAAAAAAGTTCTTTATTACGTACGTATATATGAAAAAAAAAAAAACACATGAATTAGAAACTGCATGATCTCTTGTATGCATGGTATCCAAACCCAAATCCAACCCCCTCTTCTGTGAGCAATAGCATTTAGTGTTAAAGCGGGATTCCGGCCTTAAAAAAAAAAAATGAAAAGTCAGCAGCTACAAACACTATAGCTGCTGACTTTAAATAAGTACTTACCTGTCCTGGGTGCCCGCGATGTCGGCCGCCCGAGGCCGACCTGTCCCTCGGCTCTCGGGTCCCGGCACCGCCGCCCTAGGTAAGGGAAACAGGCAGTGGAGCCTTGTGGCGCTCTGTGAATGGCAACGGGGCCGCTCACCGAGGAGAAGAACACGCGGCGGAAAAGGAAGAGGCAGATTAGGAAGACTGCCTAGCAACAAGGGTTTAGGTAAGTTTAAAAAAATAATTTTTTCAAATGTTTTTTTTTTATTATTTTTAGGATTTTTGGTGAATTTTTTTTTTCAGGGTGGCCCTCCACTTTAAGAAACTCTTTTTTGCTATTTGCAATATTGACATCTCATGTTTGGATACCATGCATACCAGAGCTCATGCACAGGGGCGTAACTACCACCATAGCGATATGGGGCCCGCAGCCGAGTGGGGCCCAGTGAGGATAAGAGCACCGCCGGCACAGTCTCCCAGCCAGGGGAAGAGAGAGGAAAGGAAGAGGCGAGCTGTCCGTATCAGCAGAGAGCTGAATTGCCCGATGTAAGAGCTTTCATTAGAACTTCCAGTGTTCCCGGGGCTCACGTCACATAGCTCCACCTTTTGGCCCAGTGCCTTTGATAGACAGAACGCCGATCCAATGCGGGACATGTGACGTCATCAAAGGCGTCGGGCCAAGAGGTGGGGCTATGTGACGATGAGCCCCGGGAAGACAGGAAATTCAAATGAAAGCTATTACAGCGGGCAAGCCCGCTCTCTGCTGATCCGGGTGGCTTGCCTCTTCCTCTGCATAGGTGGGGCTGTTTGGGGCACAGGCTGACCAGGCTGTATTGGGCACAGGTCACGCTGTATTGGGCACAGGTCACACTGTATTGGGCACAGGTCACGCTGTATGTGGCACAGGTCAAGCTGCATTGACACTAGGGCAGCTGTGGGGGGGGGGGGGGGCTGTTTGCAGGGGGGCCCCATACAACATTTTGCTATGGGGCCCTGCTATTTCTAGTTACGCCCCTGCTCATGCAGTTTTTAATCCATGTGTTTTTTTCATATATTTGTACGTAATAAATAACTTTTTTTGATATATTCTATTCAGTCCAATTTTTTTCTAGCTGTCTATAAGCCCTTGGGAGCAATTTTTTTAAAATATTCATTAACATTTTCCACCAAAGGAAAGCCCAAATTGACCTAAAAAAAAAAAAAGTTATAATCCACCTGGATACACAAAGTATTTGTGATAATATGTTTTACTAATACATGTCAAAGTTACAAAATTGGGCTTAGGCATTAAGATTTGTTTTAATATGTATAAAAAAAAGAAAAACCCTGCTAACAATGAAACACCTCCACCCAGAGAGCTATTTTTGCTTTGTTTTACTTTTGTATAGGAAGTAATTGGCAGACAAATCTACCAAGCATGGCGTATACACCCACGGACTCAAAAATGCCTTCCTAATAAGACCAGAGAAATGCCTTGTACAGCTTACACCAAGAACGCGACGTCTCACCATCCCCATAATTTGTGTTATTGTAATCTTCTGCATATATGTATGTTCTCCCTGCACAAGAGAGGGAAGAGGGACAAGCAGAAGAGACAGGCTGGCAGGAATTCTGATGTGCAATGCATATTATGAGAGGTCGCAGATTCCATTCTTCGAATGCAGAATTCCGACTCCATGCAAAGCCAAAACTTACAGCAAACCTGGCATAAAATGAGTTCTGATTTCCTTCTGAAATTGTTTAAAGCTAAATGCCTTTGTATGCATTAATATAACATTAAGACCCAGTTCACACTATAATCCGCATGTGAATGGCACAGGAACCGCACTGCATTCCTATGCATTTCACATACGATTCAATGAGGTGCGAATTGAGCCTATTTATTTTGAATGGGCTCAAACTGCACCACATCGTACCAACGAAGTGCAGGCACCTTTTTGGGGCCACACCACAACTGGATTGCATGGTTGTTTTGTACCATGCAATTCTGGTGCAGGCACCGTTAACTTTGTATTGACACCCGTAGCAGATCGCAAACACAGTGAGTGGGGCCACTCCACAAGTGCGCCATAACCACGTGCAATGCACATGGTTTTGGTGCACTAGTGCGGGATTCAAGCAATGAAGAGGCGATACAACACCTCCGTACTGACTGTCAAATGCTGTCTAAAGAGTGATCTAAGATGAAAAAGGGTCATTTGGGGGGTATTAGTACTGTCCTGGCGTTTTAGGGCCTCAACAAAAAGAGATAGGCGGTCAGGACTGATCAATTTTCAACTATGCTGTATATACAGTATCTCACAAAAGTGAGTACACCCCTCACGTTTTTGTAAATATTTTATTATATAACTATATTTTATTATTTACCCTGTTTCCCTGAAAATAAGACCTAGCGTGATTGTCGGTGATGGCTGCAATATAAGCCCTACCCCCCAAATAAGCCCTAGTTAAAATCCTTGTAGGTCTTATTTTCAGGGTAGGACTTATTTTCGGGGAAACAGGGTAGGGCTTATTTGGGCGGCAGGGCTTATATTGCAGCCATCACCGACAATCATAATAGGTCTTATTTTGGTGGGAAACAGGGAAACTATATATTATACAACTCCATCTCCTCTACTCTTCTTCCTCTCTCTTTTGGGGTACCCCAAGGCTCTGTCCTTTGGCCCCTCCTATTCTCGCTCTATACCTCTTCCCTGGGCCAGTTGATAACCTCCCATGGCTTCCAATACCACCTCTACGCCAATGACACCCAGATCTATCTCTCCACTCCTCAACTCACCCCCTCAATCTCCTCACGGATCTCAAACTTACTGAATGACATATCGGTATGGATGTCACACCACTTTCTCAAACTCAATCTTTCTGAAACTGAGCTTGTAATATTTCCTCCTTCACGGTCCCCCCCCCCACACACACACACACACACAACTTTACCATTAAGATCAACAGCACAACCATTGGTTCCTCCACACGTGCCGGGGTCCTGGGTGTAATCCTTGACTCTTACCTCTCCTTCAGCCCCCACATCCAATCACTGGCTAAATCCTGCCACCTTAACATCTCCCAAATTCGACCCTTAATGACACCACAAAGCAACCTTTTCACTCCTTGATTATTTCCCTCCTTGACTAATGCAACTCTCCTTAATGGCCTACCCTTAAGCAGGCTATCCCCCCTTCAGTCTATTATGAATGCTGCTGCTAGACTAATACACCTCACTAACCGATCCGTGACTGCTGCTCCTCTCTGCCAATTCCTTCACTGGCTTCCCCTACCCCACCGTATAAAATTCGAAATGCTAACCACAACATACAAGGTCATTCACAACATCGCCCCCAACTACATCACCAACCTCATCTGCAGATATCGTCCTAATCGTCCCCTCCGCTCCTCCCAGGACCTCCTGCTCTCTAGCTCCCTTGTTGCCTCCTCTCCTGCTCGTATTCAGGACATCTCCAGAGCCTCTCCCATCCTCGGGAATTCCCTGCCCCGGTATATCCGAACAGCCCCTAACTGTCCACCTTTAGGAGATCCCTGAAAACTCACTTATTCAGGGAAGTCTATCCCACACCCACCTAACACCTGTCCCTGAGCCACCCCCATCAAATCATTCCCCGCATCGATTACCTTTTGTACCACTACCCCCTCCCTTTAGAATGTAAGCTCTACAAGCCGGGCCCTCCTATCCCTTCTGTATTGAGCTGTACTGTAATTGTGCTGTCCCCCCTCTGCATTGTAAAGTGCTGCGCAAACTGTTGGCGCTATATAAATCGTGAATAATAATAATAATTATATCTGTTCATGTGACAACACTGAAGAAATGACACTGGGGGGGTCATCATCAGTCCCTTGGAAGTCGGGGAGGCCACTACAATAGAACTTCATAAAGATAAAAAACCTTCTGCCTTTACAATCACTTTAAAGTGGATGTAAACCCGAAAATCATGTTTTTAAATTATGGCTTGCACCTTGTACAGTATAGGATTTCATGTCATCTGTGCCCAGTCTTGCCACGAAGAGTTAATCCAGCTCTGAGCAATCCTCTTATCTTTTTTCAATGAGATAAAAACTGACACACAGACAAATAGGAGTCAGTTCTTCCCCCTTGCTGTGAGTGACAGGTGATTTACATATCTCATGCAAGAGCCTGAGAGAGACATTCTGTGTACTTCAGATCCCCTCATCCTTTCTTCTCTAGCTCTCCCAGGATTGGCTGCGCCACACCTCAGCATGATTGGGCATGCTGAAGTCATGTGGTGACTTTTCTGGGTTTTGCTTGAGTGTTAGAGGTCATTGCAGAAGTTCAGTGTAAGAAATACACAGGAGAAAATGTATGTTGACAAGGGGAGTGTAGAGGTGGGCGGGGAGTCTACTGACATCGTGACTCCACCCACCGAGCTCCAGACAACAGACCCGCCCACAGAATCTGCAGTTTTTCGGGTCTCATAACAGACAGAGGGGAGACATTTGACAGGTAACGATACATGCAGGAGGCATGTATATCCTTATAGATAACCCCTATGGCAGTAGTTTAGAAAGGATGAGAGTGGGTTTACATCTAATTTAAAGACACAGAGGGCTGGCTCATGAGTGAGCACGCACGAGTGCCCCCATAGCAAGAGGCTTGGCAAGGGGGGGGGGGACCAGAGCACCAGCGGGACCCGGGAAGAGGGGGAATGGGGCTGCTCTGTGCAAAACCACTACACAGAGCAGGTAAGTATAACATGTTCCTTTACAAACAATTTAAGTGCCACCAAAAAGCTCTCCCAAAAAATTTAAAATGTGAGGGGTGTACTCACTTTTGTGAGATACTGTGCATGTATATATATATATATATATATATATATATATATATATATATATATATATAAAGCTTGCAAACCCTTTCAGTTTTTTATTGCTGCCCCGTCTGGTGAAAGCGTTGTAAGCAGGACAGGAAGTGAGGGTAAATCTCTCTAATGGAGCCCCAGAGAACAGTAAAAAAGAATGTTCCAAATTAGAAAAAAAATGTTTTGGCTTGAATTTCATACCACAGATAATTTATGTGTCTTAATGGTTTCACCGTTTTCCTTTCTTTAGATTTTTTCCTTTTTTTAAATATTATAATTATTCCTGTTTTGTGTCAGCAAACATCATTTGGCTCTTTCTGCTCTCTTTGAATAATCAAACTTTAATATAATCACTATCTTGAATGGGTAAAGCCTTCATACTGTACTAATTTGTCGCCTTCACCCATTCTTGAACTCCGCAGTCTAATCTGACACCACATCTCCAGCCTGAATGTGCCGATTTCACTGGAGATAATCGCATGTCCCCGCTCTCTTAGCAACAACCCCATTACTTTAAAATGATTCAGCAAGCCAAGTGAAATTTCAGCAATCACCTTCAAGGCTATTTAATTGCACTACGATACACATAGCAGAGAAATGTTTCTCGCTAAAACGCGTCTATGATCAAATGTAAAATCAGATATTCTTTTCCCCATTACAATTATTTCTAGCCTCCCCTTTTTAATCGGAATAATCATAAAGTTGGAAACTTATTTTGTGAAGATCCCCACACATTTACTTGCTTGAATTCTGTAACATGTAGTCACAGCCGCCCCTGTGAGCAGTGGTGTATTTAGGTTTTGTGATGCCCTAGGCCTGACTAAACCATGCACCCCTAATTTAAATATGACCCACCCCTTCTTGTCAAGGTCACACCCCTTTCAGTTTAAGACCCACCCTGTCATCTGTAAACCACACCCCTTCCCTTTTAGGCTCCACCTTTTCATCTTAGAGCTCCACCTCTTCCTCTCTCTACATTAAAAGTGGGTACCAAGTGTAGCCTCATCACCGCCTAACCGGTGCCCATAAATGTAGCCTCACCGGTGCCCATCAATGTAGCCTCACCGGTGCCCATCAATGTAGCCTCACCGGTGCCCATCAATGCAGCCTAAACCAGTGCTCATCAATGCAGTCTCACCGGTGCCCATCAGCACAGCCTCACCGGTGCCCATCAATGTAGCCTCACCAGTGCCCATCAATAGAGCCTCATTGGTAACCATCAGCGCAGCCACACTGGGGCCCATCAGTGCAGCCTCACTGGTGCCCATCAGCGCAGCCTCACCAGTGCCCATCAATGCAGACTCACCAGTGCCCATCAATGCAGCCTTTGCTCCTGATGATAGGCATAAGGGCCTTGAAACGCGTAGAGCCAACAACAACCTAGTGTACACATCTATGAATTCTTTTTGGTCGCTCCAATACATTTGTTTCTTTTTGTATTTTATTTTAATTTTTTTCTTGTCTGTTCATAATCTGCATAGCTACCCATATTTTCTTGTGTAATCATGTTCCAATCATTTCATGTATCCCATATCATGTACTGATTCCTTGTTGGAATGTTTTTTCATGAATTTTCTCTGGCTTTCATGAATTGTAAAGTTATACAAATGTTTATATATAGCAAAATGCATGGAATTATTTGATATAGAAACTTTATGATAATCTGAACCAATTAAAAGCTATTTTTACTTCATTTTACTATTGCTCCCCTGTGTTTATGAAAAGTCCCGCCATTTGCTTTTTTACCAAATATCATTTTGCCGGGATGGAGGAGGGGACCTGAGCGGCCCTACTACACCTCATTAAAAGTCCCACCAATATTCTCTCCTTTATATACTAACTGATTAGAGATGTAAATAGATGATCATTCATTTACATCCATTAACATCGGCTTCAGTCAACATCTGCTTTTTGGAAGCCCTATTTTTCTTGCGTTACAAAAAAACTGATTGGACGAAAAATGGATGTAAGCGGACAAACGATCCCTTTTTGCATGAAAAAATGGCTCTAGGTCTCAAGTGACTGAACTGCGGAAACAAGCTGTCTGTATGTGTGAAAGGGGCCTTAAGCCTCGTATACACTAGTAGTTTTTTTTTTCATTCAACCCAGCAGGGCTGAACAAAAAAAAATGACAGCTCAGGAGGAACTGATGTACAAACAACCCGATGTTAGTACAGCAGTCTCCCCTGCTGTTCTATTGTGCTCTGACAGGGGGGAGGTACCCCCGCCAGAACACTCCGGTCAGTGATCGGGAACCAATCGGCAGACCTTTTTTGATCATGCCCCTTCGACAGAAGCTGGCCGAGCGGCCAGCTTCTGTCGGAGTGACTCAGGTACACACGGGTCAAATGTTAGACGGTTTCTATTGAACCGGCCAATGCCGCTCGACATTCCCGCGTTTACTAGGCTTTACTCTTTTTTTGGTACTTGGTTCAAAATTTGGGAGTGATGCCTCTCACAGAATGTGATCTTTATTGACACTCCACCAATATACAGTGCTTTGAAAAAGTATTCATACCCCTTGACATTTTCCACATTTTGTCATGTTACAACCAAAAACGTAAATGTATTTTATTGGGATTTTATGTGATAGACCGACACAAAGTGGCACAAAATTGTTAAGTGGAAAGAAAATTATAAATGGTTTCAAAATTTTTTTACAAATAAATATGTGAAAAGTGTGGGGTAACATTTGTATGGCGCCCCCCTTAGTCAATACTTTGTAGAACCTCCTTTCACTGCAATTACAGCTGCAAGTCGTTTTGGGGATGTCTCTACCAGCTTTGCACATCTAGAGAGTGACATTTTTGCCCATTTTTCTTTGCAAAATATCTCAAGCTCTGTCAGATTGGATGGAGAGCGTCTGTGAACAGCAATTTTCAAGTTTTGCCACAGATTCTCAACTGGATTTAGGTCTGGACTTTGACTGGGCCATTCTAACACATAAATATGCTTTTATCTAAACCATTCAATTGTAGCTCTAGCTGTATGTTTCGGGTCGTTGTCCTGCTGGAAGGTGAACCTCCACCCCAGTCTCAAGTCTTTTGCAGACTCTAACAAGTTTTCTTCTAAGATTGCCCTGTATTTGGCTCCATCCATCTTCCCATCAACTCTGACCAGCTTCCCTGTCCCTGCTGAAGAAAAGCATCCCCACAACATGATGCTGCCACCACCATGTTTCACGGTGGGGATGGTGTGTTCAGGGCGATGTGCAGTGTTAGTTTTCTACCACACACAGCGTTTTGCTTTTTGGCCAAAAAGTTCAATTTTGGTCTCATTTGACCAGAGCACCTTCTTCCACATGTTTGCTGTGTCCCCCACATGGCTTCTCACAAACTGCAAAGGGATTTCTTATGGCTTTCTTTCATTAATGTCTTTCTTTGTGCCACTCTTCCATAAAAGCCAGATTTGTGGAGAGCACGACTAATAGTTGTCCTGTGGACAGATTCTCCCACTTGAGCTGTGGATCTCTGCAGCTCCTCCAGAGTTACCATGGCTGCTGCTTCTCTGATTAATGTTCTCCTTGCCCTGCCTGTCAGTTTAGGTGGACGGCCATGTCTTGGTAGGTTTGCAGTTGTGCCATACTCTTTCCATTTTCAGATGATGGATTGAACCCTGCTTTAAACATCTGCACAACTTTATCCCTAACCTGTCTTGTGTGTTCCTTGGGCTTCATGATGCTGTTTGTTCACTAAGGTTATCTAACAAACCTCTGAGGGCGTCACAGAACAGCTGTATTTATACTGAAAATAGATTACACACAGGTGGACTCTATTTACTAATTAGGTGACTTTTGAAGGCAATTGGTTCCACTAGATTTTAGCTAGGGGTATCAGAGTAAAAGGGGGCTGAATACAAATGCACGCCACACTTTTCAGATATTTATTTGGAAAAAAAAATTGAAAAACATTTATCATTTTCCTTCCACTTCACTATTACGTGCCACTTTGTGTTGGTCTATTAAAAGCCCAATAAAACACATTTAAGTTTTTGGTTGTAACATGAAAAAATGTGGAAAATTTCAAGGGGTGTGAATACTTTTCAAGGCACTGTACATAGTATGTTGCAACTGCAAAGTGGGACTACATTGAGCAATCTTGCTCAGCTCTGTCCCAATTCCTTGTTTCCTATCTAACCAATTCACACCACCGCCACTTACTACAAATACAATATAACAGAATTAGGAACCGGAGCTGTCAGATGGCTGTTTACATCTGTATTGCGAACATTCCGTCAAAATATTTAGCAACATCAGACTTGTCAGCGTTCCAAGCGAGTTGATATAGCAACCATACCTCAACTGATAAACTTTGCATGAAACGAAGGCGCTTACAGGTGCGGAGAGCGAGCGAAATCCCAATATTTATATGAGAAATATGCAAAAAATGTAATTGGACTGAGAGATATTTAAAATAAGAGAGAGATAATCTTTGTACGTATCATCAGTTTTCTCCAGCCCACATCCTGGTTGGCGCATCTCTACAACCACCCTTTAGTTTACTTCGGTATGTCTTCAGAAGTCATGAAAGTTTTGAATTCTTGTGAAATTACTGGAAAGCCGGTGTAATCGCTGGAAATCTGTCTGTATGCCGAGATAACAGGAAACTAGAATGCTTTGGGGTACATTTTCTTTTTTTTTAAACTGAACTCCAGGCATAAAAGCTTTCAATTATATATATTCCTTAATAGACATAAAGGATATACAGTGGGGAAAATAATTTTTTGATCCCCTGCAGATTTTGTAAGTTTGCCCCTATACAAAGAAATGAAGGGTCTATAATTTTTAATCATACAGTGCCTTGAAAATGTATTCACACCCCTTGAAATTTTCCACATTTTGTCATGTTACAACCAAAAATGTAAATGTATTTTATTTGGATTTTATGTGATTGACCAACACAAAGTGGCACATCATTGTGAAGTGGAAGGAAAATGATAAACGGTTTTCAAAATTTTTTTACAAATAGATATCTGAAAAGTGTGGCATGCATTTGTATTCAGCCCCCTTTACTCTGATACCCCTAACTAAAATCTAGTGGAACCAATTGCCTTCAGAAGTCACCTAAATAGTAAATAGAGTCCACCTGTGTGTAATTTAATCTCAGTATAAATACAGCTGTTCTGTGAAGCCCTCAGAGGTTTGTTAGATAACGTTAGTGAACAAACAGCATCATGAAGCCCAAGGAACACACCAGACAGGTCAGGGATAAAGTTGTGCAGATGTTTAAAGCAGGGTTCAATCCATCATCTGAAAATGGAAAGAGTATGGCACAACTGCAAACCTACCAAGACATGGCCGTCCGCCTAAACTGACAGGCAGGGCAAGGAGAGAATTAATCAGAGAAGCAGCGGCTGAGTCCACCTGTGTGTAATTTAATCTCAGTATAAATACAGCTGTTCTGTGAAGCCCTCAGAGGTTTTTTAGAAAACCTTAGTGAACAAACAGCATCATGAAGCACAAGGAACACACCAGACAGGTCAGGAATAAAGTTGTGGAGAAGTTTAAAGAGAAGTTGTGGAGAAGTTTAAAGCAGGGTTAGGTTATAAAAAAAAATCCCATTCTTTGAACGGAGCACTGTTCAATCTATCATGGAAATAAGTATGGCACAACTGCAAACCTACCAAGACATGACCGTCCACCTAAACTGACCGGCTGGGCAAGGAGAGCGTTAATCAGAGAAGCAGCCAAGAGGCCCATGGTAACTCTGGAGGAGCTGCTGAGATCCACAGTTCAGGTGGGAGAATCTGTCCACAGGACAACTATTAGTCGTGCTCTCCACAAATCTGTCCTTTATGGAAGAGTGGCAAGAAGAAAGCCATTGTTGAAAGAAAGCCATAAGAAGTCCCGTTTGCAGCTTGCGAGAAGCCATGTGGGGGACACAGCAAACATGTGGAAGAAGGTGCTCTGGTCTGATGAGACTAAAATTGAACTTTTTGGCTTAAAAGCAAGACGCTATGTGTGGCAGAAAACTAACACTGCACATCACCCTGAACACACCATCCCCACCGTGAAACATGGTGGTGGCAGCATCATGTTGTGGGGATGCTTTTCATCAGTAGGGAGAGGGAAGCTGGCCAGAGTTGATGGGATGATGGATGGAGCCAAATACAGGGCAATCTAAAAAAAAAACCTGTTAGGTTGAGACTGGGGCGGAGGTTCACCTTCCAGCAGGACAACGACCCTAAACATACAGCCAGAGCTACAATGGAATGGTTTAGATCAAAACATGTTTTAGAATGGCCCAGTCAAAGTCCATACCTAAATCCAATTGAGAATCTGTCACGAAGATCCTGCCAGTAACCGGCGTCCCAGGCGCACGGGAACCCGGCCACGGGTCCCATTGCGCATGCGCGCGCGTTCACGGGTGCGGTCACGCACGGGCACGCGCGCGCACTCCCGCTGGTGTCAGGCGGGCTATTTAAACCTGCCTGTCACACTCCATCCCCGCTGTCTGCTCTACAGCGTTCTGTGAGTGTTACCTGATCTGATCTGTGTTTCCTGTTATCCGACCCGGCTTCCTGTTTGACGATCCTGCTATCTGCCTGCACCAGACCCTCTTGACTTGCCTGACCATCCCTCTGCATTACCCTTGGTACCTCTGCTGTCTGAACGTTACTGACCACCGGCTTGTTGACCCTCCGCTGTGTTCATCAGCTTCCAGCCTGCTATTACCTGCTGTTGTTCCTGGTTCCAGTCCAGCTTCCAGTCTGCTATTACCTGCTGTTGTTCCTGGTTCCAGTCCAGCTTTCCAGGCTACCTTCTGCTGTGTTCCAGCCCAGCGTTCCAGGCTATCTTCTGCTGTGTTCCAGCCCAGCGTTCCAGGCTATCTTCTGCTGTGTTCCAGTCCAGCGTTCCAGTCTATTACCTGCTGTTGTTCCTGGTTCCAGTCCAGCGTTCCAGTCTATTACCTGCTGTTGTTCCTGGTTCCAGTCCAGCGTTCCAGTCTATTACCTGCTGTTGTTCCTGGTTCCAGTCCAGCGTTCTAGGCTACCTTCTGCTGTGTTCCAGTCCAGCGTTCCAGGCTACCTTCTGCTGTGTTCCAGCCCAGCGCTCCAGGCTATCTTCTGCTGTGTTCCAGTCCAGCGTTCCAGTCTATTACCTGCTGTTGTTCCTGGTTCCAGTCCAGCTTTCAGTCTGCTATTACCTGCTGTTGTTCCTGGTTCCAGTCCTGCATTCCAGTCTCTGTCCTCAGTCTACTTCTCAGACTACTGACTCCAGAGGGTGCCACCACTACTGGACTTTCAGCAACTGTTGATCCTGCCAGGCACCCATACCACTCTTCACTCCTGGCCCTCTGTCTCCATTCCAGGGGAACGGGAGTGGGAGCTGTAAGGGAGGTCTTTTCCTGCACTTTAGGCTCACAACCTACCAGGTACGTGACAGTAGCAGACAGCCATGTCTGAGCCTGAGCAGGGAACGTCTCCCATGGAGGAACTCTGCGCACACCTGGCAGGATTGACTGAAGCAGTCAAGAATCTGCAGCAAGGATACACCAGACTGGAGGAACGAGTGTTAACCCTGTCTAACCCCATTGGGGCCCAGGGAGCTACCTCTGCTCCTGCTCCTTCAGTTGGGCCTTCCTCAATGGTGGTGATGCTCCCTCCGGAACCTAAGGTTCCCACACCTGAACGTTTCTTTGGAAATCGCCATAAGTTCAGAGCCTTCCGCAACTCCTGCAAACTGTTTTTTGCTCTTCAGCCACGTACCTTTTCCCTGGAGGCTACAAAGGTGGGCTACGTGATTTCTCTACTCTCTGGTGACCCCCAAACCTGGGCCCATCGCCTCTTAGAGCAAAAGGACATATCTCTGACCAACCTCTCCACTTTCTTTGATGCACTAGGCCAGTTGTATGATGTCCCCCAGCTATCTGTAACTGCAGAGGCGGCTCTACACACCCTTCAACAAGGTCGCAGAGCAACAGAGGATTATGTGGCTGAATTCAGGAAGTGGAGTGCGGATACTAACTGGAACGATGCGGCCCTCCGTTATCAATTTCGGTTGGGACTTTCTGATCCTCTGAAAGATGAACTGGTCAGGGTGGGTACACCACAGACTTTAAATGCTTTAATCGATCTAGCTATCCAGATCGATCGACGCCTACGAGAGCGCAGGTCTGAGAGAGCTATGGGGTCTTCTCGTCCAACTTGGGTTACTCCTAGGGTTCCCCATCACCCATCATCAACACCACCTACCTCCACGCTTAACTTACCTGAGCCAATGCAATTAGGAGTCCTGCGGCCTTCACTCACCCCAGAGGAACGACAACGTCGTCGAGCAAATAACTTGTGCCTGTATTGTGGGGAACCCAGGCACTATGTCAGGAACTGTCCCCTCAAACTTCGGAAGTGTTTATCCCTATCTACTGACTCTGTGACATCTCTGGTTAAAAATACCACTCACCTGGCTCTTCCTCTTCTGCTACAGCTTCCAGGGAAGGATCTTCGAATCACCGCCATTATTGACTCAGGAGCTTGCAGCTGTTTCATGGATTCTCGTTTTGCCATCCAACACCAAATACCCTTGTCACCTAAAGCCCATGGACTTTCTATCCATCTAGCTGATGGGACCGCTATCAAGTCTGGACCTGTCACCCAAGAGACTATGCCAATACCCGTTTTCGTTTCCAACGTCCATCAGGAACAGCTGCGCCTGGACATTATCGCTTCACCTCTGTTCCCCATAATACTCGGCATGCCATGGTTACAGGCCCATAATCCGGACATAAATTGGATCACGGGTGAGGTGACCTTTCCCTCTCCTTACTGCCAACAGTTCTGCAGAACCCAGAACACCCAGGAGACCCCTACTCTGTTGTGCCTAGATACAGATCCTAGTCTACTTCAATCCATTCCTTCCGCCTATAATGATTTCCTGGACGTATTTAGTAAACAGAGGGCAGAGGTGTTACCCCCTCACCGGGCCTATGACTGTCCCATTGAGTTACTTCCTGGTGCTGAAATTCCTTTTGGAAGAATATTTCCCCTGACTGAGGTGGAGCAAGGGGCATTGAAGGAATACATTGACGAAAACCTCAAAAGAGGCTTCATTCGTCCATCCACGTCCCCCGCAGGTGCAGGCATCTTCTTCGTGCAGAAAAAAGATAGATAAAACTCTCAGGCCGTGTGTGGATTACCGCGAACTAAACAAAATTACTGTGAAGTATCGGTACCCTCTCCCCTTAGTACCAGAGTTGTTTCAGAGACTGGGGACGGCTACCATATTCACCAAACTTGATCTCCGTGGGGCCTACAATTTATTTCATATCAGGGATGGAGACGAATGGAAGACCGCTTTTCGTACCCGTTATGGACATTTCGAGTACCTCGTGATGCCTTTCGGCCTGTGTAATGCCCCTTTCACTTTTCAATACTTTATTAACGATGTGTTACGTGACTTTCTAGACCTGTTTGTCATCGTCTATTTAGACGACATTTTGATTTTCACTTGTTCCCTTGAATCCCATCGCAGGCACGTCAGAAGTGTATTGGGCCGACTTCGACAACACGGTCTATATGCAAAGGCTGAAAAATGTGAATTCGAACAGGAAAGTATTTCATTTTTAGGGTTAGTCATCTCCAGTAAGGGCATTAAAATGGACCCCCAGAAGGTCACGGCTGTTCTAGATTGGCCAGTCCCGACTGATAAGAAAGGAATCCAGCGATTCGTTGGATTCGCTAATTTTTACCGCAAATTTATTAAGGGGTTCTCAGCCATCATTGCACCCATCACACAGCTTACCAAACAGGGTACACGCTTCCATTGGTCCGCCGAGGCTCAAAAGGCTTTTGAGACTCTCAAGGGCCTTTTTACCTCCGCCTCTGTACTGAAGCATCCAGATTCCTCTCTGCCATTTATTCTAGAAGTAGATGCATCTGAAATTGCTGTAGGAGCAGTATTATCCCGAAGACAGGGAACCAAAGCCCTGCTGCATCCTGTGGCTTTCTTTTCTCGTAAATTATCCACGGCAGAGAGAAATTATGATGTAGGTGACAGAGAATTGTTGGCAATCAAGTCGGCATTGGAGGAGTGGCGCTATCTCTTGGAGGGTGCCGCGCATCCAGTTTTAATCTTTACAGATCATAAGAACCTGGAGTATTTGAGGTCTGCAAAGAGGTTGAAACCACGTCAGGCCAGGTGGGCTCTCTTTTTCTCCAGGTTCTCCTTCCATGTCACTTACCGTCCCGGCTCCAAGAATACCAAACCTGACGCCCTGTCTAGGATGTTTCACAAACCTCAAGAGATTTCCCCTCCAGACACCATTTTGTCTCCAGGGAACCCTGCTTTCCCAGATTAAACAGGCCTCCGCAGAAATAGAATCTTCCATTAAGACAGAGCTCCAGGTTAAGGATGGGTTATTGTGGCATGAGAGTAGGATCTTTATACCTGAAACACTACGAGTTCCAGTACTAGAGCTTTGTCACGATCATGCGCTGGCTGGGCATTTCGGTGTAGTTAAGACCACTGATTTGGTTCAGCGCACCTTCTGGTGGCCTCAGCTGCGCAAAGATTGTAAAGAGTTTGTAGAGTCCTGTACCACCTGCCTTAGGAACAAGGGGCACAAAACAAAGGCATTGTCAGGATATCTAATTGACCAGACTGTGTGGACTGCACAGAGGAGACCAGAAACACATGTAAATGAAATGATGGTGTTTATTAACAAGTGATAAGTGAAAGGAATATAAACAGTGCAAACCCACACAACAACCCACTACAAACAACAATATATATAGGTAAATGGAGATACCGTAATCGTAATCAAAGCCAAGCCAAGGTCATACACAGGGAAGTCAGCAGAAGGGTAAGGACGGGAAACTGAACAGGACAAGGAGAGGATGAATGGATGGGGTTCAGGGCAGGGATCCAAGGGAGCCAGGAACAGAAGGGACAGGACTAGGAAGGCCTCAGGATAGGGATTGGATCAGATCAGGACAAGGCAGATAGCAAGCTCAAGGTCAAACAGGCAGCAAGGTCAGAACGCAGGGAGAGAGAGAGATACCAAGGCAAGCCTATGAGGGCTTGCCGGGTATTTGTAAGGCTGTGGTAATTGACCTCATGTCACAGCTGAGCGCAGTGTGAGCTGTTTGCTCCACACTGCCAGAGTGCACCCGCTGGTTGACGCCGGTACTACGGCCCGAGGATGCAACAGCGCCACCAGCAGGAAAGACCTCTTACTGCAGGTCCTAGGTGTTGGAAGACACCTGCTGATGGACACTGGTACTGCGATCCAAGAGACCGATAGCGCCACCAATGGGTAGACCTTCTCATGACAGTACCCCCCCTAAAGGAGCGGCCTCCGGACGCTCCAACAAGGTGCATCTGTTCAAAGTTCATGGCCTCCAACTGAACAGATGAGGGCACATCAGGCCGGGCATCGGGTACATCAACCTGGACAGTGGGTACTGCTGGCATGTCAGAGTCATTAAGCTGGGCAGCAGACGACAGGAAACACTTGAGCTGGGCAGCAGACGACAGGAACCACTTGAGCTGGGCAGCAGACGACAGGAACCACTTGAGCTGGGCAGCAGACGACAGGAACCACTTGAGCTGGGCAGCAGACGACAGGAACCACTTGAGCTGGGCAGCAGACGGCAGGAACCACTTGAGCTGGGCAGCAGACGGCAGGAACCACTTGAGCTGGGCAGCAGACGGCAGGAACCACTTGAGCTGGGCAGCAGACGACAGGAACCACTTGAGCTGGGCAGCAGACGACAGGAACCACTTGAGCTGGGCAGCAGACGACAGGAACCACTTGAGCTGGGCAGCAGACGACAGGAACCACTTGAGCTGGGCAGCAGACGACAGGAACCACTTGAGCTGGGCAGCAGACGGCAGGAACCACTTGAGCTGGGCAGCAGACGGCAGGAACCACTTGAGCTGGGCAGCAGACGACAGGAACCACTTGAGCTGGGCAGCAGACGACAGGAACCGCTTGAGCTGGGCAGTAGACGACAGGAACCACTTGAGCTGGAGGGCAGACACCCGAACATCAGGCTGGAGGGCTGGAACATCAGACTGGAAAGCTGGAACATCCGACTTGGAAGCTGGCACATCAGACTGAGAAGCTGGCACATCAGACTGGGAAGTAATCCTCGAGACATCAGGCTGGAAGGCAAGCTGCAAGACATCAGGCTGGGAGGCTGGTACAGCAAACTGGGAAGCTGGCACATCAATCTGGGAAGCTGGCACATCACTTAGATTCCCTAGTGCCTAAAGGATTAAACATAGAATGTAGCCTACAACCCTTCCTTGAGAAATAATGCATCTTCTAAGACTCTTTGATAAAATCGCTATCGTTACATGTTATAATCAGTCACTTCACTCTTTCCATCACCACCTTTTTCCTTCTTTTTTCCTTCTTTTCTTCCTTTCATCTAATCCTCCCTTTTCCCTTTTCTTATTCTCCTCCTTTTCTTCTTTCTTTTCCTCTATTTTGTTAATCTTTTCCCTGCCATATTCTTTCTCGCTATTCACTGACCGCTATCTCTATTTGCCTATCAATATACTTAGAATGTATGCTGCTTGATTGCTGTCTGTCTGGCACAAGAGAAGCTCTTGGTGACACCCAGTGGTTGTGTGCAAGGAACTGCACCTGATAAATCTCTACTTAAGCCTGTCACAAATGTCTCCTCCTAGCTCTGAAGAAACCAGCGTTCATTGGCTGGTGAAACGCGTCAGCGGTGTGACGTCAGCACGTCACCGGGAGCCGCGCGCTATTCGATCTGGCCCTGCTACCTACACTCCACATCTACCAGCTGATCACAGCCTCTCTACTCGGCTACGCACTGCATCGAAAAACCCGCCTCATAGAGGCCTTTCAGCTACGGACGGAACCTTACTCAGACTGCAAACCCACTGAGCTTCCTATACGGCACGTAAGTGATTTCCATCTACACAGAGACCTGGAACAAAGGACTGCCATTATTCGACGACGAGGACAGCGTGACTGGTGAGACTTCTCTACTCCACTCAGCGCTTACAAATGTATGTCGATTTCCCTGCATCCTTTTACTGCTGTCTCCCTGGATAATCACCCACTGCTCTAGCTAAGCAATTCACATCTTCTTAATATAGCAGTCTATACGGTTCCCCATGCAGTCTGCTGATCTAGCTGGTAGACAACTATTATGTATCAATGATTCAACTAGCAACTAGTCTAATTTCTCTACACTGGACTATATCATTCTCAGTTTTTACGGCCAGATCGTGCACCCACTCTAATCTCTCATCATACTGCTGGTACTAAAACTGTCCGTGATATTCTGGATACTCTCCTATAGGATAACTTGATATCTGCAATCAATACCCAATTAACACGGACTTTACCAACCCCAATTATTTATAGGTGGATGTATGATGTATCGATTGACTGGTTGAGTGGATGAATGCCGCGGCTCCCCATCTGTTTTTATAAACCCCCCTTTGTGACAACGTTGTCCAATTTTTAATTGGTTGTGGCAGCCGTCTGTCCACACTGCTTCCCTTTTTTGCTGTTTATTTATTTCTACTTGGTGTTTATTTTGTTGGTAAATAATAAAGCTGGTTTGTAATTTCAAATAGTGTTCTTTGTTGGTCCTCTTTCTAGGGTACCTTCCCTGTTCTTTCCTATATGACTAAAGGACAACTTGAACTGCATTCAGATTTTTCTGCATGATTGATCTATACTCACCAGCTAAAGACCAATACTGAATAATTTAAGTTGGTTGATCCGGGCAAACTCTCTGGTTTTTGAAGCTGGCACATCAATCTGGGAAGCTGGCACATCAATCTGGGAAGCTGGCACATCAATCTGGGAAGCTGGCACATCAATCTGGGAAGCTGGCACATCAATCTGGGAAGCCGGCACATCAGACTGGGAAGCTGGCACATCAGACTGGTAGGTAGGCATCAAGACATCAGGCTGGAAGACAAGCTGCAAGGCATCAGGCTGGGAAGCTGGCACATCAATCTGGGAAGCTGGCACATCAATCTGGGAAGCTGGCACATCAATCTGGGAAGCTGGCACATCAGACTGGGAAGCTGGCACATCAGACTGGTAGGTAGGCATCAAGACATCAGGCTGGAAGACAAGCTGCAAGGCATCAGGCTGGGAAGCTGGTACAGCAAACTGGGAAGCTGGCACATCAATCTGGGAAGCTGGCACATCAATCTGGGAAGCTGGCACATCAGACTGGGAAGCTGGCACATCAGACTGGGAAGCTGGCACATCAGACTGGTAGGTAGGCATCAAGACATCAGGCTGGAAGACAAGCTGCAAGACATCAGGCTGGGAAGCTGGTACAGCAAACTGGGAAGCTGGCACATCAATCTGGGAAGCTGGCACATCAATCTGGGAAGCTGGCACATCAATCTGGGAAGCTGGCACATCAATCTGGGAAGCTGGCACATCAGACTGGGAAGCTGGCACATCAGACTGGGAAGCTGGCACATCAGACTGGGAAGCTGGCACATCACACTGGTAGGTAGGCATCAAGACATCAGGCTGGAAGACAAGCTGCAAGACATCAGGCTGGGAAGCTGGTACAGCAAACTGGGAAGCTGGCACATCAATCTGGGAAGCTGGCACATCAATCTGGGAAGCTGGCACATCAATCTGGGAAGCTGGCACATCAGACTGGGAAGCTGGCACATCAGACTGGTAGGTAGGCATCAAGACATCAGGCTGGAAGACAAGCTGCAAGACATCAGGCTGGGAAGCTGGTACAGCAAACTGGGAAGCTGGCACATCAATCTGGGAAGCTGGCACATCAATCTGGGAAGCTGGCACATCAGACTGGGAAGCTGGCACATCAGACTGGTAGGTAGGCATCAAGACATCAGGCTGGAAGGCAAGCTGCAAGACATCCGGCTGGAAGGCAGGGACATTGAGCTGGAAGGCAGGCATCGGGACGACAGACTGGGAGGCAGGCACATCAGACTGCAAAGCTGGAACATCAGACTGCAAAGCTGGAACATCAGACTGCAAAGCTGGAACATCAGACTGCAAAGCTGGAACATCAGACTGCAAAGCTGGAACATCAGACTGCAAAGCTGGAACATCAGACTGCAAAGCTGGAACATCAGACTGCAAAGCTGGAACATCAGACTGCAAAGCTGGAACATCAGACTGCAAAGCTGGAACATCAGACTGCAAAGCTGGAACATCAGACTGCAAAGCTGGAACTTCAGACTGCAAAGCTGGAACTTCAGACTGCAAAGCTGGAACATCAGACTGCAAGGCTGGAACATCAGACTGGAAGGCTGGAACATCAGACTGGAAGGCTGGAACATCAGACTGCAAAGCTGGAACATCAGACTGGAAGGCTGGAACATCAGACTGCAAAGCTGGAACTTCAGACTGCAAAGCTTGAACTTCAGACTGCAAAGCTTGAACTTCAGACTGCAAAGCTTGAACATCAGACTGCAAAGCTGGAACATCAGACTGCAAAGCTGGAACATCAGACTGCAAAGCTGGAACATCAGACTGCAAAGCTGGAACATCAGACTGCAAAGCTGGAACATCAGACTGCAAAGCTGGAACATCAGACTGCAAAGCTGGAACATCAGACTGGAAAGCTGGAACATCAGACTGCAAAGCTGGAACATCAGACTGGAAAGCTGGAACATCAGACTGGAAGGCTGAAACATCAGACTGGAAGGCTGGAACATCAGACTGGCGAGCTGGAACGTCAGACTGCAAAGCTGGAACAGGTTGGGTTACTGGCAAGATGGTGTGGGTCGGGAAGAATTTTGGCTTCTTCTTTGGTTTAGCCCGTGCAGTTTTGTATGTAGGTGCAGGGCTGTAAGAAAAGAAAGTAGCTGGGCAGAAGGAAGACCAAGGAACTGTAGCTAGAGAGGGGTTTTGTGGGACTGTTACAGGTGGAGGAGAAGAGACAGGTGAATTGAAGGCAGGATGGGTGCGACACTTGGAGACTGGGTGGTAGTATTTGGTAGGGAGCTGATTAGACTGGGTTGTAGCTGAGGTTGCCATAGGTGACGGGGAAATAGATCTTTTGGAAAGCAGATGATTAATGGCAGGGCTGGAATAGTGTGGCTTAGCTAAAGACAGGAGGTCTGACCATGCCTGCAGCAAAGGTTGAACAAACGCTGATTCACATACAGCCTGACTAACCAAAGATTGTACTGAATAAATGCAATCGGATAACACCTGCTGGGAACAAGCGGAATAGTGTTCATCAAAGGAAGCCGGATCATCCTCTAACAACCATACCAGGGATTCAACCTGGTCACAACTGAAAGGAGGGGAGAAATCGTCACTACCTTCGGGAATGCATGACAAGGCTGACTTTGTACATAATTGGATCAAAGGCTGAACATCCTCAAATAACACATGACCTTGATCTACAAGTAAATGGGCGGTTTGTATCGTTTCCAGCAGTTGGTCTCGGGTCCAATCTTTAAGAGTCTGACAACAATATTCATTATCCTCTGCCGCCAGCAGAGAATAATAGACAATTTCATCAAAGTCCATTTTGCGCGCCCACCGTAACAGGACGCTTTCTCAGTGCAGCCACGTCTGGTCAGGGATGGCCTTGGTATGCTGTCAGGATATCTAATTGACCAGACTGTGTGGACTGCACAGAGGAGACCAGAAACACATGTAAATGAAATGATGGTGTTTATTAACAAGTGATAAGTGAAAGGAATATAAACAGTGCAAACCCACACAACAACCCACTACAAACAACAATATATATAGGTAAATGGAGATACCGTAATCGTAATCAAAGCCAAGCCAAGGTCATACACAGGGAAGTCAGCAGAAGGGTAAGGACGGGAAACTGAACAGGACAAGGAGAGGATGGATGGATGGGGTTCAGGGCAGGGATCCAAGGGAGCCAGGAACAGAAGGGACTGGACTAGGAAGGCCTCAGGATAGGGATTGGATCAGATCAGGACAAGGCAGATAGCAAGCTCAAGGTCAAACAGGCAGCAAGGTCAGAACGCAGGGAGAGAGAGAGATACCAAGGCAAGCCTATGAGGGCTTGCCGGGTATTTGTAAGGCTGTGGTAATTGACCTCATGTCACAGCTGAGCGCAGTGTGAGCTGTTTGCTCCACACTGCCAGAGTGCACCCGCTGGTTGACGCCGGTACTACGGCCCGAGGATGCAACAGTGCCACCAGCAGGAAAGACCTCTTACTGCAGGTCCTAGGTGTTGGAAGACACCTGCTGATGGACACTGGTACTGCGATCCAAGAGACCGATAGCGCCACCAACGGGTAGACCTTCTCATGACAGGCATGGGGTCTACTAAAACCCTTGCCTGTCCCAGATAGACCCTGGAAAATGCTCTCAATAGATTTTATTGTAGAACTACCCCCGGCCGGGGGCTTCACTTCAATCTTTGTCATAGTGGACCGGTTGTCGAAGATGGCGCACTTTGTTGCAATGAAGGGTACCCCTTCAGCTACAGAAACAGCACAAGCATTCATTAAAGAGGTTGTCAGGCTCCATGGGGTACCAGTTAACATCGTTTCAGATCGAGGGGTACAATTTACCTCTCGATTCTGGAGGGCTTTGTGTAAAACCTTGGACATTGAACTCTCATTTTCATCGGCTTATCACCCCCAGACTAATGGGCAAACAGAAAGAACAAACCAGACCCTTGAACAATATTTGCGCTGTTTTTCTTCCTTTGCCCAAGATAATTGGATTGCTGTTTTACCATTGGCCGAATTCGCTTATAACAATTCTATTCATTCTGCTATCAAGCAAACTCAGTTTTTTGCGAATTATGGTTTCCACCCCTCATTTTTACCAAACTCTCTTCCAGAATGCACAGTACCCGCAGTCCAGGAGAAATTGGATATCTTTACATCTAACAACCAAATTTTACAGGACACCATGACCAGAACCCAGGAGTACAACAAAGCAACCTTCGATAAAAAGAGGCGAGGTGAGCTCTTACTTGCACCTGGGGATCAGGTATGGTTGTCCACCATAAACCTCAGGTTGGCTTGCCCTTCCAAGAAATTGGGTCCCCAATTTCTTGGACCATTCCCTGTTAAACGGAGAATTAATGAAGTTACATATGAACTTGAACTCCCGGATTCACTAAAGGTACATCCAGTTTTTCATGTGTCCTTGCTTAAACCATCTATTACTAACCCATTTCCAGGTCGAAGTACGGATCCTCCTGATCCAATCCTGGTAGATGGGGAAGAGGAATTCGAGGTGGAGGCTATCATGGACCACAGGAAAAGAGGTAACCAAAATCAATTCTTAATAAAGTGGAAGGGGTTTGGCCCAGAGGAGAATTCTTGGGAACCAGAGGATAATATTCATGCTGAAGACCTGTTACAAGCCTTTAAAACAGCTCATCCAGAGAAAATTTTTCAAAGGGGCATCCGGAGGCTGCCCCTTGGGGGGGGCAATGTCACGAAGATCCAGCCAGTAACCGGCGTCCCAGGCACACGGGAACCCGGCCCTGGGTCCCATTGCGCATGTGCGCGTTCACGGGTGCGGTCACGCACGGGCACGCGCGCGCGCACTCCCGCTGGTGTCAGGCGGGCTATTTAAACCTGCCTGTCACACTCCATCCCCGCTGTCTGCTCTACAGCGTTCTGTGAGTGTTACCTGATCTGATCTGTGTTTCCTGTTATCTGACCCGGCTTCCTGTTTGACGATCCTGCTATCTGCCTGCACCAGACCCTCTTGACTTGCCTGACCATCCCTCTGCATTACCCTTGGTACCTCTGCTGTCCGAACGTTACTGACCACCGGCTTGTTGACCCTCCGCTGTGTTCATCAGCTTCCAGCCTGCTATTACCTGCTGTTGTTCCTGGTTCCAGTCCAGCTTCCAGTCTGCTATTACCTGCTGTTGTTCCTGGTTTCAGTCCAGCATTCCAGGCTATCTTCTGCTGTGTTCCAGCCCAGCGTTCCAGGCTATCTTCTGCTGTGTTCCAGTCCAGCGTTCCAGTCTATTACCTGCTGTTGTTCCTGGTTCCAGTCCAGCGTTCCAGTCTATTACCTGCTGTTGTTCCTGGTTCCAGTCCAGCGTTCCAGTCTATTACCTGCTGTTGTTCCTGGTTCCAGTCCAGCGTTCTAGGCTACCTTCTGCTGTGTTCCAGTCCAGCGTTCCAGGCTACCTTCTGCTGTGTTCCAGCCCAGCGCTCCAGGCTATCTTCTGCTGTGTTCCAGTCCAGCGTTCCAGTCTATTACCTGCTGTTGTTCCTGGTTCCAGTCCAGCTTTCAGTCTGCTATTACCTGCTGTTGTTCCTGGTTCCAGTCCTGCATTCCAGTCTCTGTCCTCAGTCTACTCCTCAGACTACTGACTCCAGAGGGTGCCACCACTACTGGACTTTCAGCAACTGTTGATCCTGTCAGGCACCCATACCACTCTTCACTCCTGGCCCTCTGTCTCCATTCCAGGGGAACGGGAGTGGGAGCTGTAAGGGAGGTCTTTTCCTGCACTTCAGGCTCACAACCTACTAGGTAAGTGACAGAATCTGTGGCAAGACTTGAAAATTGCTGTTCAGAGACGCTCTCCATCCAATCTGACAGAGCTTGAGCTATTTTGCAAAGAAGAATGGGCAAAAATGTCACTCTTTAGATGTGCAAAGCTGGTAGAGACATCCCCAAAAAGACTTGCATCTGTAATTGCAGTGAAAGGTGTTTCTATAAAGTATTGACTCAGGGGGGATGAATACAAATGCACGCCACACTTTTCACATATTTATTTTCAAAAAATGTTGCGAACCGTTTATTTTCCTTCCACTTCACAATTATGTGCCACTTTGTGTTGGTCTATCACATAAAATCCCAATAAAATACATTTACGTAGTAAAATAAGTATTTGATCCCCAAGAAAAACATGACTTAGTACTTGGTGGAGAAACCCTTGTTGGCAAGCACAGAGGTAAGACATTTCTTGTAGTTAGTGACCAGGTTTGTACACATCTCAGGAGGGTTATTGGTCCACTCTTATTTACAGATCTTCTCTAAATCCTTAAAGGGTAAGTTCACTTTTACAGAAAACTCTGTAAGGTGAACTTACACAGGTCCCCCTCCTCGCCCCCTCCCCCAGTCCTGCTGACCTGGACCATGGCAATCTCCAGTTCAGTTGTCCGGGTCTTAGAAATCCCCTGAGCTGAATATCCAAAACATCCCTCGTCAGCGGTCAGCGCCGTCCAATCAGGAGCCGCATAGCTGGTCCTGTCAGCTATGGAGAAAACGCGTGGCTGCAGAGAGGATTTCTAAACCCTGGACTCCTGGCGCTGAAATACTGGGGCTTAGAACCGGAGATTGCGGTGGCCCAGGTCAGCGGGACCGGGGGGGGGGGGGCGAGGAGGGGGACCTGTGTAAGTTCACCTTACAGATTTTTCTGTAAATGTGACCTTACACATTAAAGTTTCTTGGCTGCCGCTTGGCAACTCAAAGTTTAAGCTTCCTCCATAAATTCAGATGGGCCTGTACATGTGCCTTCTTGAGAAGGGGGACCTTGTGGGTGTTGCAGGATTTCAATCCATGGTGGCGTATTGTGTTAGCAATGGTTTGTTTGGTGACTGTGGTCGCAACTGCCTTGAGATCATTCACAATCTCCTCCCGTGTAGTTCTGGGCTGATCCCTCACTGTCAAGTCTGTAGTGTGAGGCCGGGTTGCTGAGAGGGCGCCCCTTGCGGCTGAGTGCAGCGCGTCCCTGGATTTGGGTACAGGGAATGCGATGCACAGAGGTGCACAGGTTGCCAGGGATACTGCAAGCTGGCTGGTTGGCTGTAAGTAGCTAGAGTGCGTTGTGGCAGCCGTGCGGAGAGAAGTCTTGAACGGTAACAGCAGGGTAAACCAGGAACAGGGTCCGCAGCCAGGCCAGGGGTAGTCAAGATATTCCCGGAAGATGTTGTTTACGAAGTGCTGGAAAGTAGCCGGGGCATTACAGAGCCCAAACGGCATCACCAAATACTCAAAGTGCCCGAACCTCGTTCTGAATGCCGTCTTCCACTCATCGCCCTCACGGATGCGAACGAGGTTGTAGGCACCCCGGAGGTCGAGTTTGGTGAACACTTGGGCTGAACGAAGTCTCTGGAAGAGTTCGGGGACCAGTGGGAGTGGGTATCGGTTCTTTATGGTGATTTTATTTAATTCCCTATAGTCCACACATGGTCTTAGAGTCTTATCTTTTTTTTCGACAAAGAAAATGCCGGCACCGGCAGGAGAAGAAGAAGGACGGATGAAGCCCTTTGCCAAATTTTCGTCTATGTACTGTCGTAGTGTCCCCAATTCCACTTCAGAGAGGGGGAATATACGTCCAAATGGAACTTCGGCCCCTGGAAGCAGCTCGATAGGACAATCATATGGCCGATGTGGTGGTAGAACTTCGGCCTTTTTCTTATCAAAAACGTCCAGGAATTCATGGTACGCCTGGGGTACATCCTGGTTAGTGGAGGATACCGACTGGACTGTCAGACAACTGGTGGTATCTCTGGATTCAGGGATGAGGCAATGTTGTTGGCAATAGGGGGAAGTGAACAGGACTTCCTTCTTGATCCAATCGATCTGGGGGTTATGGGCTTGGAGCCAAGGAATACCCAAGATAATTGGAGACATAGGTGAACTCAAAACGTCAAAACGTATGAATTCCCGATGGCCATCAGGAGAGGTAATAAGGAGAGGAGAAGTCTCTTGAGTAACAAGGCCGGAGTTAGGTAGGGTGCCATCTGCTAAACGGACTTCCAGACCCCGTTTCTTGTGGAGGAGGGGCAACCTAAGGTTCCTTGCCAGATTCAAGTCTATGAAGCAACTGCATGCTCCAGAGTCGATTATAGCCTGGAGCCGGATCTCTTCTTCTCCCAACTGCAGTGAAATGGGAAGAACGAGTTGTGAGGGAGAAGTCCCAGAAACCTGGAAATATGCTGGAGAGTAGGTAGGTGGCTTCTTGAACTTCCTGGGACAGTCGCATAGAAAATGTCCATTTCCTTCACAATAGAGGCAAAGATTGGCTAGGATACGACGACGTCTTTCATCAGGAGTTAGTGGGGAACGTAACAGGCCAATCTGCTTGGGAACTGATCCAAAGGTGGGTGTACTGGCGGGTCTGCAGGTTCCTGATCGTTCGGACCGTCTCTCCCACAAACGTCGATCCAGTTGGATGGATAATTGGATGAGACCCTCGAGTGTAGTGGGAATCTCGATCCTGGCCAACTTGTCCTTGAGGGATTCGGAGAGTCCTAGACGGAACTGGTGTAGTAAAGCTGCCTCATTCCAGGCTGTGCCTGCGGACCACCGCCGCCGGAAGTCCAGGGTATAGTCCTCTACTGGTCGCCTACCCTGCTGCAGAGAGTGCAGAGCGGCTTCAGCGGTGGCAGTACGCTGGGGATCCTCGTAAAGCTGTGCCATAGCTGCCAGGAATGCATCCACCGTGCAAATGACTGGACTCTTTTGTTCCCATAAGTTATGGGCCCAGGCCTGAGGTTCATCGGACAGCAAAGAGATGAGGAACCCGACTTTAACAGTCTCTAAAGCAAAAGTCCGGGGTTGCAGGGCTAGGTACAATAGACAGGCAGTCTTGAATGATCTGAACTTTTTCCGGTCTCCAGAGAATCGCTCCGGAACGGGAACTCGGGGTTCTGGAGGCGGGAACATCATTAAGGGAGCCGCAGAGGATTGTTCGTGAGCAGGTGACTCTGACAGGTGTTGCAACTTATCCGTTAGTTGCAGATAACCTTCCTGTAATTTCTGAACTGCTTGGGTCAGAGTGGTGGCTTGTTGGCACAAAGTCTCTAATGGGGACGCACCTCCGCCGGCCTCAGTCATGGCTGGATTATACTGTCAAGTCTGTAGTGTGAGTCCGGGTTGCTGAGAGGGCGCCCCTTGCGGCTGAGTGCAGCGCGTCCCTGGATTTGGGTACAGGGAATGCGATGCACAGAGGTGCACGGGTTGCTAGGGATACTGCAAGCTGGCTGGTTGGCTGTAAGTAGCTAGAGTGCGTTGTGGCAGCCGTGCGGAGAGAAGTCTTGAACGGTAACAGCAGGGTAAACCAGGAACAGGGTCCGCAGCCAGGCCAGGGGTCAGATACCAAAAGACAGTCCGAGAGAGGTACAGGAACAAGCCGGGTCATACACAGAGGGCAGAGGATCGGAGAGTAGTCAGCCAAGCCGGGGTCAGAGCGAGGAGATAAACAGGAACACAGGTCAAGCCGGGCAGAGGTCAAGCAGGGGTCTTCAGAGTATACAAGGCACAGGAACACAGGAGCTGTTTGATAATCCAGCAAACTGCAAGTGTCAGTGGCAGGTTTAAATAGGCCGGAGGGGTGTGCCCACAAGATCAGGGCGTGCTCACTAGACTCGCCTGCCACCATGACGGTTACTGGCGGAATTGCCCACAACACGGCCATTTCCCTGACACTCACTTTTCTCATGATCATCCTTACCCCATGAGGTGAAATCTTGCATGGAGCTCCAGACTAAGGGCGGTTGATGGTTATTTAGTAATTCTTCCACTTTGCGAATTATCGCACCAACAGTTGTCTCCTTCTCACCAAGCTTCTTGCTGATGGTCTTGTAGCCCATTCCAGCCTTGTGCAGGTCTACAATCTTGTCCCTGACATCCTTTGACAGCTCTTTGGTGTTGCCCATGATGGTGGGTTTAAATGGAAGAAAGAGATTCTGTGGACAGGTGTCTTTTATACACACAACGAATAGTCGTTAGGAGCACCTTCCTAAATTGACAGGACTAATCTCTGTACCACATGAGCACATACTGTAGCCAGTCTGTGGGAGCCAGAATTATTGTTGGTTGGTAGGGGATCAAATACTTATTTTACTCAATGAACTGCAAATCAATTTATAACATTTGTGTTATATGTTTTTTTCTGGATTTTTGGTTGATATCCTTTCTCTATCATTTAAAATACACCTATAATAACAATTATAGACCCTTCATTATTTTGTAAGTGGGCTAACTTACAAAATCTGACCAAATGTCTTTTGAATCCTGCGTATTACCTTTTAAAAATAGCAACATCTTCTCCACTGTGCTGTACATAGCCTCTGAAGAGCAGATCTGTGGGAGCGAACCAGCAGGCTCCATCCACTACAGGTGCCTGCAGAAAACTACAGGAGGGGGCGGAGACAAGACCAGTCACTCTGCACAAGAAGAGAGGGAGCAGCAGTGATATGACTCTTGTATTTAGATGATATCTTCATATCCTGGAGTTCATCTTTAAACAGAACCCTTTCAGTTTACAAAATAACATTTGGGTCCCCAATTCCCCTAATATTAACCAACTCATGAATGGCCATTGCAGTTAAGCAGTCTGTCAGGGCAGGGCAGGGACAAGGATGGAGGGCAGGAAGGGAAGCTGCCCTGGGCACTGGTATCATGTGAGGTGGGGGGGCACGCCGCGTACAGAGTTCCTGCCCCTACAAGCTGACAGGAGTATTGACAACAGCATCACTACTCCTGTCAGCTTAGCGTGGGAGGTGACAAGCCGAATCAGGAGAGCAGAAGAAAGCTGGGAGGAGGTGCTGGCTGTTCTCTCTCTCACTTCCCCTCTCTCTCAGCAACTCCTCCTACTACTGCAGCGATCCTGCATTGGGACTGTCAGATCAGGACTGTGCAGGGTTTGCTCACACGCTCCCATCTCCTCCCAGCAAAGAATGTGGGTAGGGGGCAGTAAAGCAAACTCTGTAAAGTACTGATCTGACAATCAGGGGTGTCCCTGATCTGCAATTTCATACCCTTGCAGCAGCGGCTTCTCTCCCTGCTGGCTGCCCATCAAAAGTTTTACAATTCAGCTTGCCCTAGCCTCCTCCTCAACTCTGACGTGTCAAGATGAGGAGGAGCCTGAGAGGAAGGACATCCCACAGCCATCTGCTGCGCTGCATCTGAGATCTGTGTGTTTGAGGGAGGGGGGGAATTGCACTGGGTACATTGGGGGGTTGGGGGGCCATCAAGGCCTTCCTGGCAAATCAGCGGAGTATTAGTGTGCCATAGAGGGAGTAAATTCCTTCAAAACAAAAATTCAGACATATGATCCTTATCACATAAAAGGCCCTATGAGCCCTGCAACCATCTCCTGTATGTGTTTGACAGGGCGTACGGCCTAGTCCTGATCAGGCCACATATCACTATTTGAAGTAGATACGGGAAGTGACGCTACCAGTGATCCTCATTCCCTTGATCCCTCTATTTTAACAGGGTTTGTTTTTGTGACAAAATCACCCAGGACAGAGGCTTTTGGAGGGGACTGAATGCTAGCCTCTTGCCTATCGACTATGGACCCTGGCATTTGAGGGAGCTACAAACATTTTGGAAGATATTCTGTTATGTAATGCAAAAGGACATTATTAAGGAGGCCACTTTGATCTCTGCATGCTTGGGCCTCAGTGGACAAATGTATTATTAATATTTAAGGTACTTATATAGCGCCGTCAATTTACGCAGCGCTTTACATACACATTGTACATTCCCATCAGTCCCTACCCTCAAGGAGCTTACGTATGTGAAATAAATGCTGATTAATGAGACCTGGAAAGCCCGGGTCTTTCACCCAATAGTTTATTGTGCTCATTAACACACTTTTGTCTCCTAGGTGCACTATTGGGGGATGTGTTTATACTTTATGTGTATTGTAAGTTGTAAGTGAGGAGACAGCAAGTCTACCCTGAAAGGTCATATCTCTGAGTGACCAAGTCTGGGTAAATGATTAGATAACTAGCTCATGTTTATTATGTTTCTGGTTACAGGTATATTGTTAAGAGTAATATGAGCAGGAGGGGGGCACCTCCTCTTCAACTGTATATAAGGCTGTATTCTTGTTCTAATAAACAGTCCATGTTCAGCAACCAAACGAGTATTGTCTTGTTTTGTGGTTGTTAGCGGTTGGAATATCTGATATCTATATTCAGACTGGGAAGAAGCGGTATATGACGAAAGCACTCAAGCAGAGTGTGGGATGTTTCGTCACAGTTTTGAAGGGATTTACACCCTCTATGGCACACTGATACTCAGCTGATTTGCCGGGAAGGCCTTGATGGTCCTCTGGAGTTTATGTCTCTATTTTGGGTGATATTGCACATAGGGTCTTACAAAAGCTCCGGAAGAAGCCATGATCATGTAGAGCACAGGTGTCAAACACAAGGCCCGCTGGCCGAATCCAGCCCTCCAGGCCATTTTATATGGCCCTCGCACCTCTCCTGCAGCTGCAGGAGAGCTCCAGGCCTCCTCTGGCCCTCCTCTAGACCCTTA
Organism: Lithobates septentrionalis; assembly: GCA_037952835.1. NCBI lineage: Eukaryota > Metazoa > Chordata > Amphibia > Anura > Ranidae > Lithobates > Lithobates septentrionalis. Next base: position 2,250,036 of record JBBDGP010000955.1, read on the forward strand.
CTTTCTGCTTTCAAGCAATGCATCCAGCTTCTTCCCAGCAGCAGCATAAGGAAAAGGAGGTGCACTGTGATGTAAGGGAGAGTGGGGGACTCAACTTCTGATGGTGGGGTGGCTCTTGACTTCTAAGGGGAGGGAATGCGCTGGACATCTAATCTTACAGATACAACCGGCCCTTTTGAGGGCAATCATAATGCTGATGCGGCCCTCTGATGTAGAGGCTACCTACTTTTGTACTTTGACCTCCTAACCTTTATGTGTTGGTTTTAAATTGAACTTTTTAAAATATGTTTTGTATAAATAAAATTGCTGAAACTGTTATTATTTCTTAAAGTAAATTATTCTGCACATTAAAACTCCAATTCTAGCTTTTCATTTGTTCCCTCAAAAGTTGAATGAAAGTCCTACCTGAATGTTATACAATGCAGCAGTTGTCCATTATCACTGGTCAAAGTCAAAGTCATATCCAAGTTGCTTCAAAGTTGCACCAACGTCGCTGCAACTTTGGAGTGGTACAAGTGTGAATGGAGCTTTAGCAACAATTAGTAAAAATTAGCAGATCTTCTGTTTTTTAGTTCAGGTCCACTCTCACAACTGTTGAAATAAAAATAAATAAACAGGGGATACATTGTTTTCAGTGAGTAGGCTGTTTGAGGCCCCTTTCACACGAAGCGGACTCCGTTTCTACGGAGTCCACCTCGGTCCGCCGGCTCAGCGGGAGATCTGCCCGTTGATCTCCGCTGAGCCGGCGGATGACAGGTCCCTCTCTGCTCACTGAGCGGGGAGGGGCTTGTCAGGCGCCGCTGCCGCCTATGGAGAGATCGGATGAAAACGGACAGCATGCCCGTTTTCATCCGATCTCACCCGATCCGATCCGCCAGCGACGGACCTGGACGTAGAGCCATCCGTCTGCTTTTAGCGGATCGGGACGAGTCGGATGTCAGCGGACATGTCTCCACTGACATCCGACGCTCCATGGAGCGCCCGTTCAGGTCCGCCGTCAAAACTGACAGGCGGACCTGAACGGTCGGATCGTGTGAAAGGAGCCTAAGGCCCCTTCCACACAGGGTGGATCCACTCAGCGAAGTCTGCCAGCTCAGTGGGGGATCGCTCCGTTGAGCTGCCTGATGACAGGTTTGTCTCTGCTCACTGAGCGGGGAGGGACCTGTCAGAGCCCCGCTGATTTCTATGGGGAGATCGGATGAAAACAGACAGCATGTCCGTTTTCATCAGATCTCATCCGATCTGCCAAGACGAATGGCAGAGATATCGCCATACGTCTGTTTTGAGCGGATCGGATGGCAGACGGGTGTCAGCAGACACATCTCCACTGACATCCGCCTGCCCATAGGAGTCAATGGGTGGCCCGCTCGGATCTGCCTGAAAAACAGACAGGCGTATTAAAAGGGCCTAAGAGGCTTGTAACTACAAATTATACATGGAAACAATGTTTCTATGTAACATTTATATTATAGTTATGATATATTGATTGGAAAATAAACAAAAATTACCCATATTTACAAACCTCCCATGTACCAGACCCATGGCCAGATTTTGTTTAGAAGGAAAAGTCATCAAACACCCAAATTGTACTCAGGGAAACTGAAAAATTGCAGATAATAACACCTGTTCTGGAGGTGAGTTGGCTGATGACAAACTGCCCAAACAGGCTGTCACATTTATCCCGCCACTTACACCACCAACAAGTTAAATGGTGAAGAGAAAATATTACATTAGCAGGCCTCCTTCAATCTTATTTCTATTTATTGCTATTAAAAAATAACGCCAATTTAGATTTCACAGGCAATTTTAAGAATATGTTGTCTAATGGAAGCAGAGCATAAAATGATTTTGAAATTATAGGTTGTTAAAAATCAACCAACACTTTCCTTCACCAGAATGATAAAGCAGCCAATAAATAAACCTAGTACCCATTACCCTCACATATTATGCGTCCACCCACTCCAGTTCTTTGGGAACGGAAAAACATATTGTACTGTACATATCGCTCTGGTTTTAGGCCCGGAATAACATAATATTTTGGATTCCATAGAGGATTGGGACAAGTTGGACAGGTCTTATCGAGCAGCACTCTGGAAAAATAAGCTACAGGGCCTCTGTTCCGGATCACATATACTGTATATATGTGATGCAACATTTCCGGGTAGGGGGTGTGCATGCGGACCGGCGGCGGCTAGCTCCCGCTGTGATTACACACAGCAGGAGACTATCGGCAGGTACCGTAGACTCGATTTCCACTGGGCACCCAGTGCCAGGACAAGGTCATCTAGGGCCCAGGGCAAACATGCCAAAGTGCACTGCCCTCAAGATGTATGTGCATTATGTGTCAGCAAAAATCCCCCCCCCCCCAAAAAAAACTTGAGTATTAATCTGCATGCTTACCCCTTAAAGTGGAAGCTCCACTTGTTTGCACCCCCCCCCTCCACTGTCACATTTGGCACTTTTTTGGAGGGGGGGGAGTGGATACCTGTCAAAACCAGGTACCCGCTCCCACTTCTGGGTGAGATCACCATACAACAAACGATCGATGGAATTTCCGGCCCCTCCTCTGCCTTCTGGGAGACACACAGGTCCCAGAAGACAGCGGGACTATTCAGAAAGTGCAGCACCACTTGTGCAGGTGCAGTAGGAAAGGCTGTGAAGTCTCAAGGCTTCACTTTCTGTTTTTCTTAGTAAGGATATCGGCGCCTGCACCCGGAGCTGATGGACGAATCAGCTAGGGGTGCTAACATCCTCAGATACCTGGACAGGTAAGTGTCCTTATATTAAAGGCCAGCAGCTACAGTATTTGTAGCTGCTAACTTTTTTTTGTTTGTTTTTAATACAGGCTGGAACTCCTGTGCCAGTGTCACTTAACTCCTTCCTGTGAGCCCAGGTTGTTATTGACACATCCTCTGGGGTTGTATCATCACCCCAGCAACTGGGCTTATAGTACACCTGCACCGAACAACACTCACAGATCATGACATAAGCACCCTTCAGTGCAGGAGTAAGGATTATGCTCTGCCCATTGAAAGGACCTCTTTATATCACCAGATCAGTCAGAAAAACTCTGGAAAGAAAAATCATGCACACTTTTTTTTTAAGTATGTGGGGGTTTTTTAAAACCAGGATTTTCTTTAAATTTGTGTGGTTTTAAAGTGTACCATTCTTCCTCTCTGAATATCTAAAACTAAAAGGTACTGCCTATAAGCGGATATCACAGTATGCATGCCTCTGAACGCAGGACATAAGTCTTACCTATACATGGGGCTAAGAACTGCACAGCGCAATGATCTACTGCCCATTAAAAATGCCTTTTTGGCTACTCCTAAAGGAGAGGGGTCAGAAGATGGGTAGAACTTCTGCCCCAGGTGAAGATATAGAGGTCTTCATAGCCAACCATGTTATTCTTGTTACAAACAGGGCACAGAAAGAGCGTTAGGGACTAAATAAAAAAAAGTAGACAACTTGTTTTTCCAGTACTTTTAGGTTTAGGATGAAGTAAAATAATAGGGAAAATATGTATATTGTAATAGAAACAAGTCATGTAAACACCTGACCATCACATCTATATATAGGCCTGTTGGCCATCCAGTTCCAAATTCATGGCATTCCATAAGATTTTGGCATGTGTCTGTGAAGATATGTGCCCATTCAGCCAAAAGAACATATGTTGGGTCACGTACTGATGTATTAGAAGCCCAGACTCGCAATGAGCATTCCAATTCATCCCAAGGGTGTTCAATTTTTGAATGGCCATTTAAGTTCCTCCAAACTGGTCAAATTATGTCTTTATGGAGCTGTATTAGGGCAAAGGGGCACAGCCATACTGGAACAGAAAAGGACCTTCCCGAAACTGTTGCCAAAAGGTTGGAGGTGCACAAATGCCTAAAATGTCTTTGTATTGGAAACGCCTGAACTCCATAATTTGGTGGGGTTTCCACTGCATATTGAAAATCGGATGAAATTTTCATTATTCGGAGATTCGGATGTATTTGAATTTCAGAATTACAATAGTAACAAATTTCAATGACTCTGAAATAAATTCTAAAGAAATTAATTATCCAAATTAAGATTTGAAAATGAATTTGAATTCAAAAATGAATTCCAATTTAAAAATGAACTAAAATTCGAAAAGGTAACATATTGCAATAAATACAGTAAGGTATAAAAGTGAAATAAGATGATGATTCCTACTTAGGCTGCTTTATAGAATAGAATACAAAAGAATAGAATAAAATAGAATATAAAATAAAAGTATAGAATAGAATACAGGCAGTCCCCAAGTTACAAACATCTGACTTACATCCGACTTGTACTTAAGAACGGAGGCAGCGTGACGTCGGGTGGCCATCTTTCTGCTCACCGCATGCTGCCACCTACTGTCCGTCAGACCTGTCAGCAATTCCACATCCCTACATGGCCAATTAACCCTTTCCTATGCTATTAAAAATATATATTTTTTGGCTGGAGTTACATTTAAAAAAATGTACCTGTTCCAATTCACATACAAATTCAACTTAAGAAAAAACCTACAGGATCTATTTTGTTTGTAACCCGGGGACTGCCTATAAAACAGAATAGAATAAAATAAAAAAGAATATAGGAGAATAGAATAGAATAAAAAAGAATAGAATAGAAAAGAATAGAAAAAAATAGAATAGCATTAAATTAATATAGCCGTCTTTCAAAATTCGAGTTTCGAATAAATCTCAAATTTCGAATCAATTTGAAAATAATGAATATACAAAATGAATCTGAATGTATGAAACACATTCTTCTAACGAGTGATTCTAACATAACGATTATGAAAAAACTAAATTATTAACCTAACGAAATTAAACAAATTTTTCCATCATGTGTTTCTACGACAGACACAATTAACCAGTTCCTGACCGGCTCATGTCTTTTTATGGGGGCAGAATGGCACAACTGCACTAAACCCCGTACAGGGTTCCCTTTAAGAGCCGCCAGAGGGCGGGTGCGCCGCCGGAGGCACGCACGGGCGCGCTGCACAGCGGGAGACCCGATGCGCGTGGCTGGCGGTTGCGATCACCCCCGGCCATGCGCGATCGCGTGCACGAGAGCCAGCATGGGGATTTATGTGTGTAAACACACAAATCCCTGTTCTGTCAGGGGAGAGGAGACATGTCGTTTGTTCCTACTAAGTAGGAACAATGATATTTCTCCTCCCCTAGCCAGTCCTATCCCCATACAGTTAGAATACACTGAGGGAACACACATTTAACCCCTTGATCGGCCCTAGTGTTAACCCCTTCCCTGCCAGTGACATTTATACAGTAATCAGTGCAAATGTATTACACTGATCGCTGTATAAATGTCAATGGTCCCAAAAATGTGTCAAAAATGTCAGATCTGTCCGTCGCAGTACTGCTAAAAATCGCAGATCACCGCCATTACTAGTAAAAAAAATAATAAAAATTCCATAAAAATGCCATTAATATTTCCCATAGTTTGTAGATGCTATAACTTTTGCGCAAACCAATCAATATATTATATTTATATATTTTTTTTTTAATTGGGGATATTTATTATAGCAAAAAGTAAAAAATATAGTTTTTTTTTTCAAAATTGACGCTATTTTTTTTGTTTATAGCGAAAAAAATAAAAACCGCAGAGGTGATCAAATACCACCAAAAGAAAGCTCTATTTGTGGGGAAAAAAGGATGCCAATTTCGTTTGGGTACAGCGTTGCAAGACTGCGCAATTGTCAGTTAAAGTGACGCAGTGCAAAATTGTCAAAAGTGCTCTGGTCAGGAAGGGGGTAAAATCCTCCGGGGCTGAAGTGGTTAAAGGTAAAAGCAGTCCAATACGCAAGGTTACTAGTGATTTCGATCCTGGCTTTTATCACAGGTTTTCTTGATTACTCGTCCCATAGTCTGCTGTAGAACGAAGAAAAATCACTTTTCCTGAAACCAATTTGTTAGTTAATGTCTCTGACCATGCAGGTTGCTGTGGATTTGTTTTGAAACGGGAAGAGACTGGCAGGCATGTACTGACAGCTTACACCTTCAGATCCCTCGCCTGCTCTGCTGTTTAATCAATAAAGAGACGTCTCTGAGTACTTGAAGGACAGAATCTCATTTTTAGTTTATTGCATAGTTTATTGCTATGGACCATCTTCTCTCGGGAGGATAAAAAAGACAATGATTTAGAAGGCACTGAGCTTCCTGGATAAAACCTGAAGTGAAGGCCTGACCTATGCTCAGACTTCAGCTGTTATTGTATTAGCACAGGTCCAACTATACTATACTGTGGGTGACATTCTTAAACTGGCTTTACACCTGTAGAATTGTGTTAGAAAATTGTTGTTTTGTGAGGGATCTAGGAGTTAAAGGGGCCACTTTGAGAATCAGCAAGAAGCTTGCTATGGTGGCAGCCACAGAACAGGAGGAGCCGAGAACGCCAGTGGGGGACTCTGGAGGTAAGTACACTATGTTTACCTTTACAACCACTATAACCTCTGCAGCTTTTCCACAATGCGTAGACCCTTCAAGAGCCAGTGACCCCTCTAATTGAGAAATCCAAGTGAAATCAATAACCAGACTGCCAAATGATTCTACTAGGTGTCCACATCATTTATTGTTGATAAAAATGGGATGCTGTAACATGAGAAAGGTTTTGCATGTTCACGACCACGTTTTGCATTCCCCATATTAATCAGGATTATTGATGTTTCTTGTTGTGTTTGATGAATTAAAAGTGAAAACAGTATTTTATGGGAATAAGTCTAATGCCACGTACACACAATCGGATTTGGACTTGAGCTTGTTGGCGGTAAGTCCGACTGTGTGTACGCTCCATCTGACATTTGTTTTCCACCAACAAATGTTGGCTAGCATGTTCTCAAATTTTCCGCCAACAAATGTGTGTTGTCGGAATTTCTGATCGTGTGTACACAAGTCCGTCGGACAAAAATCCAAAGTACAAACACGCATGATCGGAAGCAGAAGCGGTCGGTCTTGTAAACTAGTGTTTGTAATGGAGAATTAACATTCGTGATGCGGCAAATTATGAAATCTCCAAATGCAGCGCACAATTCTCTTCTTCTTTAATGGGATAATAATGAAGCTGCTTTGCTGGTGATACTGATGGAGTTACTGCAAATTAATTTTAAAAGGCTTTTTTTTTCTAGTGATATCAAGAATAATATTATTATGTTTTTTTTTTTTTTTATTTGTGCAAGTTACCACAACACCATTATCCCGTAGTTTTTAAGAACAAAGATACAACTATGTTGGTGTCCCTTGTCAATTTTACATTTTTTTATTTTTTTAAATGTAACTGCCTCCTCCCAAACTGTCATTTGAAGTAAAACACATAGCCAAGTATTATTCTCCACAATTTTTTTAATGTGCATTAAAAAAAAAAATTAGAAATGCTTTCTGCCAATAGAAAATAACCAAAAAGTGCATTCTATGCATCCAAAATATAGAAAATTTGCCAAATCAAATCATTATTCAACCAAAAAAATAATGTCAAAGCAATAACTCCAAGGCCAATAATAAATAACACGTTATCTCCTCCGATTCTGCAACATGTCTGGTTGACGAACGGCCGTTCAGAAACGAACTGAAAATCACAAACTGAAAAGCGATAAATGAAAAAGGTGAAGAGAAAAGCGCGAATCAACACTCACCAAACTTCTACTAACACCGAATTAGCAGAAGGAGCCCAAAGGGTGGTGCTAAAGAGCTAAAAAACCACGTAGTACGTCTAGTACGTCACTACGTTTGTAATTGTTGGCCAACATTTGTGTGACCGTGTGTATGCAAGACAAGTTTGAGCCAACACCCTTCGGACAAAATTCCACAGTTTTATTGTCGTAAAGTCCGATCATGTGTACGAGGCTTGAGATTAACAGGTGAAAGGTTGTGCTGCTCAACCATTCCACATCTTTGTCAAAACAAGAGTGGTTGGTCTCCTAGTGCAGTTTTAAAGTCTCCAAATGTCTCCAAATGTAGGTAGGTGCAGCGTGATGTAGCGGGCAAAAAAAAAAAAAATCCAGGTCTAATTTCATATTATAGCGAAGTCCAGCAAAACAAACTGGACCAGCAGGAGCGCAACTCAGCCCGGAGTACTTACAAGTTGTAACAGCCAAGCGTCAGCAGAGTGGTGAACCCCCAGGTGCCAACAGCGTTTGTCTCGAGGAGTAGAATGCGGCCTGGTCGGTCTGCACCCAAATGGGGATGCTTCCAGGAAGAATTGTGTGTCCCTATACTTTCCCTACTCCTCTGGAACCTTTCCCTAACACTATGCACTGTCCCTGACAGCTGGATTAACTGTCCCTTCTCTAGCCACTTGCAAAATATGCACCAAACCCAGGAGCCAGGGTCTTAAATAGACTCTGCCTGACTCAAGATTGCCCACCACAGTCACATGGCATGCCAGCCTCCAATCAGATAGCTGCCCTCTTGTGACCGAGGAAGCTATAGAGGAACTAGGTTCCTCTCGACTTCCTGCTCCACCTACAATGTTGCAGACAAGAGTCACCTTTAGTAGAGAAAGTAGACTTTCCCTGCCTACAAGCATTCACTATTGTTGTCCAAAACAGAAAAATATCTTTATTAGATATGCAGAGACATACAGTGAAAAAAAAAAAAAAAAGCTCTTGCCTTTCCAAAAGCCCCCAATACGGTCACATTGTCTTTTTTTATGGGAAAGCAACCTAATCTTACTTTCCACAAGTCAGCCTTTATTTCCTGGCAAACATATAAGCCCTCAAACAAAAATTTCATACAATATCCTATTTCTATCAGTCATCAGCAGTGGTCTTTGCAACTAAAGGGGGCTGACCCATGTATGTGTGTCTTTGGTCATTACACATGAACACGCATTTGCTTCCTATTGGTCTCCATAGGGCCTTCAAGGATTTGTAGTTCCTCCTCACTAGTTGTCAAGCCACAAGCTTCTAGACATTGCTGCAGACAGGAAAACTTGCTGTACTTATTACAAGCCAAGCTACAAGTCTGAACATTTCTCTCCATGTAATTTCTGACTTTTTTGGCAATCAGCAGAAACTGAAACAGTAAGAGAGAAATCCTCATCTGCGTTTCGCTGAGCTCACGGTTTAGGCAGTGAAAGACGTTGCTTTTCTGGAATTCCGAAGAATAGTTCTCTTGTGTTGGGCAACCTCGAGCAGCTGATGGCTGCCTTCGTACGTTAATGTTGTTACTGGCATGCTAGATTGGATTGCAGTGTGTGTAAAAGGTTTGTGGCAGCAGGATACCACAAGCATGTGGTGCTTACTTTATGGAATATGCAATCAAAGGCGCCCAGATCCCGAGTGATAATTGCTCAGTAAACGCATTAGCAACAGTGATATTTAAACAAAGCATGTGATATCTGTGTGCCTGGCAGATGGCAGTGTTGAGCACAGTAACACTTTTATGAGTGTGATAGCCAATCAGTGTCAACCCGATGGAAGGGTTTTAGAAGAAACCAATCCAGATCACCCCTTTACCCTTCCTAACCTCTTCCTGATGCTATAACAGATATAGACAGAAGCAGGAAAAGCGGGCCTAAACACTCAGCTGCTGCACATATGGCAATCTGAGGTTCTGTGCTTGGAGTGCGATCACTGCTGTTTCCAACAGTGCTTGGTCACGGTTTAGGATCAGGAGCCAGCGGGTTGGGTACCCAATCATGTGACTGCTGTGTGAGCCAATCTGTAATGAACACGTAATCAGGAAGCTACTCCGCCTCCTGGCATTAAAGCCCACCTAAAGTAATTGTAAAACCTTACTTTTTTTTTAATAACAAACATGTTATACTTACCTGCTCTGCTCTTACCTGCTATTCATCTATTCTTGGGTCTCCTGTCGGCATTCCTGACTCCCCCCACAAAGTGCCCATCATAACAAGCCACTTGCTTTGGGGGTACTCATGCGGGCTTGCTTCCAATCCAGCTGTGCGTATCCATAGACACACAGAGGGTGGCTAAGCCCCACCCCCAGCTCTATCCTCACTGGTTGTGATTGACAGCCACAGGAGCCAATGGCTCCCCCTGTTGTCTCTGAGCCTATGAGGAAGGAGAGAGCCGCTGCTTTCATGCACATCGCTGGATCGAGATCAGGCTCAAGTAAGTATAAAGAGAGGCTAGGGGGGCTGCACTCAGATAGTTTTTCTACCTTACTGCAGAGAATGCTCTTTTTAATGCAGAGAACGTGATATTTTTACATACAAGTACAAGGTATAACAGACACATATAAAAAAATATTAAAAGTTGGGGTAACATAATGGGCTCTCTGTAGAGCCTGGCAAGGCACCAATTGCCACCTGTACTCAGCCTGTCCCTCAAGTAAGAGATGTTAGAGTCCTTGAACTAGCTCATACAAACAAGATGCCCATGGGACTTTTAAAAAAGTATGTCATTTAGAAAAACAATTAAATATGAAAAAAAAATTGGAAAAAAAAAATGTATTCAACACGTTTTTTTAAACATATTTATGTAAAACATACAAGAAACAATTAAATATGCCAAAAGTACATGAATCAGCAATGCTAAAGTGCTGTATGACAACATTGAAAGCAAAAACAGCGATGATCAAGCAATTTTATTCATCTCATATATGTGACACGTTTCATGAAGCAACATTTATTTCTTCAAGAGTGCTGCCTACTTTGGTGTGCGTGTTGCCCAACCATCAGTATGCCAGCCACATTTGTTAATTTCTAATTGTTTTATAAGTATTCTTTACTATCTCTCTAATTTTCTATATTTACATTATATATATATATATATATATATATATATATATATATATATATATATATATATATATATATATATATACACAGGATCTCACAAAAGTGAGTACACCTCTCACATTTTTGTAAATATTTTATTCTATGTTTTCATGTGACAACACTGAAGAAATTACACTTTGCTACAATGTAAAGTAGTGAGTGTACAGCTTGTATAACAGTGTAAATTTGGTGTCCCCTCAAAATAACTCAACACACAGCCATTAATGTCTAAACTGCTGGCAACAAATGTGAGTACACCCCTAAGTGAAAATGTCCAAATTGGGCCCAATTAGCCATTTTCCCTCCCTGGAGTCATGTGACTCATTAGTGTTACAAGGTCTCAGGTGTGAATGGGGAGCAGGTGTGTTAAATTTGGTGTTATCGCTCTCACTCTCTCATACTGGTCACTGGAAGTTCAATATAGCACCTCATGGCAAAGGACTCTCTGAGGATCTGAAAAAATAAAGAATTGTTGCTCTACATAAAGATGGCCTAGGCTGTAATACCAAGACCCTAAAACTGAGCGGTTTAACAGGACAGGTTCCACTCAGAACAGGCCTCGCCATAGTCAACCAAAGAAGTTGAGTGCACGTGCTCAGCGTCATATCCAGAGGTTGTCTTTGGGAAATAGACCTATGAGTGCTGCCAGCATTGCTGCAGAGGTTGAAGGGGTGGGGGGGTCAGCCTGTCAGTGCTCAGACCATACATCGCACACTGCACCAAATTGGTCTGCGTAGCTATCGTCCCAGAAGGAAGCCTCTTCTAAAGATGATGCACATGAAAGCCCACAAACAGTTTGCTAAAGTCAAGCAGACTAAGGACATGGATTACTGGAACCCTGTTCTGTGGTCTGATGAGACCAATATAAACTTATTTAGTTCAGATGGTGTCAAGTGTGTAAGGCAGCAACCAGGTGAGGAGTACAAAGACAAGTGTGTCTTGGCTACAGTCAACCATGGTGGTGGGAGTGTCATGATCTGGGTCTGCATGAGTGCTACCGGCACTGGGGAGCTACAGTTCATTGAGGGAACCATGAATGCCAACATTTACTGTGACATACTGAAGCAGAGCATGATCCCCTCCCTTCCGAGACTGGGCCGTAGAGCAGTATTCCAATATGATAACGACCCCAAACACACCTCCAAGATGACCACTGCCTTGCTAAAGAAGCTGAGGGTAAAGGTCATGGACTGGCCAAGCATATATATCCAGACCTAAACCCTATTGAGCATCTGTGGGCATAGGCGTGCGCACAGGGTGTGCCAGGTGTGCCTGGGCACACCCTAATAACCTTGTGTGCTGTGGATACCCCTTGTTTAGACCCGTGATGTTTTACTAAAGCCCCCCTACTGGGGCTCCAAAAAAAAATTGGAAAAAACAAATTAAAAAAAATAAAATTGTTAAAAATAACAATAAAAAAAAAGTTAAAAAATTATTGGAAAAATAAAATTGTTAAAAATAATAATAATAAAAATGTTAAAAAATAATTAAAAAAAAAAATGTTTTAAATAATAAAAATCAAAACTGCTGACACCTACCTCTGCCCTACTGACATTGTCCACTGCTCTACTGACACCGGCAGTATATATACACATACACACGTATATGTGTTGGGGTGCACACCCTAATGCAATAGGCTGCGCACAGCTATGTCTGTGAGGCATCCTCAAAGGGAAGGTGGAGGAGCGCAAGGTCTCTAACATCCACCAGCTCCGTGATGTCATCATGGAGGAGTGGAAGAGGACTCCAGTGGTGAACTTCATGCCCAAGAGGGTTAAAGCACTGCTGGAAAATAATAGTGGCCACACAAAATATTGACACTTTGGGCCCAATTTGGACATAAAATATTTACAAAAATGTGAGGGGTGTACTCACTTTTGTGAGATACGGTGTGTGTATATATATATATATATATATATATATATATATATATATATATATATATATATATTAACATGATTTCTCTGTAGATGCCTGATCAGTGTTATCAGTGTTATCATAATGGGGGATTTTAATTATCCAGACATAGACTGGGCGGAGGGAACCACACATTCGTCTAAGGCTCGCCATTTCCTAAATGTCTTGCAGGACAATTTCATGATTCAGATGGTAGATGCACCATCTAGAAATAAAGCGTTACTGGATCTACTGATTACCAACAATACAGACCTGATCACGGATGTGGAAATACAGGGAAATTTAGGAAACAGTGATCACAGGTCAATTGGCTTCAGTATAAATCACACAAATAGGAAACATAAGGGGAATACAAAGACACTGAATTTCAAAAGAGCCAACTTCCCTAAACTACAAACCTTGCTAGAAGGCATGAATTGGGATAAAATCTTAGGAACAAAGAACACATAGGAGAGATGGGTTTGCTTTAAGAACATATTAAATAAGGACATTAGCCAATGCATCCCATTGGGTAATAAATTTAAAATAGCGAACAAAAGTCCTGGATGGCTTAACTCCAATGTAAAAATGCATATAAAAGCAAAGGAGAAGGCCTTCAAAAAATACAAGGTTGAGGGAACATCATCAGCATTCAGACTTTATAAAGAATGCAACAAGAAATGTAAGGGTGCAGTTAGGGCAGCTAAGATAGAACACGAAAGACACATAGCGGAGGAGAGCAAAAAAAATCCCAATAAATTCTTTAACTATGTAAACAGTAAAAAAGGGAGGACAGACCATATTGGCCCCATGAAGAATGAGGAAGCACATCTGATTACAAAGGATGGGGAGATGGCGAAGGTATTGAATTTATTCTTCTCCTCAGTCTTCACGAGGGAATCGGGGGGCTTCAGTAACCAAAACTGTTTATCCTTATGACACATCACAGGAACCACCTCCATGGTTAACAGAGGACAGAATTAAAATTAGACTTGGGAAACTTAACATTAATAAATCACTGGGACCAGATGGCTTGCATCCGAGAGTACTTAGGGAACTTAGTCAAGTGATTGCCAGACCATTGTTCCTAATTTTTAGGGATGGGCCGAATGGACCCCTGTTCGGTTCACACCAGAACTTTCGAACACCGCGAAAGTTCGGACCCAAATAACGAACCCTATTAAAGTCAATGGGACCCGAACGTCAAAAATCAAAAGTACCCATTTTGAAGGCTTATATGCAAGTAATTGGGCATACAATGGTTATAAGGGTCCGGGTCCTGCCCTGGGGGACATGTATCAATTAAAAAAAATTGTGAAAAACTTAATTTTTAAATGAGCAGTGATTTTTTGGATTTTTAAAGTGAAAGCCCAACTGTCACACATGTATGGGTTTCATATAAAGTTATATTTTAAATGATCGCTGCTCGATCACGTGATTGCACTATTCTGACTGTTGTATTTTTATATTTTGATATGCCAGGAGACCTGATGTCAGGTTACTGGCATTGTTTATACTTTTCCCTTGTTACTTTGTCTTATATATTTGTTGAAAACTTAATAAAATCTTATTGAACCATAAAGTGAAAGCCTAAAATGAAAAATTCCTTCCAATATAGTGCCTGGGGGGTCCCATTAGTCTAACTGTAACGTGGCAGATCTGTATCATGTCTAGAATCTGCTGCAGCAATAATTGCATTTATAAAGCAAAAAAAAATTTTTTCCCTGCGAGTTGCCTTTATTTTGCTCATCAACAGCTGGGGAGTCAGTGTGTATGATGAGGCCACAATGTAGTGCACTGGGAACAAGATTAGAGATTTTTTGGATACATTCTGGTGTCACTTTAACTTTGTATAGAAGTAGCGGGTGTGTAAAAATTGGTCTTTGGGTGTCGGTGGTGCCTTGCCACCACAACCCTATAGAGGTACTCTTGATGAAAGCAAGAATTGGCCTTGCTGTAAAAAAATACAATGATATGCACCTGTCAAACAGTTGCAAAAAAATTACTCTTTGGGTGTTGGGGGCATCTTCCAATCTGTAACCCTATAGAGGTGCTCTTGATGAATGCAAAAAAAATTGCAATGATATGCATATGGTTGGTGTTTTTGCCACGTTTGATGTGCCTGAGATCAATGCTGTATCCTGGCCTAGGCCAACAAGGCCCAGGCCTAGGGCAGCAGTTTGCAGGGGGCAGCACGGAAAGGGTCCCCACCGGCATGCGCTACACTGTTAGTGTAGCGCCAGTCTTATGGGGAGGACTGGGCTGAAAGGCAAATTAGTCTAGCACCCTCATAAAGCGGCCGCACTGCTTCCGGTATGCGGGTGGCCAGCATTCCGCAACTGTGGGCGGCGGCGCTGCTTCTAATTTTGACTGTCCTATCATCCTGGACTACAAACTTTCTCCACTGTGCTATATGTTTTCTGCTACACCATTGGCATGGTTATATCTTCTTAGTCCTCTCCATAAAATTATCAGAAATTTGTGCTTAAAGTAGAACTATAGGCAACAGATCTGCTGCAGATGTGCTGAAAAAGGCCCAGACAGCTGAGCTTTGGGGAGTGGGCCGGGAGATAACAGCTGCAGAATGTGATGGAATAGGGTGGCTGCTCTCTACTCTTTCTTGATGTCGGCCTCCTTGGGGTTGTGCCACCTCACCTTCAGTTTCCTCCTCTGCTCTATCTGGCACCCAAGTAGCATCAGTGACCTCATCATCATCATCATCTCCATCTCCTCCATCTTCATCATTACCACTGGAGACAACTTGGCAATACGCTGCGGCTTGGGGAACATGAATGCCAATTTGTCTACCAGTGTTCCTCCCTCTCTCTATGCTCATGTTCCTGTCATCCTCAACCTCAGAACAAACATCTGAATCCAGTAATGGCTGGGCATCATCAAGGTGCAAGTGGCTGACGCTGTGGTCAAATAACTCAGCTGACTCCTCAATGGCGGATGTTGGGGCTATGGCAGGAATAGATGTGGACAAGGCGGCGAGTTTATCTACTCTGGCAACTGTAGGGGACTGCACACTTGTCTCTGCTTGTGTGACAGAGGATGAGGAGGATGAGGAAGGTTTAGTAAGCCAGTCCACCACCTCCTCTGCATGCTGTGGCTGGATAGCATGGGCAAACTCAATAAACAGAGGAAATGATGCCCTGACTGAGGACTGACCACCACGTCCACCTTTGCCTGTGGACACGTTTGTTGCTGACCCCCTTACAGTGCCAAGGAAACGTCTGCCTCTCCTCGTTGTCCTCCCAGACATTATTGGGAGGGAGGGGGCGGTGCTTATAAGCAAATGTAAAGAAGAAGTTGAAATCTGTACGTAGATGAACTTTAATCAATGTAAAGAGGTGTTTGGTTCACTTTAATTTGAGTACTCACACTACACAGACACACTCCACGGATACACTATAATATACTGCAATATAATGCGCCAAACATACAGTGACACACAGAACTATATGGTGTTAAACTGGCAGTAACACACATAGAACTATATGGCGTTAAACTGGCAGTAATACACGCAAAACAATATGGCGTTAAACTGGCAGTAACGCACACAAAACTATATGGCGTTAAACTGGCAGTAACGCACACAAAACGATATGGCGTTAAACTGGCAGTAACACACACAGAACTATATGGCGTTAAACTGGCAATAACACATGCAAAACTATATGGCGTTAAACTATCAGCAACATACACAGAACTATATGGCGTTAAACTGGCAGTAACGCACACAAAACGCTATGGCGTTAAACTGGCAGTAACACATACAAAACGATATGGCGTTAAACTGGCAGTAACGCACACAGAAGTAAATGGCGTTAAACTGGCAGTAATGCACACAGAACTATATGTCGTTAAACTGGCAGTAACACACGCAGAACTATATGGCGTTAAACTGGCAATAACACACGCAAAACTATATGGCGTTAAACTGGCTTGTAACATACACAGAACTATATGGTGTTAAACTGGCAGTAACGCACACAAAACGCTATGGCGTTAAACTGGCAGTAACGCACACAGAAGTAAATGGCGTTAAACTGTCAGTAACGCACAAAACTATGTGGCGTTAAACTGGCAGTAACGCACACAGAAGTAAATGGCATTAAACTGGCAGTAACGCAATCAAATAGACAGTGTTCAACCGCCACTACACTGACGCTATCTGAACTGTCCCTACTCTAGCTATACACTAATGTAAAGATTACTGACACAGCCTCACTACACTACACTGAAACTATATGAGCTGTCCCTACTCTACACTAATGCAAGTATGAATGACACAGTCTCACTACACTACAGAGAAACTATCTGAGCTGTCCCTACTCTAGCTGCACACTATGCAAAGCTGAATGATGGTCCTCATCACTACACTCACACCGAAAGAATATTTTTTTACTGTGAGGCGAGAATGAGCCATGATTGGAAAAGTCATAATGACAGTGTCCAATCATGACTCTGACAGTGCTCTGTGCCCTGATTGGCTGAAGCTTTCACTGCTTCAGCCAATTAGGGCTTGCAATGCACTGTTCAGCGTTGCATGCATTGTGCTCGGTTCGGGGGGCCGAACAAATGTTCGAATGACCCGTTTGTTCGGCTGTTCATCAAATGTCCAAACAGCGAAAGTTCGGCCTGAACTTATGCTCGGGCCAAACCATTCGCCCATCCCTACTCATTTTTACTGACAGTCTACTGACTGGAATGGTACCAGCTGATTGGAGAAAAGCCAATATAGCACCAATATTTAAAAAGGGCCCAAAATACATCCCTGGGAATTACAGACCAGTTAGCCTAACATCAATAGTATGCAAGCTCTTGGAGGGGATGATAAGGGACTATATACAAGATTTTAGTAATGAAAACGGTATCATTAGCAGTAATCAGCATGGATTCATGAAGAATCGTTCTTGCCAAACCAATCTATTAACCTTCTATGAGGATTTGAGCTGCCATCTAGATAAAGGAAGGCCCGTAGACGTGGTGTATCTGGATTTTGCAAAAGCATTTGACACAGTTCCCCATAAATGTTTACTGTACAAAATAAGGTCTGTTGGCATGGACCATAGGGTGAGTTCATGGATTGAAAACTGGCTACAAGGGTGAGTTCAGAGGGGGGTGATAAATGGGGAGTACTTGGAATGGTCAGGGGTGGGTAGTGGGGACCAATCCTATTTATTTTGTTCATAAACGACCTGGAGGATGGGGTAAACAGTTCAATCTCTGTATTTGTGGACGATACTACACTAAGCAGGGCAATAACTTCTTCACAGGATGTGGAAACCTTGCAAAAAGATCTGAACAAATTAATGGGGTGGGCAACTACATGGCAAATGACGTTTAATGTAGAAAAATGTAAAATAATGCATTTGGGTGGCAAAAATATGAATGCAATCTATACACTGGGGGGAGAACCTCTGAGGGAATCTAGGATGGAAAAGGACCTGGGGGTCGTAGTAGATGATAGGCTCAGCAATGGCATGCAATGCCAAGCTGCTGCTAACAAAGCAAACAGAATATTGGCATGCATTAAAAAGCGGATCAACTCCAGAAATAAAACGATAATACTCCTGCTCTACAAGACTCTGGTCCAGCGGCACCTAGAGTATGATGTCCAGTTCTGGGCACCAGTCCTCAGGAAGGATGTACTGGAAATGGAGCGAGTACAAAGAAGGGCAACAAAGCTAATAAAGGGTCTGGAGGATATTAGTTATGAGGAAAGGTTGCGAGCACTGAACTTGTTCTCTCTGGAGAAGAGACACTTGAAAGGGGATATGATTTAAATTTATAAAAAAAACAGTACTGGTGACCCCACAATAGGGATAAAACATTTTCGCGGAGGGGAGTTTAACAGGACACGGGGCCACTCATTAAAATGAGAAGAAAAGAGGTTTAACCTTAAACTACGTAGAGGGATCTTTACTGTAAGAGTGGCAAGGATGTGGAATTCCCTTCCACAGGCGGTGGTCTCAGTGGGGGGCATCGGTAGTTTAAAAAAACTATTAGATAAGCACCTGAACGACAACAACATACAGGGATATACAATGTAATACTGACACATAATCACACACATAGGTTGGACTTGATGGACTGAATTTTTTCAACCTCACCTACTATGTAACTATGTAAGCTGCTCTAGGCTCATGAGAATTCTGCAAAGAACAATGCACATGTCATTGCATGATCAACATTCTCTGTAGCATTCACAAACACCAACTGTCCAAAGAAGATGAGGAGGAAAAAGAGTTGATCTAGAGTTGAGCTTTAATAAGAAGACTGAAACCTCCAGACATTCGCAATTTCACCAAATGCTAAATTTACTGTAGATGTTTTTAAACCAACCATGTCTTCAAGATCCCAAATCAGATCATCGTCCTACTGTTTCTAATCATATTGTTTCCTCTACTTTTCCCCTGGTTCAGTTAAAAATAGCTGTACAATATTCCATGATGTGAAACTAAATTCAGTATTTTTCTTTCAAGCTGTGGGAGAACAAATGTCAATGTCCCAAGATCTTTCTCCTTAATTAGGCTTTTGCTGGTGTCATTCTACACTACAGAGCAAGGTTTTACATTTTCTTCTATGACAGCTTTTCTCAACCAGGGGTTCTGTGCAACCATAGGCTTCCTCCTGAGGTTTCTGTGTACAATGGTGAGTTGATCCCCCACCTACACAGACCACCAATGCAAGGGGGGCATTTCAATTGACTACCAATATTGGACACCACTATTTTCACTGTCTGCATTTGTTTTTATTATACCATTTTTCTTTCATTTCAAGATTATTACGAAAAATAGTTTTGTTGTACAAAAAATTGATCTGCCCTGGCTGTGACATTTTCTAGGTACACCACAATCTTTTTTCTCAAACTTAAAACTTTCTACGTCTTTCTGATCACACTTACAATATCTCACAAAAGTGAGTACACCCCTCACATTTTTGTAAATATTTATTATACCTTTTCATGTGACCACACTGAAGAAATTACACTTTGCTACAATGTAAAGTAGTGAGTGTACAGCTTGTATAACAGTGTAAATTTGCTGTCCCCTCAATATAACTCAACACACAGCCATTAATGTCTAAACCGCTGGCAACAAAAGTGAGTACACCCCTAAGTGAAGATGTCAAATTGGGCCCAAAGTGTCAATTTTTTGTGTGGCCACCATTATTTTCCAGCACTGCCTTAACCCTCTTGGGTATGGAGGTCACCAGAGCTTCACAGGTTACCAGTGGAGTCCTCTTCCACTCCTCCATGACGACATCACAGAGCTGGTGGATGTTAGAGACCTTGTGCTTCTCCACCTTCCGTTTGAGGATGTCCCACAGATGCTCAATAGGGTTTAGGTCTGGAGACATTCTTGGCCAGTCCATCACCTTTACCCTCAGCTTCTTTAGCAAGGCAGTGGTCAACTTGGAGGTGTGTTTGGGGTCACTCACTTTTGTGAGATACTGTATATACATAGAAACTGAAAAGTCAAGACAGAAAAAAGACTGAAAAGTCCATTGAGTCTGCCCTTTTTGTTTTGTTATTTTTGTTTGTTGTTTTTTTCTTCATGAACTTTTTTGTCTGAGTGTAGATCTAGGTTTGTCCCAAGCATGTTTGAAACCATTTACTGTTGACTGTCTCACTACCCCTGCTGGAATTTTATTCCAAGCATCAACTACCCTTTCAGTATAATAATACTTTCTAGAATTTTTGAAGTTTTGAACTTTTTTTTTCTTTCTCCAGTTAGTTTGAGGCCATGCCCCCGTGATCTTCATTTTGGCTTCATTTTGAAAAAACTGCCCTCCTGAACTTTACGCACCCTCTTAATGAAAGGTTTCAAACATGTCTCCCTCTTTCCTTCTTTCCCACGGACCTTACAGATCAAGTTCCAAGTCTCTCTCAATATGTTTTATCCTCCAGACCTTTCACCCTTTTTGCTACCCGTCTCTGGACTATATATTATGAGCATACTGTTTTTTGGGAGGGGTTCCCCAAGAAGTAAATATTATTTCAAGGGTTCTTACATAGTTAAAAAAGGGTTAAGGAAGGCTGTTCCGTGGGGAGATTCTTGTCTAAAGTGGGGTACACACTATAAGAAAATTCAGAAAAAAATTCAGTATGAGGCATGAATTTCATATAGTGTGTATACAACTTTCCACATCTGATTCCAACTTTGCAAACGAAAATTTCCGAAGGGAAAAACTCCAAAATTTTTCTCATATGTGCACACAATGAACGATTTTCATTTAACCACTTCAGCCTCGGAAAGATTTGCCCCCTTACTGACCAGGCCATTTTTTGCGATACGGCACTGCGTCGTTTTAACTGACAATTGCGCGGTCGTGCGATGCTGTACCCAAACAAAATTGACGTCCTTTTTTTCCCACAAATAGAGCTTTCTTTTGGTGGTAGTTGATCACCTCTGCGATTTTTATTTTTTGCGCTATAAACAAAAGAAGAGAGACAATTTTGAAAGAAAAAAACAATATTTTTTACCTTTTGCTATAATAAATATCCCCCAAAAAAAAGGTAAAAAACAAATTTGTTCATCAGTTTAGTCTGATATGTATTCTTCTACATATTTTTGGTTTAAAAAAAAAAATCGCAATAAGCGTATATTGATTGGTTTGTGCAAAAGTTATAGCGTCTACAAAATAGGAGATAGATTTATAGCATTATTATTATTATTTTTTTACTAGTAATGGCGTCAATCAGCGATTTTTATCGGGACTGCGACATTGCGGCGGACAGATAGGACACTTTTGACACTTTTTTGGCACCATTGACATTTATACAGCGTTCAGTGCTATGCACCGATTACTGTGTAAATGTCACTGGCAGGGAAGGGGCTAACACTAGGGGGAGATCAAGGGGTTAAATGTGTTCCCTGCTAGGTGTTTCTAACTGGGGGTGGATGGGACTCACTGGAGGAGGAGACCGATCGCTGTTCCTAATCTTTAGGAACAGACGATCGGTCTCTCCTCCCCTGACAGAACCGGGATTGCTCTCGTGCACCGACATCGCGGGTGGCTAATCAGGTTCCCCTGCCGCAGTATATGTACGTGAGCCAGTTGGGAAGTGGTTAATGTGTACCGTTCTCATACATTATTCATACGAGAAATATCAGATACAAAAGACTGCACATGATCAGAAACGGGGAAAAAAAACCTTTGTCATACAAGAATTTTCGTACATTTGTTTGTTTAGCTGTTCGTTGAACTTCTGAACAGCGAAACTTCGGCCCGAACTTCACCCATCCCTACTAATTTTTACTGACAGTCTACTGACTGGAATGGTACCAGCTGATTGGAGAAAAGCCAATGTAGCACCAATATTTAAAAAAGGGCCAAAATACATCCCTGGGAATTACAGACCAGTTAGCCTAACATCAATAGTATGTAAGCTCTTGGAGGGGATGATAAGGGACTATATACAAGATTTTAGTAATAAAAACGGTATCATTAGCAGTAATCAGCATGGACTGAACAATCGTTCTTGCCAAACCAGACGATCTGTCTCTCCTCCCCTGACAGAACCGGGATCTGTGTGTTTACACACACAGATCCCCGTTCTGGCTCTCGCGCGCTGGCATCGCGGGTGGCCGGCAGGCATCTGGTCCCCCCTGCCGCAGTATATGTAGGTGAGCCAGTCGGGAAGTGGTTAATGTGTACCATTTTTTTAAAGAGGAACTGCAGTCGGCTCACATACTTTGTAATTAAAACATTTTTGCCATTGTGAAGCTTCTCTCCAACCACTTTGCATATTATTTTATATATACTGTGATTCTGCACTGGCCAAATATGCTGCCGAAATCTCCATCCACTGAGTCTGGCTGCAACCATTTTAACTGAGGCTGAAGCTGCTGCCTGTTCACTTCCTGGATTTACACAGAGGCACACCTCCTGCTCTGCAGCTCTCATTGGCTCTCTTATGACTCACTCCCCCTCTCTTCCTGGCAAACTCTCATGAAAGTGAGAGAGAGCTGTGCGCAATGTCATAAGCTTAGGCTAATGACCAGAGGAGAAACAAGAAGTGGGCTGTATAAGGTATTTACTTGAAGAAAAAAAAAATTTTACTATCCAAAGTTAAAACAACAAGGGCAGAAGATTTAATAGATGGAAAGATGAAAAAAAATTACTTAACCACTTCAATACCAGGCACTTAGACACCTTCCCGCCCAGCCCAATTTTCAGCTTTCAGCGCTGTCACAATTTGAATGACAATTGCGCGGTCATGCTACACTGTACCCAAACAAATTTTTTATCATTTTGTTCCCACAAATAGAGCTTTCTTTTGGTGGTATTTGATCACCTCTGCGGTTTTTATTTTTTGCGCAACAAAAAAGACAGAAAATTTTGAAAAAAAACACGTTTTTCTTTGTTTCTGTTAAAATTTTTTGTAAATGAGTACGTTTTCTGCTTCAATAACGGGCACTGATATGGCTGCACTGACGGGCACTGATACGGCGGCACTGATGGGCACCGATGAGGTGGCACTGATGAGGTGGCAATGACGGGCACTGATGATGGGCACTGATAGGCGGCACTGATGCGCACTGATAGGTGGCACTAATGGGCACTGATAGGTGGCACTGGTAGGTGGCACTGATGGGCACTGATAGGTGGCACCGATGGGCACTGATAGGCGGCACTGATGGGCACTCGTAGGTGGCATTGATGGGCACTCGTAGGTGGCGTTGATGGGTAGTTATGGGTGGCACTGATAGTTGGCACAGATGGGCACGGATGGGCACTGATAGGTGGACACAGATGGGCACAGATGGGCACTGACAGGTGGCACCGATGGACACTGATGGGTGGCACTGATGATTCTGATTGATGGCAGTGATGCCCCTAAGTGTGGCATTGCTGGGCATCACTGCAACATAATTGTGCCAATCAGTGCCCATTTGTGGGCACTGATTGGCACAGATTTGGCACTGACTGGGCACATGTGGATGGCCATGGGGTACATACCTGGCCATCCACATGTTGCCCTTCCCTGATGGTCCTAGTGACGATCCCTGGTGGTCCAGTGGGGTGATCTGCGGGGGGGCTGCGCTGATAAACAATCAGCGCAGACCCCCCCTGCCAGGAGAGCCGCCGATCGGCTCTCCTCTACTTGCGTCTGTCAGACGCGAGTGAGGAAGAGCCGATCAACGGCTCTTCCTATTGACAGCGTGATCAGCCGTGATTGGACACGGTTGATCACGTGGTGAAGAGCCTCCGCCGGAGGCTCTTTACCAAGATCGGTGTAGCGGTGTGTCAGACTGACACACCGATCCACCGATCACCGCGATGCGCGCCCCTGCGGGCGCACGGCGGCATGTTATCCTGAAGGACGTCATATGACGCCCAGTCAGGATAACAGAACCACCGCCCGGCCGTCAATCCGCTATAGGCCGGGCGGGAAGTGGTTAAGGTCCACAAAAAAAATTAAAATGGTTACATATACTCAGTGAAGTGACTGGCCTCAGGTGATACACAGAGATTAAACAAATCCTCCTACATAAGTTGTACCTGTTTATCTTCATTGATTTGTCCTGTACATCCATTCAAATTCCAAAATTTACACACCTTTCAGAAAGCAGGGGGTAAGGAGCTGAAGTTACACTCTACAGAGCCCAGCGAGAGCTGATTGGAGGGAAGGGACACCCCCACCTCCACCCATCCCCCCCCCCTTTCACACAGCACACAGTAACAAAGCTGAGTTTGTCAATCACAGGCTGTGTGCTGGAGCTCTCTCCCCTGTCACCTTTTTTTCCCTCTTGGTGTCACTTGTCAGAAGTAAATTATGCAGATAACAGAGGAACACCGGCGGGTGTGGAGAGGCGACTCTTTGTACATCTTGCTGCATGTATGCGTTCCTTGATCATCCGATCGAGGGCGAATACTGCTGTGCAAAATGTAAGCACATTGTTTCCCTGGAAGCCCAGGTTCTGAATCTGGGGAAGCAACTGTCAGCACTGAGAAGTCCCTCCATACTAAAGGAGAGCCAGGAACGTACACGGCAGGGGCCGGCAGGGGCCGGCACAGAGGCGGGTGGAGACAAAGAGGTGCAGGCACTAGCAAAGAGTAGATGGGTGACAGTCAGGAGGGGTAGAGGGGGAAGTGCCAGGGAGGCCGATCCAGGACTGGAGCATCCCAATAAGTACGCTCCATTGAGTGACATTGGTGAAACCAGTCAGGGACCAGCACTGCTGGGGCTGAGGGACTCTCCTAGCTGCCAGGGGAAGAACTCCTCCAGTGAGAGTGGGGGGGCAGCAAAGGGAAAGGAAAGACAGATTCTGGTGGTAGGGGACTCAATTCTTAGAAGGACAGAGAGGGCAATCTGTAACAAAGACCTGAAGCGCCGAACAGTATGTTGCCTACCGGACGCTCGGGTTCGGCACATCACGGATCTTGTGGACAGATTACTGTGAGGGGCTGGGGAAGACCCGGCTGTCATGGTGCACGTTGGCACCAATGACAAAGTCAGAGGCAGATGGAGTGTCCTAAAGAACGATTTTAGGGACTTAGGAGCTAAATTGAGGAAAAGGACCTCCAAGGTAGTATTCTCATGAATACTACCGGTACATCGAGCCACACCAGAAAGGCAGAGGGAGATTAGGGAAGTAAACAAGTGGCTGAAGAGCTAGTGTAGCAAGGAGGGGTTTGGGTTCCTGGAGGACTGGGCCGACTTCTCAGTCGGTAACCGGTACTATAGAAGGGACGGACTGCACCTAAATGAGGAGAGTGCAGATCTGCTGGGAATGAAGATGGCCAAAAAGTTAGAGGGGTTTTTAAACTAGGCGAAGGGGGGGGGGGGGTCCAGAGGCAGAGATAGCCAGCGCGGAAGATATTCCAGAGGGTAGTATTGGGGGCATTAGTGGTAGGTTAACCAAAGCACAAAATCACAAGGTGAGTATAGTAGCAAGTCCTAGTTGCAATCTCGAAACACCCAATACGAGGACAATATGCGACCGGTCTAAACTATGTGGCATGTTCACCAATGCCAGGAGCCTGGCGGACAAGATGGGTGAACTAGAGATACTGTTGTACAAGGAGGATTTGGATTTTGTGGGAATTTCAGAGACCTGGTTCAACAGCTCTCATGATTGGCTGGCAAACATTCAAGGGTATACCCTATACCGCAAGGATAGAGAGGGGAAATAGGGGGAGGGTTATGCCTTCATATCAAGAATAATGTACAAGTGAATGTGAGAGATGACATCACTGAGGGAGCTAGAGAGGATGTGGAATCCTTATGGGTAGAGCTCCAAAGGGATGAAGCTAAGGGGAAAATAATACTGGGAGTATGCTATAGGCCCCCTAACCTGAGGGAGGAAGTGGAGACGCATCTCCTATCACAAATTGGATTAGCAGCAAGGATGGGAAGTGTTATCATAATGGGGGATTTTAATTATCCAGACATAGACTGGGCGGAGGGAACCGCGCATTCATTTAAGGCTCGCCAGTTCCTTAATGTCTTGCAGGACAATTTTATGGGTCAGATGGTAGACGCACCAACTAGAAATAAAACATTACTAGATCTACTGATTACCAACAATACAGACCTGATCACAGATGTGGAAATACGGGGCAATTTAGGTAACAGCGATCACAGGTCAATTAGTTTCAGTATAAATCACACAAATAGGAAACATAAAGGGAACACAAAGACACTGAATTTCAAAAGAGCCAACTTCCCTAAACTACAAACCTTGCTAAAAGGCATAAATTGGGATAAAATATTAGGAACAAAGAATACGGAGGAGAGATGGGTTTGCTTTAAGAGCATATTAAATAAGGGCATTAGCCAATGTATCCCATTGGGTAATAAATTTAAAAGAGCGAACAAAAATCCTGGATGGCTTAACTCCAATGTAAAAATGCATATAAAAGCAAAGGAGAAGGCCTTCAAAAAATACAAGAATGAGGGATCATCCTCCGCATTCAGACTTTATAAAGAATGCAACAAGAAATGTAAGGGTGCAATTAGGACGGCTAAGATAGAACATGAAAGACACATAGCGGAGGAGAGCAAAAAAAATCCCAAGAAATTCTTTAAGTATGTAAACAGTAAAAAAGGGAGGACAGACCATATTGGCCCCATAAAGAATGAGGAAGGACATCTGGTTACAAAGGATGGGGAGATGGCGAAGGTATTGAATTTATTCTTCTCCTCAGTCTTCACGAGTGAATCGGGGGGCTTCAGTAACCAAAACTGCAGTGTTTATCCTCATGGCACAACACAGGAAGCACCTCCATGGTTAACAGAGGACAGAATTAAAATTAGACTTGAGAAACTTAACATTAATAAATCACCGGGACCAGATGGCTTGCATTTGAGGGTACTTAGGGAACTCAGTCAAGTGATTGCCAGACTGTTGTTCCCAATTTTTACAGACAGTCTACGGACTGGAATGGTACCAGCTGATTGGAGAAAAGCCAATGTAGCACCAATATTTAAAAAGGGCCCAAAATACATCCCTGGGAATTACAGACCAGTTAGCCTAACATCAATAGTATGTAAACTCTTGGAGGGGATGATAAGGGACTATATACAAGATTTTAGTAACGAGAATGTTATCATTGGTAGTAATCAGCATGGATTCATGAAGAATCGTTCTTGCCAAACCAATCTATTAATCTTCTATGAGGAGGTGAGTTGCCATCTAGATAAAGGAAGGCCCGTAGACGTGGTGTATCTGGATTTTGCAAAAGCATTTGACACAGTTCCCCATTAACATTTACTGTACAAAATAAGGTCCGTTGGCATGGACCATAGGGTGAGTACATGGATTGAAAACTGGCTACAAGGGCGAGTTCAGAGGCTGGTGATAAATGGGGAGTACTCAGAATGGTCAGGGGTGGGTAGTGGGGTTCCCCAGGGTTCTGTGCTGGGACCAATCCTATTTTATTTGTTTATAAACGACCTGGAGGATGGGGTAAACAGTTCAATCTCTGTATTTGCAGACGATACTAAGCTAAGCAGGGCAATAACTTCTCTGCAGGATGTGGAAACCTTGCAAGAAGATCTGAACAAATTAATGGGGTGGGCAACTACATGGCAAATGAGGTTCAATGTAGAAAAATGTAAAATAATGCATTTGGGTTGCAAAAATATGAATGCAATCTATACACTGGGGGGAGAACCTCTGGGGGAATCTAGGATGGAAAAGGACCTGGGGGTCCTAGTAGATGATAGGCTTAGCAATGGCATGCAATGCCAAGCTGCTGCTAATAAAGCAAACAGAATATTGGCATGCATTAAAAGCGGGATCAACTCCAGAGATAAAACGATAATTCTCCCACTTTACAAGGCTCTGGTCTGGCCGCACCTGGAGTATGCTGTCCAGTTCTGGGCACCAGTCCTCAGGAGGGATGTACTGGAAATGGAGCGAGTACAAAGAAGGGCAACAAAGCTAATAAAGGGTCTGGAGGATCTTAGTTATGAGGAAAGGTTGCGAGCGCTGAACTTATTCTCTCTGGAGAAGAGACGCTTGAGAGGGGATATGATTTCAATTTACAAATACTGTACTGGTGACTAGGGATGAGCTTCGTGTTCGAGTCGAACCCATGTTCGACTCGAACATCGGCTGTTCGACCGTCCGTCGAATTGCGAACGTTATGGGCCGTTCGCGCCAAATTCGTGTGGCGCGTCACGGCCCATAATTCACTGCGGCATCGCAGTGCATTGCTGGCTGATGATTGGCCAAGCATGCACTATGACCCGCATGCTTGGCCAATCACAGCGCCGTCAGTAGAGAGAGCTGTAATTGGCCAAAGCCAGGGTGGCTTTGGCCAATTATGGCTCAGGGGATTTAGTACACGCCCCACACTATATAAGGCCGCCTGCACGGCGGCCCTGTGTAGTGTGTTCCGGTGTGCTGATAGAGAGAGAGACAGACTGTCATTTGATTTGAGTTAGATAGATTAGGCTAGATCTGTTCCTGCTATTTACATTTAGTGCAGTGCGTCCTGCTCACAGTGTTCAGCTAGATCCGTTCCTGCTATTTACATTTAGTGCAGTGCGTCCTGCTCACAGTGTTCAGCTAGATCCGTTCCTGCTATTTACATTTAGTGCAGTGCGTCCTGCTCACAGTGTTCAGCTAGATCCGTTCCTGTTATTTACATTTAGTGCAGTGCGTCCTGCTCACAGTGTTCAGCTAGATCCGTTCCTGCTATTTACATTTAGTGCAGTCAGTGCGTCCTGCTCACAGTGTTCAGCTAGATCCGTTCCTGCTATTTACATTTAGTGCAGTGCGTCCTGCTCACAGTGTTCAGCTAGATCCGTTCCTGTTATTTACATTTAGTGCAGTGCGTCCTGCTCACAGTGTTCAGCTAGATCCGTTCCTGCTATTTACATTTAGTGCAGTCAGTGCGTCCTGCTCACAGTGTTCAGCTAGATCCGTTCCTGCTATTTACATTTAGTGCAGTGCGTCCTGCTCACAGTGTTCAGCTAGATCCGTTCCTGCTATTTACATTTAGTGCAGTGCGTCCTGCTCACAGTGTTCAGCTAGATCCGTTCCTGCTATTTACATTTAGTGCAGTGCGTCCTGCTCACAGTGTTCAGCTAGATCCGTTCCTGCTATTTACATTTAGTGCAGTGCGTCCTGCTCACAGTGTTCAGCTAGATCTGTTCCTGCTATTTACATTTAGTGCAGTGCGTCCTGCTCACAGTGTTCAGCTAGATCCGTTCCTGCTATTTACATTTAGTGCAGTGCGTCCTGCTCACAGTGTTCAGCTAGATCCGTTCCTGCTATTTACATTTAGTGCAGTCAGTGCGTCCTGCTCACAGTGTTCAGCTAGATCCGTTCCTGCTATTTACATTTAGTGCAGTGCGTCCTGCTCACAGTGTTCAGCTAGATCCGTTCCTGCTATTTACATTTAGTGCAGTCAGTGCGTCCTGCTCACAGTGTTCAGCTAGATCCGTTCCTGCTATTTACATTTAGTGCAGTGCGTCCTGCTCACAGTGTTCAGCTAGATCCGTTCCTTCTATTTACATTTAGTGCAGTCAGTGCGTCCTGCTCACAGTGTTCAGCTAGATCCGTTCCTGCTATTTACATTTAGTGCAGTGCGTCCTGCTCACAGTGTTCAGCTAGATCTGTTCCTGCTATTTACATTTAGTGCAGTGCGTCCTGCTCACAGTGTTCAGCTAGATCCGTTCCTGCTATTTACATTTAGTGCAGTCAGTGCGTCCTGCTCACAGTGTTCAGCTAGATCCGTTCCTGCTATTTACATTTAGTGCAGTGCGTCCTGCTCACAGTGTTCAGCTAGATCCGTTCCTGCTATTTACATTTAGTGCAGTCAGTGCGTCCTGCTCACAGTGTTCAGCTAGATCCGTTCCTGCTATTTACATTTAGTGCAGTGCGTCCTGCTCACAGTGTTCAGCTAGATCCGTTCCTGCTATTTACATTTAGTGCAGTGCGTCCTGCTCACAGTGTTCAGCTAGATCCGTTCCTGCTATTTACATTTAGTGCAGTCAGTGCGTCCTGCTCACAGTGTTCAGCTAGATCCGTTCCTGCTATTTACATTTAGTGCAGTGCGTCCTGCTCACAGTGTTCAGCTAGATCCGTTCCTGCTATTTACATTTAGTGCAGTCAGTGCGTCCTGCTCACAGTGTTCAGCTAGATCTGTTCCTGCTATTTACATTTAGTGCAGTGCGTCCTGCTCACAGTGTTCAGCTAGATCTGTTCCTGCTATTTACATTTAGTGCAGTCAGTGCGTCCTGCTCACAGTGTTCAGCTAGATCCGTTCCTGCTATTTACATTTAGTGCAGTGCGTCCTGCTCACAGTGTTCAGCTAGATCCATTCCTGTTATCTTCCTACTGACAGGCAGGCTTGTCTGGTTACAGTATATAAAGCTACCTGAAGAAAATTACAGGTGTTCTATCCCAGCTTAGTGCAGCTACAGGCCATTAGTATGTCTGGAAGGCCAAGAAGGAGAGGCAGACAGTCACAAGCCAATAAGAGAGGGCAAGCAGGCTCTGTGTCTAGTGCTGGTCGTGGAGACGGTGCATCCTCATCAGCACGTGGCCATGGGACACGCTTGGCCTTTTTTTCGGCAGCTGGCCGTGTTGAGCCGCAACATGCGGAAGACTTGGTCGAGTGGATGACCAAGCCGTCCTCATCCTCTTCATCCTCTCTCACCCATGCCCAGGGTGCTTTGTCTGGCAAAGCAGCGGCCTCTTCCCTCAGCTCAATGTCATCAGTGACTCCTTCCTTAGCTCCACCATGTCCTCCTGAGGATTCCCTCGAACTGTTTGACCACAGTGTTGGGTACATGCTCCAGGAGGATGCCCAGCGTTTGGAAGGCTCTGATGATGATACTGAGCTCGATGAAGGCAGTAACATGAGCACGGACAGAGGGGGTGCCCAAGAAGGACAGCAATCTGGCAGTCATGCTCCCCCTGCTGCAGCATACTGCCAGGTTTGCTCCAGTGATGAGGAGGGAGGGGATGATGAGGTCACTGACTCAACGTGGGTGCCTGATAGGAGAGAGGAGGAGGAGGAGGAGGCGGCACATCACCAACGAGGCAGGATGCCCTCCAGGGGCCAGCCTAAGGGCAGCACATTGACTGCATCACACCCCAAAGCTCCACATGTGCAGGGCGCTGCAGTCTCTGCGCGTTATTCAAAAAGTTCTTTGGTGTGGGCCTTTTTTGAGACGAGTGCATCAGATCGCACCGCTGCTATTTGCAACATATGTCTCAAGCGTATCTCGCGTGGCCAAAACATCTCCCGCTTGGGTACCACATGCTTGACCAGACATATGTTGACCTGCCATGCAGTTCGTTGGCAAGCATATCTAAAAGACCCACACCAAAGAACAAAGAGGATCTCTCCTTGCTCCTCATCAGCTGAGATTTCCAACCCCACTAGACCTTCAGTCCTCTCTGAGACCTGCAGTGAGAGGAATGAAGGTGTAGAATTAGGTGTGTCACAGCCAAGTACTTGTGGGCAATCTGCTTTTTGTACACCGAAGTCAGATTGTACCAGGCAGATTTCCCTGCCCCAGCTGCTGCACCGCCGAAAGAAGTTTGCTCCCAGCCATCCACATGCCCAGCGGTTGAATGCTAGCTTGGCAAAATTGCTAGCACTTCAACTGCTGCCTTTTCAGTTGGTAGACTCTGCCCCCTTCCGTGAGTTTGTGGAATGTGCGGTTCCTCAGTGGCAGGTACCCAAACGCCACTTTTTCTCACGGAAGGCGATTCCGGCTCTCTACCGGCATGTGGAAGGCAATGTCCATGCCTCGCTGGACAGGGCGGTCAGCGGTAAGGTGCATATTACCGCTGACTCATGGTCCAGCAGGCATGGACAGGGACGTTACCTAAGTTTCACGGCGCATTGGGTGACTCTGCTGGCAGCTGGGAAGGATGCAGGACAAGGTGCAGTAGTGTTGGAGGTTGTTCCGCCACCACGCCTCCAAAATGCTGATTGTGACACACCTCTCTCCTCCACCCCCTCCTCTTCTTCTTCCTCCATGGCCTCTTCCTCGGAACCAGCGGTGCTCCGTCGGCGTTCAAGGGGCTACGGAAGTACGCAGGCCAAAAGATGCCATGCGGTGCTTGAGCTGGTGTGCTTGGGGGACAGGAGCCACACTGGGGCAGAGGTTCTGTCAGCTCTGCAGGGGCAGGTTCAGAGGTGGTTGACGCCACGCCAACTTAAGGCAGGGATGGTGGTTTGCGACAATGGCACCAACCTCCTCTCTGCCCTCCGACAGGGACAACTGACCCATGTGCCCTGTTTGGCTCACGTCCTTAACTTGGTGGTGCAGCGGTTCTTGGGCAGGTACCCGGGCTTACAGGATGTCCTGAGGCAGGCCAGGAAAGTCTGTGTGCATTTCCGCCGGTCATATAATGCCAGTGCTCGGCTGACGGACCTCCAAAAGGAGTTTAACCTGCCCAAGAACCGCCTAATCTGTGACATGCCCACCAGGTGGAACTCAACGTTGGCCATGCTGCAGCGGCTGCACACGCAGCAGAGGGCCATCAATGAGTACCTGTGCGACTATGGCACCAGGACAGGGTCAGGGGACCTTGGTTTTTTTTCCCCACGCCAGTGGGCCATGATCAGGGATGCATGCACTGTCCTGTCACCATTCGAGGAGGCCACGAGGATGGTGAGCACTGACAGTGCATGCATCAGTGACACTGTCCCCCTTGTCCACCTGTTGGAGCACACGCTGCGTGGAATAATGGACAGGGCACTTGAGGCAGAACAGAGGCAGGAAGAGGAGGACTTCCTTAGCTCTCAAGGCCCCCTTTATCCAGACAGTGTTCCTGCGTGCCCGCCGATCACACAGGAAGAGGACGAGGAGGAGGAGGAGGAGGAGGAAGATTGTGTCAGTATGGAGGTGGAGCCTGGCACTCAGCATCAGCAGTCTTTAAGGGATCAGTCCCAAGGAACACATGGACTTGTACGTGGCTGGGAGGAGGTGGCTGCGGACGTTGTTGTCCTTAGTGACCCAGAGGACTCCGGACCGAATGCCTCAGCAAACCTATGCTGCATGGCCTCCCTGATCCTGCAAAGCCTGCGTAAGGATCCTCGTATTCGTGGTATCAAGGAGAAGGACCAATACTGGCTGGCAACCCTCCTTGATCCACGTTACAAGGGTAAGGTTGCGGACCTTATCTTGCCATCGCAGAGGGAGCAGAGGATGAAACATCTTCGGGAGGCCTTGCAGAAAGGTCTGTGCAACGCGTTCCCAGAGACTGGGAGGTTACAAACTCCTGTTTCTGGACAACGTGTTGCTGAGGCTTCGGTCAGTCAAAGAAGGAGCGGTGGAGAAGGTGGCCGTCTGACCGATGCGTTCAGACAATTTTTTGGTCCGCAGCCCCAAGGTATGATCGGTTCCAGCAACAATCGCCAGCGTCTGTTTTACATGGTGCAGGAATACCTAGGGGCAAGATCAGACTTGGACACCTTTCCCACCGAAAATCCTCTGGGTTACTGGGTCTTGAGGATGGATCACTGGCCAGAGCTTGCACAGTATGCAATTGAGCTACTGGCCTGTCCTGCATCCAGCGTTCTTTCGGAACGCACATTCAGTGCTGCTGGAGGCGTGGTAATCGATCACAGGGTGCGTCTGTCCACCGACTCGGTCGATCGGCTGACCTTCATAAAAATGAATCAGTCTTGGATCACCACCAGCTACCAAGCACCTGATGCTGATGTAACCGAATAATTTTTTTTGAAATCTCAGATCCCTTCAAAGACTGCCTATGCTGATGCTGAGTGACTATCCCTGAGTAATTATCCTCTTCCTCCTCAATCATCACGCTGATAGCTTGTAAGAACATTTTTGGTTCTGGGCGCCACCACCAGTGCCTAAGGCACAATTTTTCAGCCCCTGTTTAACCACTTGACGACCGCCTCACGCCGATGTACGTCGGCAAAGTGGCACGGACAGGCAAAATCACGTACAGGGTACGTGATTTGCCTTCCGCGGGTGGGGGGTCCGATCGGACCCCCCCCCCGGTGCCCGAGGCGGTCGTCGTTTGTCCAGCGGCGATCGGTGGTGAGGGGGAGACCATCCGTTCGTGGCCCCCCCCTCGCGATCGCCGCCGGCCAATCGAATCATTCCTTTGCTGCTGTATGCTAAACAGCAGCAAAGGAAATGATGTCATCTCTCCTCGGCTCGGTAATTTCCGTTCCGGCCCGAGGAGAGAAGACATCAATGTGAGTGCACCAACACACACACACACAGTAGAACATGCCAGGCACACAAAACACCCCGATCCCCCCCCCGATCGCCCCCCGATCCCCCCCCAATCACCCCCCCCCCCGTCACAAACTGACACCAGCAGTTTTTTTTTTTTTTTTCTGATTACTGCATAGTGTCAGTTTGTGACAGTTACAGTGTTGGGACAGATACTGTTACCCCCCTTTAGGTCTAGGGTACCCCCCTAACCCCCCCTAATAAAGTTTTAACCCCTTGATCACCCCCTGTCACCAGTGTCACTAAGCGATCATTTTTCTGATCGCTGTATTAGTGTCGCTGGTGACGCTAGTTAGGGACATAAATATTTAGGTTCGCCGTCAGCGTTTTATAGCGTCAGGGAACCCCATACACTACCGAATAAATGTTTTAACCCCTTGATTGCCCCCTAGTTAACCCTTTCACCACTGATCACCGTATAACCGTTACGGTTGACGCTGGTTAGTTTGTTTATTTTTTATAGTGTCAGGGCACCCACCGTTTATTACCGAATAAAGGTTTAGCCCCCTGATCGCCCGGCGGTGATATGCGTCGCCCCAGGCAGCGTCAGATTAGCGCCAGTACCGCTAACACCCACGCACGCAGCATACACCTCCCTTAGTGGTATAGTATCTGAACGCATCAATATCTGATCCGATCAGATCTATACTAGCGTCCCCAGCAGTTTAGGGTTCCCAAAAACGCAGTGTTAGCAGGATCAGCCCAGATACCTGCTAGCACCTGCGTTTTGCCCCTCCGCCCGGCCCAGCCCAGCCCACCCAAGTGCAGTATCGATCGATCACTGTCACTTACAAAAGACTAAACGCATAACTGCAGCGTTCGCAGAGTCAGGCCTGATCCCTGCGATCGCTAACAGTTTTTTTGGTAGTATTTTGGTGAACTGGCAAGCACCAGCCCCAGGCAGGGTCAGGTTAGCGCCAGTACCGCTAACACCCACGCACGCAGCATACGCCTCCCTTAGTGGTATAGTATCTGAACGGATCAATATCTGATCCGATCAGATCTATACTAGTGTCCCCAGCAGTTTAGGGTTCCCAAAAACGCAGTGTTAGCGGAATCAGCCCAGATACCTGCTAGCACCTGCGTTTTGCCCCTCCGCCCGGCCCAGCCCACCCAAGTGCAGTATCGATCGATCACTGACACTTACAAAACACTAAATGCATAACTGCAGCGTTCGCAGAGTCAGGCCTGATCCCTGCGATCGCTAACAGTTTTTTTGGTAGTATTTTGGTGAACTGGCAAGCACCAGCCCCAGGCAGCGTCAGGTTAGCGCCAGTACCACTAACACCCACGCACGCACTGTACACCACCCTTAGTGGTATAGTATCTGAACGGATCAATATCTGATCCGATCAGATCTATACTAGCATCCCCAGCAGTTTAGGGTTCTCACAAACGCAGTGTTAGCGGGATCAGCCCAGATACCTGCTAGCACCTGCGTTTTGCCCCTCCGCCCGGCCCAGCCCAGCCCACCCAAGTGCAGTATCGATCGATCACTGTCACTTACAAAAGACTAAAACGCATAACTGCAGCGTTCGCAGAGTCAGGCCTGATCCCTGCGATCGCCAACAGATTTTTTGGTAGCGTTTTGGTGAACTGGCAAGCACCAGCGGCCTAGTACACCCCGGTCGTAGTCAAACCAGCACTGCAGTAACACTTGGTGACGTGGCGAGTCCCATAAGTGCAGTTCAAGCTGGTGAGGTGGCAAGCACAAGTAGTGTCCCGCTGCCACCAAAAAGACAAACACAGGCCCGTCGTGCCCATAGTGCCCTTCCTACTGCATTCGCCAATCCTAATTGGGAACCCACCGCTTCTGCAGCGCCCGTACTTCCCCCATTCACATCCCCAACCAAATGCAGTCGGCTGCATGAGAGGCATTTTCTTTATGTCCTCCCGAGTACCCCTACCCAGCGAACGCCCCCAAAAAAGATATTGTGTCTGCAGCTAGCGCGGATATAGGCGTGACACCCGCTATTATTGTCCCTCCTGTCCTGACAATCCTGGTCTTTGCATTGGTGAATGTTTTGAACGCTACCATGCACTAGTTGAGTATTAGCGTAGGGTACAGCATTGCACAGACTAGGCACACTTTCACAGGGTCTCCCAAGATGCCATCGCATTTTGAGAGACCCGAACCTGGAACCGGTTTCAGTTATAAAAGTTAGTTACAAAAAAAGTGTAAAAAAAAAAAATATATATATATATATAAAATAAAAAAAAATAGTTGTCGTTTTATTGTTCTCTCTCTCTCTATTCTCTCTATTGTTCTGCTCTTTTTTACTGTATTCTATTCTGCAATGTTTTATTGTTATTATGTTTTATCATGTTTGCTTTTCAGGTATGCAATTTTTTATACTTTACCGTTTACTGTGCTTTATTGTTAACCATTTTTTTGTCTTCAGGTACGCCATTCACAACTTTGAGTGGTTATACCAGAATGATGCCTGCAGGTTTAGGTATCATCTTGGTATCATTCTTTTCAGCCAGCGGTCGGCTTTCATGTAAAAGCAATCCTAGCGGCTAATTAGCCTCTAGACTGCTTTTACAAGCCGTGGGAGGGAATGCCCCCCCCCCACCGTCTTCCGTGTTTTTCTCTGGCTCTCCTGTCTCAACAGGGAACCTGAAAATGCAGCCGGTGATTCAGCCAGCTGACCATAGAGCTGATCAGAGACCAGAGTGGCTCCAAACATCTCTATGGCCTAAGAAGCCGGAAGCTACGAGCATTTTATGACTTAGATTTCGCTGGATGTAAATAGCGCCATTGGGAAATTGGGGAAGCATTTTATCACACCGATCTTGGTGTGGTCAGATGCTTTGAGGGCAGAGGAGAGATCTAGGGTCTAATAGACCCCAATTTTTTCAAAAAAGAGTACCTGTCACTACCTATTGCTATCATAGGGGATATTTACATTCCCCGAGATAACAATAAAAATGATTAAAAAAAAATAAAAATGAAAGGAACAGTTTAAAAATAAGATAAAAAAGCAAAAAAATAATAAAGAAAAAAAAAAAAAAAAAAAAAGCACCCCTGTCGCCCCCTGCTCTCGCACTAAGGCGAACGCAAGCGGCGGTCTGTCGTCAAACGTAAACAGCAATTGCACCATGCATGTGAGGTATCACCGCGAAGGTTAGATCGAGGGCAGTAATTTTTGCAGTAGACCTCCTCTGTAAATCTAAAGTGGTAACCTGTAAAGGCTTTTAAAGGCTTTTAAAAATGTATCTATTTTGTTGCCACTGCACGTTTGTGCGCAATTGTAAAGCATGTCATGTTTGGTATCCATGTACTCGGCCTAAGATCATCTTTTTTATTTCATCAAACATTTGGGCAATATAGTGTGTTTTAGTGCATTAAAATTTAAAAAAGTGTGTTTTTTCCCCAAAAAATGCGTTTGAAAAATCGCTGCGCAAATACTGTGTGAAAAAAAAAAATGAAACACCCACCATTTTAATCTGTAGGGCATTTGCTTTAAAAAAATATATTTGGGGGTTCAAAGTAATTTTCTTGCAAAAAAAAAAAAAACTTTTTCATGTAAACAATAAGTGTCAGAAAGGGCTTTGTCTTCAAGTGGTTAGAAGAGTGGGTGATGTGTGACATAAGCTTCTAAATGTTGTGCATAAAATGCCAGGACAGTTCAAAACCCCCCCAAATGACCCCATTTTGGAAAGTAGACACCCCAAGCTATTTGCTGAGAGGCATGTCGAGTCCATGGAATATTTTATATTGCGACACAAGTTGCGGGAAAGAGACAATTTTTTTTTTTTTTTGCACAAAATTGTCACTAAATGATATATTGCTCAAACATGCCATGGGAATATGTGAAATTATACCCCAAAATACATTCTGCTGCTTCTCCTGAGTACGGGGATACCACATGTGTGAGACTTTTTGGGAGCCTAGCCGCGTACGGAACCCCGAAAACCAAGCACCGCCTTCAGGCTTTCTAAGGGCGTGAATTTTTGATTTCTCTCTTGACTGCTTATCACAGTTTCGGAGACCATGGAATGCCCAGGTGGCACAAACCCCCCCCAAATGACCCCATTTTGGAAAGTAGACACCCCAAGC
Source organism: Lithobates septentrionalis (assembly GCA_037952835.1). NCBI lineage: Eukaryota > Metazoa > Chordata > Amphibia > Anura > Ranidae > Lithobates > Lithobates septentrionalis. Next base: position 2,288,468 of record JBBDGP010000955.1, read on the forward strand.
TATTTGATGAGAGGTATAGTGAGTATTTTGCAGACCTCACTTTTTGTCACAAAGTTTTAAAAATTGAAAAAAGAAAAAAAAAAAAAGTTTTTTCTTGTCTTTCTTCATTTTCAAAAACAAATGAGAGCTGCAAAATACTCACCATGCCTCTCAGCAAATAGCTTGGGGTGTCTACTTTCCAAAATGGGGTCATTTGGGGGGGTTTTCTGCCACCTGGGCATTCCATGGCCTCCGAAACTGTGATAGGCAGTGAAGAGTGAAATCAAAAATTTTCACCCTTAGAAATCCTGAAGGCGGTGATTGGTTTTCGGGGTCCCGTACACGGCTAGGCTCCCAAAAAGCCCCACACATGTGGTATCCCCGTACTCAGGAGAAGTAGCTAAATGTATTTTGGGGTGCAATTCCACATAGGCCCATGGCCTGTGTGAGCAATATATCATTTAGTGACAACTTTTTGTAAATATTTTTTTTTTATTTTTTTTTTTTTTTTTTGTCATTATTCAATCACTTGGGACAAAAAAAATAAATATTCAATGGGTTCAACATGCCTCTCAGCAATTTCCTTGGGGTGTCTACTTTCCACAATGGGGTCATTTGGGGGGGGTTTGTACTGCCCTGCCATTTTAGCACCTCAAGAAATGACATAGGCAGTCATAAACTAAAAGCTGTGTAAATTACAGAAAATGTACCCTAGTTTGTAGACGCTATAACTTTTGCGCAAACCAATAAATATACGCTTATTGACATTTTTTTTACCAAAAACATGTGGCCGAATACATTTTGGCCTAAATGTATGACTAAAATTGAGTTTATTGGATTTTTTCTATAACAAAAAGTAGAAAATATCATTTTTTTTCAAAATTTTCGGTCTTTTTCCATTTATAGCGCAAAAAATAAAAACCGCAGAGGTGATCAAATACCATCAAAAGAAAGCTCTATTTGTGGGAAGAAAAGGACGCAAATTTCGTTTGGGTACAGCATTGCATGACCGCGCAATTAGCAGTTAAAGCGACGCAGTGCCAAATTGGAAAAAGACCTCTGGTCCTTAGGCAGCATAATGGTCCGGGGCTCAAGTGGTTAACAGGGGCGTGTAATTACAATTTTTGATGTAATACTTTGCAGCAGGGCTCGTTCCTGCATTCCAACTAGAGTGTCTGTGAGGGGTTGCAGTGTTGTGGCACCAGCACCAGTGCCTAAGGCCCAATTTTTCTGCCCCTGTCTAACAGGGGCGTGTAATTACAATTTTTGATGCAATACTTTGCAGCAGGGCTCGTTCCTGCATTCCAACTAGAGTGTCTGTGAGGGGTTGCAGTGTTGTGGCACCAGCACCAGTGCCTAAGGCCCAATTTTTCTGCCCCTGTCTAACAGGGGCGTGTAATTACAATTTTTGATGCAATACTTTGCAGCAGGGCTCGTTCCTGCATTCCAACTAGAGTGTCTGTGAGGGGTTGCAGTGTTGTGGCACCAGCACCAGTGCCTAAGGCCCAATTTTTCTGCCCCTGTCTAACAGGGGCGTGTAATTACAATTTTTGATGCAATACTTTGCAGCAGGGCTCGTTCCTGCATTCCAACTAGAGTGTCTGTGAGGGGTTGCAGTGTTGTGGCACCAGCACCAGTGCCTAAGGCCCAATTTTTCTGCCCCTGTCTAACAGGGGCGTGTAATTACAATTTTTGATGCAATACTTTGCAGCAGGGCTCGTTCCTGCATTCCAACTAGAGTGTCTGTGAGGGGTTGCAGTGTTGTGGCACCAGCACCAGTGCCTAAGGCCCAATTTTTCTGCCCCTGTCTAACAGGGGCGTGTAATTACAATTTTTGATGCAATACTTTGCAGCAGGGCTCGTTCCTGCGTTCCAACTAGAGTGTATGTGAGGGGTTGCAGTGTTGTGGCACCAGTACCAGTGCCTAAGGCCCAATTTTTCTGCCCCTGTCTAACAGGGGCGTGTAATTACAATTTTTGATGCAATACTTTGCAGCAGGGCTCGTTCCTGCGTTCCAACTAGAGTGTCTGTGAGAGGTTGCAGTGTTGTGGCACCAGCACCAATGCCTAAGGCCTAATTTTTCAGCTCCTGTTCAACAGGGGCATGTAATTACAATTCTTGATCTAATATTTCACAGCAGGGCCCTGTGAGGGCTTACAGTGTTGTGGCCACAGCAACACCTAAGGCCCAAATTTCTGCTGAGTATATAGGGCAGGACCCTACTTTCAAACATCTAACTTACAAACGACTCCTACTTGCAAACGGAAGGAGACAACAGGAAGTGAGATGAAATCTACCCCTAGGAAGGGAAATTCTCTCCTGTAAGAGTTAATATGGGAAAACAATTTCTCCTTTCCACTGATGCTTTCCAATCCTTGTTCCACAAAAAAACCCAAATTTTCAAAAAACATTTTTCATTGGGACAAAAAAGTGAGGTGAAATCTTCTGAAGAGGAGGAAAGACAGCAAAACAAATGTCACAGGGGTGATAACCCTTCCCTATGTTTTCCAAAAAGCTTAAAAAAGATTTTTTGGCTGGAGCTAAACACGTTAAAAATGTACCCGTTCAAAATTACAAAGAGATTCTACTTAACAACAAACCTACAGTCCCTGTCTTGTTTGCACCGCCTGTATACTGCTGTTCAGAGTATATAGGGCCTGGTGGCCCCACACCTTTCCTTATTTTAATTTGGGTGCGGGGTTCCCCTTAATATCCATACAAGACCCAAAGGGCCTGGTAATGGACTGGGGGGTACCCATGCCGTTTGTCTCACCGATTTTCATCCATATTGCCATGACCCGACATTACATTAAACCCGCAAGCAGTTTTAAATGAGATTTTTTCCTTTAAAAATGACATTTGGTGCAGGGACTGTTCTAAACACGGGAAACACGCGTCACTTTACAGGCATACTATAGACACCCCCCAGGTACGATATTTAAAGGAATATTTCACTTTTTTTTTTTTACTTTAAGCATCATTAAAATCACTGCTCCCGAAAAAACGGCCGTTTTTAAAAGTTTTTTTTGCATTGATACATGTCCCCTGGGGTAGGACCCGGGTCCCCAAACCCTTTTTCGGACAATACCATGCAAATTAGCCTTTAAAATGAGCACTTTTGATTTCGAACGTTCGAGTCCCATAGACGTCAATGGGGTTCTAACGTTCGTGCAAACTTTCGGTCCGTTCGCGGGTTCTGGTGCGAACCGAACCGGGGGGTGTTCGGCTCATCCCTACTGGTGACCCCACAATAGGGATAAAACTTTTCGCAGAAGAGAGTTTAATGAGACTTGTGGCCACTCATTACAATTAGAAGAAAAGAGGTTTAACCCTAAACTACGTAGAGGGTTCTTTACTGTAAGAGCGGCAAGGATGTGGAATTCCCTTCCACAGGCGGTGGTCTCAGCGGGGAGCATTGATAGCTTCAAGAAACTATTAGATAATCACCTGAATGACCGCAACATACAGGATATACAATGTAATACTGACAGACTTTGATGTCTTTTTTCAACCTCACCTACTATGTAACTATGTAACAGAATATTAGAAATTTAGAAATCCAGAAACGTAGTGCTCTGGATTGAGACAAGTACACAGTATAGAGGGATATGCTTTGTTCTTATTTCTTGTCTGAGATTTACAACCATTTTAACAGCCGTTGACCAAGGCTTGGTAAAGCAGAACTAAAGTTACGTTGTCACTAAATACAAGCAGGCAGGCCCTTTATTTCAGAAGAAACATGCAATGTCTCCTCTGCAATAAAATACACCTATTTACCTGCTCGCAGTGTTTTCCGGCATGTAAACTGAGCCTCGCATATGCAGCTCAGCTTACTTCAGAGGCGTGGTCCCTGTGTGCCGGGATGTCTGACTCCTGTGCGGGAGTGATGTCATCCTGCGCCAGCCTATGAAGACAGTTGAAGACTAGCACCCAGAAGAAGATGCCGGTGCCAGCGAGTGATGGGGACCATTAAAGGAAAGGTAAGTAAAGCTCTGATTGAATACATGTTGCCAGCATGTTGCATGTTATATGCAGTGCCCTGAAAAAGTATTCATACCCCTTGAAATTTTCCACAGCGCAGCTTACTTCACCAGCTCTACATTGAACGACCAGAATTTATACAGCTTGTCTGAGCTTTCAGAAAGCAGGGGGTAAGGAGCTGAAGTCACACTCTGCAGAGCCCAGTGAGAGCTGATTGGAGGGAAGGGACACCCCCCACTTCACACAGCACACAGTAACAGAGCTGTGGCTGTCAATCACAGGCTGCGTGCTGGAGCTCCCTCCTCTGTCACCTTTTTTTTCTCTTGGTGTCAGGAAAACTTGTCAGAAGTGACTCATAGTAATAGCAGAGGAAAGAGGCAGCAGGCAGAAATGACACTTAGTGCTCTGGATTGAGAGAAGTACACACTATAGAGGGATATGCTTTTTTCATATTTCATGTCTGAGGTTTACAAACGCAGAAATGTGAACTGAACACGTATTACAGTTTTCCCATTTAAACCTCTCGACAAGCACTATGAAATATAACGTGATGTACCAGCCAGACAATCATTCTCCGATAAAGTGGAAATATGGCGAGACTTTCTCTTCATTGTGCTAGGATTATAAAGTCAGAAGCAAATTTCACAGTTCAACAACCTAATAACTTTTTGCATTTCTCGTCATCAAGATAAAACTGAAAATTTCTCACACTGGGAGGGATGTTCAGTGATGTATTTATCTGCTATGATTAGATACACTTTAAATCTAATTTTCTGCTGAATAAAATAAACTTTGAAGTTCCAAGACCTTCATCCCCTTTATATAATCTCATATTCCTTATCTGAATTGTTTCCAGTTTATGATACCGTTTCTCTAATAAGGTGATTTGAACTTTAGTCCGGATTGTACGAACGTTCAGGAGAACGGCGGCGTGTGGGCGAGATTATAGCCCCCATCTTAAAAAAAAAAAATCATACCATACACGGTCCATTGGGTTATTATTGATATGGGAGCGCTAAACGTCCTAAGGAACCCGAGCCATTAGAGCTAGTTATCAATCTGAAAGCGGTACATGCAGGGCCCCCCCCAAGACATTGTGCTGCCTGCGATCAAGAATGACATGCTGCCCCCCCCCCCCAAAAAAAATCACGCCCACCAAAAGGCCCCCACATCCATTATTTTATATCATGATAACTAAAGAGGACCTGTCATAGCTCTATACATGTATATCCCCGAATGACAGCTACATCGCAGATCTGCTTTGCCCGGAGGCCGTCAATAGACGTCCTCCCCTTTGCGCGCTGGTCACGTCCCCCTGAAGGGCGCGCGCTGTGATCACCGAGTCAATGAGATCCCAACCCCTTACCACGTGATCAGCAATCGGTAATCGTTTTTTTTTTTTTTTCTTCTCACGCTGATAGCGTGAGAAGAAAAAAAAGCCGATCACTGGCTTCTGTTGAAGGGACATCGATCCCGAAGAGGAAGAGGCAAAGCCGCCTCATATGTGCCCACCAGTACCACCTGCCAGTGCCACGTATCAGTGTCCACATGGCCCACCAATCAGTGCCCACAGTGCCTAAAATTCAGTGCCCACCAGTACATAAGTGCCAGCAATCAGTGCCACCTATCAATGCCCACCAGTGGTGCCAATCAGTGCCTCATCAGTGCCACCTAGCAGTGCTGCCTATCAGTGTCACTTACCAGTGCCGATCAGTGCCCATCACTGCCACCCATCAGTGCCCATCACTGCCACCCATCAGTGCCCATCAGTGCCAGCTATTAGTGCCACCTATTAGTGCCCTTCAGTGCCACCTATCAATGCCCATCAGTGCCGCCCATCAGTGCCACCCATCAGTGCCACCTCTCAGTGCCCACCAATGCTACCTATCAGTGCCCACCAGTGCCATCTATTAGTGCCCACCAGTGCCACCTTATCAGTGCCCATCAGTGTCACCTTATCAGTGCCCATCAGTGCAGCTTCATCAGCATACATCAATGAAGGAGAAAAATTACCTGTTTGGAAAAATTTATTAACAAAATATAAAACGATTTTGTATTTTTTTTTTTTTTTAAATTGGTCTTTTTTAATTTGTTTAACAAAAAATAAAAAACCGCAGAGGTGATCAAATGCCACCAAAAGAAAGCTCTATTTGTGGGAAAAAAAATGATAAAAATTTCATTTGGGTACAGTGTTATATGACCGCGCAATTGTCGTTCAAAGAGTGACAGCACTAAAAGATGAAAATTGGTCTGGGCAGGAGGGGGGTTTAGGTGCCCAGGAAGCAAGTGGATATAGAAGTATAAAGAGGACCTGTCATGGCTCTATACATGTATATAGGAATATAAAGAGGACCTGTCATGGCACTATCCATGTATAGGAGTATAAAGAGGACCTGTCATGGCACTATCCATGTATAGGAGTATAAAGAGGACCTGTCATGGCACTATCCATGTATAGGAGTATAAAGAGGACCTGTCATGGTTGTTTACAAGTATAGGTGTATTATGAGGGCCTCTTATGGTTCTATACATGTATATAGGAGTATAAAAGGACCTGTGCGTGGCCGACGGCCACAATGTCTGCCGGCCACCCGTGATCACTCCACAGAGAGCCAGAACGGGGATCTGATAATGTAAACAGACAGATCCCCGTTCTGACAGATCTACTGTTCCTAGTGATTGGGAACAGTGATCTCTCTCCTCCTCCAGTCAGTCCCATCCCCCCACAGTTAGAAACACCTCCTAGGGAACACATTTAGACCCTTGATCGCCCACTAGTGTTAACCCCTTCCCTGCCAGTGACATTTAAACAGTAATCAGTGCATTTTGTTTAGCACAGATCGCGGTATAAATGTCAATGGTCCCAAAAATGTGTAAAAAGTGTCCGATCTGCCCACTGCAATGTTGCAGTCTCACTAAAAATCACAGATCACCGCAAAAAAATATAATAATAAAAATTCCATAAATATGTCCCCTATTTTGTAGACGCTATAACTTTTGCGCAAACTAATCAACGTACGCCAATTGTGTTGTTTTTTTTTTACCAAAAATATGTAGAAGAATACATATTGGCCTAAACTGATAAGGAATGTATTTGTTTTTATTTTTTTGGGGATATTTATTATAGCAAAAGTATAAAATAATACGTTTTGTTTCAAAATTGTCCCTCTTTTTTTGTTTATAGCGCAAAAAATAAAAACCACAGTGGTGATCAAATACCACCAAAAGAAAGCTCTATTTGTGGGAAAAAAAATGACAGTGTCACACGACCGCCCAATGGTCAGGTAAATGAATGCAGTGCCCTATCGCAAAAAAATGGCCTGGTCATGAAGGGGGGGGGGGGGTCAACCTTTCCGGAGAGGAAGTGGTTAAAGTGCGATGAAAACGCACTATGCATTTCTAATTTTTAAGCGAACCAAAAGAAAGCTCTATTTGTGGGGAAAAAAGGGACATCAATTTTGTTTGGGTACAACGCCGCACGACCGCACAATTGTCAGTTACAGCGACGCAGTGCCGTATAGCAAAAAAAAATGGCCTTGCCATTAGACATGTGTGCCGTCAATAAATTAGTTTTTTTTGGTTCTGTTCCGTTTCGTATTAGAATTAATTCGTATTTCGTAATTCGTGTCTGAAATTCAATTTTGATTCGTACGAAATACGAATTTTAGTTTCGTTAACTTTTCGTAACAATTACGAATGTTCGTTATGATGAATTTATCATTATGAGGGGCTCCCACCATCCCTGTGCTGTGCTGACTTCCTGGGGTTTTAACTTTAAGGTTCGTTAACTCTTCGTAACAATTACGAATGTTCGTTAGGAATTTGGATCCGAAATTTGGAAATGAAATTTCGTACAAAATTCGGAAGCATAGCAATTCGTATTTCAGATCCTCCCGAATGTATGAATTTATGGAAATCCGTACGAATTTTCGATTCGTACAAAACTAATCACACATGTCTACCAGTGGTCATTAAGGGGGCAAATCCTCCGGGGCTGAAGTAGTTCTGAAGTCTTACAGAACTCACCGCAGCCAAATTATAAAGCTTGCTATTGACAAGCTATAATTCCTCTTTTAGGCAGTTTGATAAATGAGGCCCGCTGTTGTACAGAGTAGGTGTGTGGTCAGCTGTCTGTCTGCATTCCAAACTCACCAGCTCCTGTATTCATGGGACAAAATAGCCTTTGACCTTTTTCACGGGTTTGACCCATTACTCTTTTTATTGGCCCCTGTGGACAGCCAATGACGTATGAGATCACCTCCTGGCTCCTCTATGGCTCAGTCCACTGACTGTTTAGAAGACTGGCTCAAGCCACAGGATGGTCAGCCTATCTAATCTAGCAAGGTCACAGGGTGTTCCTGGGGAGGCCATCCATCCAAAGGATCAGTCTATATATAGATAAGAATTTCAGGAACACTTGTGTACATTCGGCATCTCCACACCCTCTTGTCAAAAAGACTTTCCTAACAATATCTGCATTCTTTGAACCCTTCTAGAGAGGGGTTTATACAACGCTTAAAATGTTAGATCACCTTTGCAGAAAAAATTTAAAGGCAAACTAACACCAGACGCCCTCCCCACTCCCCGGTTCCTGCTGTACTTACCTCCGGGGTTGCTGAGCTGCACCCCCCAGCCGGTCTGGCAGTCTGGAGATTTGAAATCCCTGCTTTTCTCTGTGCTGCACTTTCAAGATGGACCAGATCAATTCACTGTGATGGCACTGACCAATCAGAATCGATCTGAACTGTCATGGCAGTGCTCAACTCTCCAGACTGCTGGACTGACTGCCGGGGAGGGGGGGGGGGGGGGGGGGCAGAGGCGTCTGGTGTTAGTTAAATATTACATTTTTTCTGTAAAGGGGAGCTAACACTTTAAAGCCTAAGTGCACTCAAAATAAAAATCAGCACAAGGGACACAACTGATGCCCCGTACACATGATCAGAAATTCCGCCAGCAAAAGTCGGATGTCAGCTTTTGGTCAGAAATTCCGACCGTGTGTATGCTCCATCGGACTTTTGCTGGCAAAATTCCAGCCAGCAAAAGATTGAGAGCAGGTTCTCTATTTTTGGCCGA